>JAVLUX010000201.1:9615000-9830000 GCA_032164185.1 Moxostoma hubbsi | reverse complement strand
TTACTGAAATAATCTCACTGCCCTGGAAGTAATGACTTCCATCAAATCCAATGCCCATATCGCTTGGACTGGATGCAAGTTTCCAGCTAGTTGCAAAACCTGATGATCATGTTATCCAGCATGATTTGAGAACCTTCCAGAGAGCATCTTGAGTGCTTCAATGGAAGTTCGTTTTTTCCATTGAGGATTTGATTAGTGACCTATCAATAGTGCAGAATTGTACAGATTTACATTTATGCATTTGGCAGACGCTTTTATCCAAAGTGACTTACAGAGCCCTTATTACAGGGACAATCCCCCCCGGAGCAACCTGGAGTTAAGTGCCTTGCTCAAGGACACAATGGTGGTGGCTGTGGGGATCGAACCAGCAACCTCCTGATTACCAGATTTCTTATTTTGAGTTTTGTTTCATATCAGTTTCTTTGTTTATATTAAACCAAAAACTTGGTTTTCCACGCTTAAATTTGATTGTGAATCCCAGATTTTAAATGTGCTCTCAGACTTCTGGACCCCACTACTTGTTCAAGGGTGCATTTCAGCTGTGTGTGTGTGTACTGGTGAAGGTATAGGTGTCATGTCGTTGTGTGTGTGTGTGTGTATGTGTGTGAGGCTGCATTGAGGAACTCTGAATGCCAGATGGTGCTTGTTAAACTCAAAGCTCTCCCACTCGACTGGAGCTCTGCGGTGTGGACCACATGCTGTCTGGATTGACCAGCCTCAATTCAGACAGGCAGAATTCTCACACACCCAAAGCTACCTGCTGCTCCAGTTTTCTCACAGACCCTTTCAGTCTCTCTTTCAAGTCCAGCATGTTGTCAGAATCTGCCGGTGAATGAATGTTACCGCCTGAGCGCAAGAAGAAATGAGTTCAGCTCTGGGGACAATGCTGCAGGCCTCTTTCCACAAAGCTGTCTGCTGCTGTTCAAACCCATAGAGGAAACACTGAATGAGACGAACAAGCAGGCAGTGTACTTCAACCGGCCATTTCTAGATGTAGTGAGGTTTGTGTAAGACCCTCGGCACATTTGCTCCCTCTGACCTTAAAGAAGCCGAGAGTGATTTAAAGTTACGCCATTGATTTCTGTCCAAACTTGCCATCAAGCTTTTTGTGTGTCGAAACGACCAGTACCCACATGTTTGTGCCTGGTCCTGTCATGTAAAGGTGTTTTTGTGTTTTACCTTTAGTGTTGTCAGCAGGTAGCTTTACAAACCTTAACGGCAGGAATCGGATCTCCTGTCAAACGTTCAACATGTTGTTTTTCACCCTGGAGCTGTACAATGAACTGAACATGTTTTGCTTTATTATTCAAATTTTAATGGAATGAGGCACTGGACCGACACGTCCTTTATTCCTTTTCTAAGCCGTCATTGATGTGTGTGAAAAAAAGGATTTGTGTCCGGACAAAGGGCTTACATAAACTCATAACGTTTTTTCTTTTTTGTTAGCAACTTGCAGACGAACATTGTTCGCATAAGCCCTGTTGGGGCAGAGCAAAGACTTCTGGTGTTAAAGACTAAGAGCCAGGGGTTAATTTACCTCATGGCTTTGTTTAAGACGCCCCCATTCAAGCTTCCATTATGAATAAGATTGGTGCCATTTGTGGGTAACGTGTCATATGGAAGACATTAAATGGGTTCAAATTAAGAGAACTTACCCTTAACACAGCTCATTAGCCAAAATAGTTGTGTCGCCTTCAAAAGAGAGATTGTGTGTGCCTGTTAAAGGCCAGAAGTATGCCAATGCAGACGTGAATGCTTGGTGAACGTATCGCAAACATAAAAGTCTCTGGTCAGATTTTCCGGGTTTTCCAGATTTTTCATCCCTCATGAAAAATGTAAACACTATTGCTTTGTGATTCTATGGAGTCACTCAGCATGCCCCGGATTCGATCTTGTCACTTCAGGTGTGGTAGTCAACGTCGTTACTTGCTGAGCCACCCAGACCCCCAAATGTTTCGTTCTTGAGTTTTTTGGCACCACGAGGCGACCACTGTTCGCCCACAAAGTTCGGTCACAAAGATGGATGTACTAAAAGAACATAAATGAATAAAAACAGCTGATAACCACATTACATGAAAATATTTAAGAAACTTCTTGAGCACAAACAAGATTTAGTGCTCTGTCTGTAATTATAATCCAGAAATATAACTTTGTTTTCATGTGGGCTTGTAAGGAACAGTGCCTTTGAAAAGCCTGTTCTCTC
The DNA here is from genome assembly GCA_032164185.1 of Moxostoma hubbsi. Taxonomy (NCBI): domain Eukaryota; kingdom Metazoa; phylum Chordata; class Actinopteri; order Cypriniformes; family Catostomidae; genus Moxostoma; species Moxostoma hubbsi. Next base: position 9,827,797 of record JAVLUX010000201.1, on the reverse strand, counting down.
ACAGCTTAAAAGCAGAATAATTATTTTATGTGTCTAAACAACAATAACAAACATGCTCTATTACATTGTAAAATATAGTGTTTTTTTATTCATGAAATGCTACTATACATTATTTGACCCCTATTGTTCCTAATAAGCCCACTGAGCAAATAACCGTGTGCTTCAGAGTGCTTGAGATGCGCTTCACGCGCTCTTCCGGACAGGAGCTGTTTGACGTCTGCGGTGCGGCTCAGTGTCGCTTGGGCTCGGAGTTCAAGTGAATGAAAAACAAATGCTCCATTCATGGCATTTATAGAGTATGCTCACTTAAAATTACCTTATTTCGGCATTAAAATGTGATTGGAATTAGAATGCCCAAAACTCACGGTGATGATCACTGTTTGGCAACTGTGATTTGATGGTTATTTAATAAATCGCGACAGGCCTAGTTTCGGGCCTAAAGTGCGTGAGAGGAATGGCCTGTTGTGGAGAAGTTGGGTGGCCCGTCATGTTGAAATCCAACTGGCTGTGAGGCAAAAGATCTTTATGATAATACTACAAGCCTGTCTCCTTCATCCTGGTCTAAACAGCTATGATATTCCAATTTGTCACAGTGGGTCGGGCAAGGAGGCGGCGGGAACCGGACGAACCATCAAAGTAATATTTAAGGAAAACTTAAACAAAAAGACACAGACATAAACACACACGGCAGCTGTGTGTGGCTCTCTCTCTCTCTCTCTCTCTCTCTCTCTCTCTCTCTCTCTCTATCTCTCTCTAACTGCTGTATCCGGCTCGTCCCTATCCTGCTCCTCGGCTGATTAGCCGATTGGGACCTGGGCGTGCATACTCATGGCTCGGCCCCACCCTCCTCCTTGTCACACTCCTCCCTCCTTTGCCTCAGGCCGGGGAACCCATGGCAAGACGTACACCTCCTCCCACCCCTCCTTTCCACGCCTTCCTTGAGACCTTGGAGGGAGACAAGGGGAGTGAAAAAGGGGAAAGGGAAAGAGCGATGTGGAGCGACAGTGACAAATTGCTCGCCTGTACCCAGACACGCCGTCGCCTGGTCCTAGACCTGTCGTCCACCCTCTGGCTGACGACAGCCGCTCCTCCCCGGGCGGACAGCAGCGAGTCCTCCACAACACAATTGTAATCAGAAACATCATCAGTCAGGACTTGAAATACCGTGTTCACAGTGTGTGTCATAAACAGGACTTTATCTTTCATTGGGCGGGATGCCATAAACTCAATTGCAGACATTCGTGTTGGTGAGCCAATGTAGCAGATGCTGACTGGCTGTCTGTGTTTCAGCCTATCTGACTCATTTTAGCAGCATCAGTTATCCAAGTCAGGAAGGGGTCTGAAGCCAAGAAAAGAGTGGAGTGGAAGAGAGGTTTTGTTTTCGCACAGTAATCAAAATTTGACTTATTACGGGCCTTTTTCCAAATTATGAGGGGTAAAGCAGTCAAGCTGTGAGCTTTTAGCATGAAATTATGGGTATTCCTTCTTGTTTAAGAACCAGCAATGAAAATCATAAGATCTTGACATGTTCTGGCACACAAGCCTGCATTCCACTGTGAAATCTGCCAACGAGAGGTCATTTCGCTGCACAAAATACTACGGAAATAGTCCTCTCTTGGCTGTATCATCTTGTAAATTAAGGAAATGTGAGTTATTGTGTTTAAACCAGAATACTGACCCCTTCCTACACCATGGTGCTTTCTCACAGACCCTTTCCCAGTCTGTTTGTTTACTGTTGGAGGCCCATGTTTGTTTTGCAAACACCTGGAAATTGTATTAGCCCAAATGGTAAAGGTTAGTTACTCTATTGCCTTCAGAGGACCCCTTAATGCACCCCCTGGAGTCGACCTTTCAACTCCTGCCCACACTGCCTGTGAGGGTGTGAGACCTGCCGCTTGTTTGTTTATTGTTCTTCCCCAATCTTTCATTGGGTCTGTTACTTTTCCTTTCGTTCTCAGCACTCACTCCCTTTTCTCCAGTCCAGTTTGCAGTGGAGGTACCTTTCAGCTTTTCAACGATATCTTAACCTTTTAATTTTGCATGTCTGTGGAATCAAAATAAATATCTATTTATCCGTCTAGGGCTGTCATGATAATTACGAAATCACGTGATCGTGATTATCTGAGATAACTGTGTTTAAATAATGGAGTTATAAGCAAAAATAGAAACGTCACGAGAGCATGAAGATGAACCGCTTTTGAAGCGCTATGATGTGCGCACTTGTCTGCAGTACTTCGCGCCAAACTCAAATGCACATGTGAATGCAAAGTGCTGTTCTTGGTCGTTGCAGATTCGTACATTTTCAAGCACATAAAGCAGTTCAAGGACCTTGTGCGGACCCTGTGAAAAGAGATCCTGATGTTTAACGGGTCGTTTCATTCATTAGCTTTATGTCTAAATATCAGTCTGTCAGTCTTTCTAATGGAGTTTAGACCGTGCTAATAGACTCACTGCTGTGATGTCCGTGTGAAATGTACTTGAAAGTTTCCTGCGTGTCGTCGCTTGGAATAAATCCCAAAGTGTTCTTGGCATGTAAGGCATTGGGGCACATTGTCTGCTGGCTCTTGTTTTAGTGCCTCCAGCACTGGAATGCACAAGCACCACCAAAGAGACTCCGTCCTCGCTCCTAACAAGGGAAGGCAAATGAAACACAAGACCTCTCAATAGCTTTCCGGGAGTGAGAAATGTAGGTGAGCTCCTTGCTGGAGTAGAAAAGGCAACTGAGAGACTCTGCCAGCGTCTGACAGGGTATGCCCATGTATGGTGTTCACTGGGGCTCTAAATGTACATGTTTTTCTAGGTGCCCGTTCATCCAGTTGCAAACTGAAACTTGTGGATTCACTTCCTCAATCCTTCTGACAAAGACATTTAATCATGTATCGGAGTAAAATCAATAAAGCTTGTAAGTTATCAGTCGGTTGTAAACATTAGTTCAGGGGCATTCAATTAAAGTTCCAAGTGGTCCGGTCTCGACATTTCCGTCCCACCAAAGGACCGGACAATAATAACTTGTTTCGTGTCCATTCTGACTAATGACAATGTGTAAGAAATGCAAACTTTTTTGAAATATTTATTTATTTTGGGATTTTCTCCCCAATTTGGAATGCCTAGGTCCTCGTGGTGGCGTAGAGACTCGCCTCAATCCGGGTGGCAGAGGACGAATCTCAGTTGTCTCCGCATCTGAGATGGCTCCGTCAATCCACGCATCCTATCACGTGACTTGTTGAGTGCGTTACCAAGACGTAGCGCATGCGGAGGCTTCACCACCATCCACCACAGCATCCACGCTCGACTCACCACGCACCCCACCGAGAGCGAGAACCACATTATAGTGACCTCGAGGAGGTTACCCCATGTGACTCTACCCTCCCTAGCAACCGGGCCAATTTGGCTGCTTAGGAGACCTGGCTGGATTTTGAAATAGTTATTATAAAATGCCCAAATTTGGCAGCAATAGTACTTTGTAAAACAAGAAAACAATAGTAAATCATAAACAGTCAAAAAAGTATCTTAATAACTGGGCAAGAATGAAGACGTTGGGAGCCCAAAGACAACCAAAGTGGGCTATGGGGGATCTTCTACCATTTATATATATATATATATATATATATATATATATATATATATATATATATATATTTATTACATTTTTGTCTTCTGACACAACAGAATGATTCTTTAACCATTTTCCAATTTTTTTAACATGCAAATCTTAGCTGCAGTTATAAATAGTAAAACAGTCTTCTTACTAAGAAAACATTCATACATTTTTAAGCATGATTTAAATGTCCAAGTACTTCTTAGGAAACGGTGGTATATATATTTATAAATATTTTGCCGTGTTTTAGCCTTGGAACAAAGAGCTGTTCCACTGTGAGCTCGTTGACCGCTTTTCCAGCATTGTTTTGATCTGTTTCACACCGCATTGCAAAGTCTACTGCTGCCCTTGTCAGAGAAGTAGTTAAGTAACATTCTGACTAAACCCATTTTGAGAGCAAACTATCTAAAATTCTGCAGATTTCTAACCAAACTTCAAACAAGATCTTTCTTTTAATCTTCTTATGCACAAATCACTGCGCTCCATCAGCGTTTGCAAAAATAAGCTTGATTCATGACATGACTCTTCCAAAGAAAAAACACTTTATTTCAGATATTCTGTCATATCCTCTTCCTTATCAGACACTAGGCAGGCTGAGGCTTCTTTTAACTTGTGTAGCTGCTGGAAATGATAGACAGGCCAGTGTGGTCACAGTCCCCATACAGATCCAGCTGTCTAAATAGATTGGGTCAGTGTGTCTTTGCTGTGAGCGATGATAGTGATGATGAGCTTTGTTGTTCGGTCGGCACGTTGCAAATGAGCAAGCGACTGAATGCAGGGGACTGGCTCATAATGGTAATCAATGACCTGTACAGGAACTGCAGCTGGACGGAGGACGTCAGGGGGGGTTGGGGGGACGGGATTGGCCATTTGCCAGGCTTTGGAGCCCAGTGGGGGTTTGTGGGAGGGTAGCTTTCAGATGTGCAGCTTGTTGTCCTCTGAAGTCCTTACTAGTGCTGAATGAGCTTTCTGCAGCCATTGGGTTCCATTATCTTCTTTATCTTACATAATTGTAATCCATATTTACATTTAATTTTTAAAGCAATCTGGTTACAAAACAGATATTTGTTTAATCGTGGGCTTCACACCGATGTTGCATATCTTGGAAGATAAACAGACCTCTATCTGAGACATGAATTTTTAAAAACACATGTAGATGCACAGAAATGAGTCAATAATTCATGTGCGTTACATTTGGTATTCTTTGAATGAGAAAGATGTGACGTAAGACTTGTGTGGTACTGAAAGCGGCTGTGAGATGCTACAGAAATGAGATGATGTTTTTCATGCAGTAGTGGCAGAAGAATTCAAAAGATATAGCCAGCTTCGACATTTTCTTTTCGGGTGTATCTCTAAATGTGCTGGTCATATTTTACCCTAAAATCTAAACAAATTATAATAAGTGAGCATCATTTTTAAAAATGAAGCCTTTTCAGTGTCTGTTGAATTCCTGCTTGAATTTTTGCACCAGGAGTGGCATAAAGTCGCCCAACAGCAATGTGAAAGACTGACAGAGAGCATGCCAAGATGCATGAAAGCTGTGATTGACAATCAGGGTTATTCCAGCAAATATTGATTTCTGAACTCTAAGTTAAAACTAGGGCTGTTGATTTAACGCGTTATTTCAGTGCGATTAATTTGACTAAAAATAACACGTAAAAAAAATTAACGCAATTAATCGCAATGCCCGCAATATGGAAAATTCCTGAGAAATGCTTGTAGTACCACCTGTTTACTCCAGAGGGCAGTAAGTGACACTTCAGCTGTATGAGCAACACACAGTTTATACAGTGAAGAAACACTTCAGCAGAACAACACAAACATGCGTTACATTCTTGCGTACAAAACACTTGGAGCGCAAATCTGAACTAAGAGATCTCAAGATGTGTTGTAAGTATTAAACTATATTTAACTCGACACAGTGACCTAAAAATGTGTGTTTATGACGCAACACAAGCATGTCTGACGCAGGTGTAAATTGATGGGTCCTTAAACAAGCCCTCATAATAAATCTCCAACTGATTGATAAATTGATTGATGTGAACTGTGTGCCAATGATTGACTTATGATCAATAATATGGTAATAAACAATACATTGTATTCTAAAGCCGCTTTTTGTCTTATCAATGATGAACTCTTCTGCTACAAGAATGCATTTTAATTATTTGAATATTTTTTTATTTTATATATATATATATATATATATATATATATATATATATAAACAAACCCTCAGGCGTACGATAGCCCCTCCTCCATGGGCGGACCGGAGTTAACCTCCGACCCCCAGCGGACAGAACGCCCCTCCGCTTTTCTAGCGGCATGTTGGGTCACTCCTCCGCCCCTGGCAGAGACTCCATCGCTCCAGGCGGTCGGGGAGTCCCAGACCTCCTCGCCTCATGGATGGCGGCCGTTCCCCGCATCCAGGCAGTCGGGCTACTCTGTCCCCCGGCGGGTGGCATCGGCACTCCCCTGGGTGGACAGCAGTGTGGACTCTACGACGGGCATCCCTCCTCCTTCCCGGGTGCAAGGGAGTTTCATGGGCAAGGAGGTGGCGAGAACTGTCTTAACAATATAAATAATATTTAATTAAATAAACGACAGACACAACTATCTCGAACTATCGTCCTCGACCGCCTTTATCCCTCGCACACCAGCCATCAGGCTGAATGGGGACCGGGCGTGCACTGTTCCCCACCCTCCTCCGCTCTACAGGGTGTTACACACTAGCATGGAGCAATAAGAGGGCATGGTGATGCCTTCCGGAAAGGAAAGATGTTTCAGAGGCGAAGCAATTTTGAACATGTAAAACTAAAATATACGATTTGGAATGTGTGTTGAAGTAAATAAGGTCCATTTTGATTTCATGTTGACTTTAACAGCTGAAATTTCAGACATGAGATAGAGATTTCAGTTTGAAGAGTAAAAGCATTGAGCACAGCTGGTGGAAACAGAAAAAAAAAATGTGTTTATCTCAGAGAGTTAAAGGTTCATGTGTTATTGGGGTCAGTATGTATGTAACAGTCAGACAGGACTGCTGTCCAAAACTCATTATTAATAAACGGCAGTTTAATCAGCTTGCCTTTCAAAGGATTATTTTTAGGTTGGCGAATCACACACTTCAGTGTACCCGACATGGGGGCTGTCAGTACTGTAATTTTATACCCCTTTCCTCTCTCTCTCTAATACTTTACACTTGGATGACAGTTTAGTGTATTGTAAAGCTCTTTCAATGAAAGGAAGAATCATTGGATCATCAAATGACGACCCGATACAGGATCAGAATTGTTATCATAAAGAAGTAAACAAAAAGTTCATTAAAATCAATTGACGTCAACAAAAATTATTTGCAAAGTGATTTACCCTACCTTTAAACGGTTATGAGCCTATTTACGTTGCTATCCTATTATTGCATAATCATACGGCTAGTTGCATTTTATTATTTGCTTTTAGCATTGTTTTCCATGGTGACTCTTTCCCCATCTTAGCAGACCTGCAATTGCAACTGAATTTGCAAAACTGTGTAAAGAAAGTTAATAATACATTTTTCCTTGTTACATATCAATGCCATTCTAACTGCACCCAGTGTAGTTTGCCGACAAATGTTTGCTGTTTGTAAATGGGACACAAAATGGAAAGATTTAATTTATGAATCAGTCTATGTAAAGAAAAAAAAGGGTTCCTTTGAAAGTTATGTTGAAGAGGACAAATCCAGCAAAACTTGTTGAAGACAAGTCAAAACGGACATGTTTCAGCACACTAGACTTCATCAGGTTTTACAAAGACAGAGCAGATACAAAACAATTAGATCTACGCTTAAGGCGAAGTAGTATGAATCTGTTAATAAGAATGTTATAAGGAAAAGTACCTGGATGTAAGTCACTGATGCTTTTAGATATTTATCTTTAAATAGCTTGTGCACAAAGGTGAAAAAGTACCACATTGTACCAATTTCACATCTAGAAATGACATGCATCCAGGTGTGTCCTTTCTGAACAGACATTCAAACCCTTATTAAATTAATATCCGTTTTTGCTGATGCTTTGTTCAGTTGAGGATTTTGAGTGCTATGCACTCTTCCAAGGTCACTTTGGTATCTCTCCATCCCCAATGTATTGTCTAATGATCTTTCTCTCTCTTTCTCGCTCCTTTCCAGAGCATCAGAGGGATCCCACCTGGCTTTGTTAAGCCTACATGCCTGTGAAATGACCGTATCTCCTGCTTGCCCTCCAGTGGAGTGAGCAGTTGTCCGTGACAGTGAAACTGAGATAAATAGATTCTCTTCCTATGGATTACAGACCTGTGGGTCTGAACACCCTGACGTGGGTCAGTCATTATTCACTCTCTTCCCCAAGCACACTGTCCTGTTATTCCATAAAATGCCTGAATTGGTCAGGTCGATTTAACATAAGATATGAGTGTCCCGAACTTTAGGGCAAGAAAGATAGCTGACGAGGCCACAGAAGCTTGAGAATCCAAGCGCCTCTCTTGAGGGATGCAGACTGATGATCTTTTTGCCAAAAAGCTTCAAGACCTGAATGGGAATATGGGACCTCCTAGCACAAACACACAAGGAACACCAGCAGTGCCCAAGATGGGGGTCCGAGCCAGAGTGTCGGATTGGCCGCAGAGGAAGGACGGCAACCACGGTCCACCACCGAAGTACGACAGCTTTATGACAACCTTCCAGAATGGAGTACCAAGTCAATTGGCGGAAGATGTTGTCAAACAGAGCCCAGGTTCTCCTCCTAACCCCAGCTTTCTGGAGGCAAAATATGGGCTTGGTGACATTCTGAGCCATTCACCTGGTAAAGTGCACCACCCTCTCCAGAAGAGAAGCAATAGTGATGTCACAATCAGTGATATAGGAGCGGAGGACATGAACCAGATGGCGGTCAACCCCAATACTGGTGCATCTCTGCACCGAGAGTATGGAAGCACATCGTCCATTAACCATCAGGGTTTGACCGATGAAGGGATTTTCTCCAATCTTAAGGGATTGCAGACTGAACTTTCAGAGCAACCTAGCGCGCCACCACCACACGGCTTTCCGGAGTTCCGTAGATACGAGACCACCCTCTCTCCCAGCCTTCAAACGGCAGCACAGATAGCACGGGGGGACATTCTCTGCATTCCGAACTATGCAGACTATGTGGACAGTTCGATCTTCTACAGTCGGGAAAGGGAGAAGTCCTTCTTGCAGCGGCAGAAATACGAAAAGTGCGAGACGTCAATTTTCCGCAGGCTGAAGACAATGAAAAGCGAGCAACGGCCACTGGCTGAACATGACGATTGCAGTAGACACGGTCGTCCGTTGAGCTTCCAGAGATGTTTCGCCCACTATGATGTCCAGAGTGTGCTCTTCAATATTAGCGAGGCTGTTACAAATCGAGCCAACCTGGCACGACGGAAGAATATAACTACGGGTGCTTCTGCAGCATCCCAACACCAGGTTGGTGGTGGGATGTTGGACAGTCCTGACCCCTTATATGTTTGCGAGTCCCCTTTGGACAATTGTGAGGAACTTGGACAAAAATTTGGCACCGATCCTGACGAGGGGGACGGAAAGAGCAATGGATTGGTGCTGAGCTGCCCATATTTCCGGAACGAGATTGGTGGAGAAGGTGAAAGGAAACTGTGTGCCACCAAACCAAATAGTATTCCCTACAACAATGTTGGCGAAACGTACACCATTGAATCCACTTTGAGTTCTCACTGCACTAATGCGGGGGTTTCTGTCTTGGAATTGCCTCGGGAGAATTATGCCTCTCGTGAAAACTACGCTGTTCCACGAGATTGCCTCAAACGCTACATCATTGAGCACATTGACATGGGGGCATACTACTATCACAAATTCTTCTTCAATAAAGGTAGGATTCACAGATCTAAACCGTTATTTGTCTCCAAAACTAAACTATTTATAGCTTAAGCAGTATTGCGCCAGAGTAAAGGATTATGTGAAGTAGGTATGTGTGGTCATCTCTTCTCACTATGGAACTTGGATCTCTTCTTACACTCTTTTTCTTTCCATCAGAGCACCAGAACTATTTTGGTGTTGATGAGAACTTGGGTCCGGTGGCAGTTAGTATCCGGAGAGAGAAGCTGGAGGAGGGGAAGGAGGGAACACAGTATAATTATAGAGTCATCTTCAGGACAAGCGAGGTAAGACAGCGTCTTTCAAACTTACTGCTAACACACACACCAGTTCAAAGAACTCTTCTGAGACAAAGTTCTTTGGTCAACCAAGTACAGTGGTATAAATTGGACTACTTTTATCACAGGTAAAGCCCCATGAATTGGATAATCAATACAGTAATTTTGGTCCGTTTCCCGGAAGAGAAAGTTTGTACATTTTCAATGCTAAAGGCTAATATGGACAACTTTTAGGAATACACTAGCACAGTGATTCCCAAACAGGGGTAGCTTACTCCAGGGAGCACATAAGGAGGTTCCAGGGGGTACATTCAGTCATTTTTTCCCCATTAAAAAAAAGTTTTACTTCTAAGGAAATTAATGGTAATTTTGAAACATATGTATAATATCAGGATCACTCACATGAGATGAGGACTGATGGGGCATGTGATGGGGCATGGCCGCCGTTGAATCAGCTGACCAGTGGGAGAGCGAGATAAAGGGCGGCCGGAGACGCCGGTTCGGTAGAGAGGGAGACGCACGTGGCCACGTTGCATTTGTATGTGTTTTGAGTTTAGCTTCTCATTAAAGTTTACTTTGACTGTTCTGCCGGTTCCCGCCCCTCCTTGCCCGTCCCTTACCCATTACAGTGGTGCCAAAACCCAGGACTGAACATTTGTGAAATAGATGGACCCCCCCCCCCGAAATCAACTTTAACACAAAAATGTACTTGAAAGTTTACTTGAAACCACAAACATTTGAAGGACATGAACAAGTGTGAATTTTTTCCACTTAAAGACTGTCATGGGTAAGGGACGGGCAAGGAGGCGGCGGGAACCGGCACAACAGTCAACGTAAACTTTAATGAGAAACTCAACTCAAAACAAACTTTAACAAACAATGACACAATTGCAACGTGGCCGCTTGTTTCTCCATCTTTGCCAAACCGGCATTTATCTCGCTCTCCCGCTGATTCAGCACCGGCCGTGCTCCATCACGGCCCGGCCACGCCCTCCTCCTCATCACAGATACACATGATGCTTCCTTCGAATTTGGCCAAAATGAGATGTCTTAAGAGGTAGCATAATAAACATACCTACCTTTTGGAACAGCCTGCTCATCGGGAGTCTTAAAATGCTGCCTCCGAAGGACGCTCACTAGGTTTTGGAACAGACCCATTATGTATATGGCTTCAAAAGCAGGTGACTTCAAAGCTAATAGACATGGACTAAAAACCTTAAAGCTCAAACGTGTGTTGTATTACCTCTGTATAGTCTCTTACTTCTTTTTCTTTCAACGAGTACTTCAAATCTGAATTTATTGCGGTTTCATTCTAATTTGTTTTCCAGAAATACAATCCAATGTTAAATAAACCGAGAGCAGTTTGTTTGCATGCTTTTATCAGACAACAAGTGGACTTCTCATGAATTCATAATTGATTACCGTCCCCCTTAAGTGAATCTCCCAAAGCTTTTATAATGTCTTCTCTGAATACAAATCAGAGCTGCCTCAATAATGGCATTGATTGTTTTGAAAATCAGCTCAAGATGGATTATGTCTGCGGCGTACTATTGATTTTCCATGTACGGTGATATAAATTACCTCACTGTAGTACATGATTCTCACCACTGCAGTGAAGTTTAAACAGTCACAATGAGATCTTTCATATGCAGCTTGCCAGGGATTTAAGGGTAGTGTGCTGAAGTTGCGCTTGAGTGTACAATGGCTCTCTTGCTAAAAGCCAAAACATTACTTCAGCATCCTCCAGTTAGTTGAGCTCAGTTATTCATCGTGATAGTTGGCAGGGCATGTAGCTGGATTCAGCTCGTTGCAGGGGCACTTAAAGTGAGTGTTTTGCCATTGAAAGCGGACTTGAATGGTTTATACATGTTTACTGATATGACATTCATTGAGTACTTACATATGGTGCATTCAGTCACATTTAAGAACTATTTGCGTTTGAGTATAAGCCCTAATTTCTTGAGTCAGTTCATCTCTCGCTCTATACATCACTCCACAGCTCACCACCTTAAGAGGCGCAATACTGGAGGACGCCGTCCCCTCCACAGCGAAGCATGGGACATCCCGTGGTCTCCCTCTCAAAGAGGTGTTGGAGTATGTGGTTCCGGAGCTCAACATTCAGTGCCTCAGGCTGGCCATCAGCTCACCCAAAGTCCCAGAACAGCTGCTGAAACTGGATCAGCAGGGGGTGAGTCCCATACTAACAAGCCTGCGATGAGTTTTACACATAGAAAGTGTGTTGTTCATTTATTTGCTGTTACTACAAAAAAAAATATATATACTATATATATTTTTTAAATAAATAAATAAAAAGAAAATTGGCAATAAGGAATGAGACCCAATGACTATTACCAATAGAGGCCGCACGTGTCTCATTGCTTTTGAAGAAATGTTCCAGGTTCAATACAAGTTGAGCTCAATTGACAGCATTTGTGGCATAATTTCCATTGTTTGATCCACTCGTCCATTGTTCATTTAAAAAAAGAAAACTTTGTGGTTACATCGAGGCTATTGGAAGTGAATGGGGCCAATCCATCAACATTATTGAAATAAACACCGTTTAAAAGTGTAGCCAAAAGATGAAAACTTTAGATAACTAAGGATGTGTGGAAAGACTAATTTCACTGACGTTTAAGTCGACTTAAAGTCTTGGAGTCGGCTAATCTAAAAAGAAAACTATTCATAAAAAAATTTTTGTTTATGCGACCCATATAAAATATTTCATCTATTCCAAATCTGAAGCTAAATTCCGCTAAAAGGGGCATTTATCCGCGACGTGCTCGTCTTGCATTATCATCACTGTACATTAAATATAGATGTATTTAGCAAATACAGGTTTATTTATTGAAAACAATTGAATAAATAGTGCAGGACCAGAGCAACCCTAATAGCCTGTTCTAAAAGTAATTCACCAAGTTAAAGCTACTCTATGTAACTACGTTTTTTTTTTTTTAACAAATTTATAACAACATTTTATTAATGAGAGAATGCAACAAAAATCTATGAAACCGTGTCTTTACCCAAATACATTTGATAAACCTATAATAATGATTTATATTTTGGAGCTTTCGGGACGGATTCACGGGAAATTGCATACATGTGTTAAACACCCGTGCATGTTCATGTGTTTATGTCGTATCCGTACACAGAGAACATATGCTCTGGCTACTGTAGTGCATGTATGGTGTGGGAGTAACGTGTAGCTGAAAGTTTGATGTCCCAACGGACTAAAAAAACTGAGCATGCATCATTTAAAAGGCAAACCTCCGGAGAATCACCGGTTGTAAAATCAAAGAAACCCCGAACAGAGTAGAGTCTACGAGGTCAAAGGGAAACGACAGAGTCCCGAAAACCCGAATCAACATCGGCTTTGATTGTCAGAGGTGCCGACAACTGAAAGGATTTAAAAGCGGCCCAGAGATGGCTTTATTCTTACTCAACTGGTAAGACGTTTTATTGATATGGATTATGTATAGTTGTGTAATCGCACAAACACTCAGGTCTACGTATGTGTGTGCGTGTAGTAAAATACAATATTATCCAAATTTTGTGACCTCTTATTAATTGAGACACTAAATGGAATATTTATACTTTTAAAACGTGAATATGTCACACAATTGGACCATTTAAAGTGAACTATTGAAGAAAAAAGGTGATTATAAAGAGTGGAAACGAAATGGTGACCAGTTCCAGGATATTTTTGGTGCATATGCATTTTAACTTAAAATCGAGGCGTTATTAAACGAACAAAAAAAATGAATGGATACATTATGCATAGTCCCTGGTGTATATAAATGAATACAGAACATTACTCTATGGGTGCTATGCAGTTATACACAATAGCTCGGTGAACAGTGCTTCAATGAGTAATGATAAGTCTTTCCCACAGTTCTGCAATAATGCACAATTATCAAAAGCGCCCTTTGGTGAGTAAGAGACAGTTTGACTAACACAAAGTGACCGGGGGGAAGAAACACTCATTCGCCAGAATGATTCATAGCATGCAGCGTACAGTGTTATGAACCGTGCATGTCTACAAGGCTTGTAATTACTAAGACATAATCAAGTGGGGGTTTCTGAAACCATCAATTATATCCTTCATACGTCCCATTCACTTAGAGGTTTAATATGTACGATAAAAACAGAAACAGATGTGTGCAACACTCTCCTGATGAGTATGTGCATTTAGAGGGCTTAGTTGTAAAATTAAAGTTGGTAATGATTATAAACCGTGATTTGCCATGACTAGTTAATCAAGTTAAATTAAATATGGAGGATGACATTGAAAGATAGAACAATAGTGGAGTCATCACTTAATAATGCTTCATCCATACTTATTTTAAAATGTCATTGATTTTTTTAAAAGTATGTTGTAAGAGAGCGTGTATTCAGTGGGGGACAATGCTGTTCCTGTCTGGATGAGGCATGTAAATGCAGCAAAATCAATGCGTTTTCAACCAAAAATGAATTGGTGTGGAATTGGGCTCAAGGGATTCTGGGTTTTACAAGAATATTACTGGTTCTAAACAAGCAGAGCTCATTTGACAGCATTTGTGGCATAATGTTGATTACCACAAATACATTATTTCGAAGCCTGGTCTCGTGAAATTTAAGTACTTTGTTACACATTTGACTGCAGTTTTCAAGTGAAATGTCCAGCAGGGGGTGCCAAAACCAAGCGAAATATGGTTGTAATCAGACGAGGTTTTTAGATGGAGGATTTTATTTATTTATGCATTTATTTATTTATTTATTTTAATCCTCTTTTCTCCCAATTTGGGATGCCCAATTCCCACTACTTAGTAGGTCCTCGTGGTGGCACGGTTTACTCAGCTCAATCCGGGTGGTGGAGGACAAGTCTCAGTTGCCTCCGCTTCTGAGACCGTCAATCCGCACATTTTATCACGTGACTCATTGTTCATGACACCGCGGAGACTCACAGCATGTGGAGACTCATGCTACTCTCCACGATCCACACACAACTCACCACACGCCCCATTGAGAGAACCACTAATCACCACCACGAGGAGGTTACCCCATGTGACTCTACCCTCCCTAGCAACCGGGCCAATTTAGTTGCTTAGGAGACCTCAGCATGCCCTGGATTCGAACTCGTGACTCCAGTGGTGGTATTCAGTGTCAGTACTCGGAGCTGGAGATGGAGATTTCAATAAGTAAAACGTACCTCCCTAACCTAAAACTGTACCCTAAATCTAACCAATAGTGTCCGAAAAGATCAATGAGAGTTTAACAAAACAGACATCCTTCCCCTAAACCAACGGACTAACCCTAACCGATAGTGTTTTCACGTCATTATGTGTCGCTTCTACGCCGCTTTCATTTTTGTGCGCCTTTAGCCTCAGTCACTTCCACTGTAAGTGCCTCACTGGAATTTTTTGGGTAATCAACATTATGCCACAAATGCTGTTGATTGAGCTCAACATGTATTAAACCCAGACAATTCTGTTAAGGCAAATAATTGCCCCCCCCCCCCCCCCCTCCAACAATACCGCTAAAAATATCGCCATGACAACCGCCTAGCCACACATAACGGGCACCTGACCTGTCTGAGATGCTGCCAACTGTGACCAGAAACACTTCCAGTGAAAATGAAAGAAAATCATGTCTCATCTTATGTTTTTTTTTTCTTTGCGCCACTCACAAGTGTGCTCGCCAGCAGTATTTTCTTCCCTCTTTAGAGACTGTTAGTGGCATTTTTTGGCACAAAATCCTAAGCAATTGTCAGAATAGCACAAAAATTGCTTTTACCATTTTTCCCCCCCCCAAGGTATGGGCTGGAGATTTGAGACGATTACCATAAAAAGTCCTCTGTGTGTAACCAACTCAATTGAGCATTACATTTTATTATAAATAATAATTCTGTTTTTAATATACTGTACATTAGTGTTTAGTAGTTATAGTTAATAGTTTTGCCTGTTGGAGCTCCAGTGTGTTTCTCCATCATCTTTCTTGAGTTTCTGACTGGCGAGTGTGCGAGTGAGTGTCTCATACATAATGCAAAAGCAGCATCTGATGCCAGTCTACATGTGATTATGGTCTTTTATGCGCCAGGCTTTCGCACAGATTGATAGCACTTAACATGGCATGATCGGCACTTGTGACAGGCGATGTATATCAGCATACTGTGACCATGTGCTTCAAGAGTGCTTTTGATTATTTCACGTCATGGTGTGTTGGAGATGCAGTATAATAAATATAGCGCTTTTGGGGTCACTGTAAATGTCTTTTTATTTTTGGACATCGTGGCTATACTTCAAAATCCACTCCATAATAAATCCTGCCATGTAATACTTGTATTTAGGGGTTTATTGTACTTAATGAAGGATGTAATAACTAACTGAAACTGATTTACCGGAAAGATATTAAATATTTTAATGAAGATTGGAGAGCTGGGCATTGTGACTGTAAATGGTGCATTCAGTAGAATTTTGTGGTGGCTCAGCGGTTAAGGCTCTGGGTTACTGACCGAAAGGTCGGGGGTTCAAGCCCCAACACCGCCAAGACACCACTGTTGCGCCCTTGAGCAAGGCCCTTGACGCTATCTGCTCCAGGGGCACGTATCATGGCTGACCCTGCACTCTGACCCCAACTTAGCTGGGATATGCGAAAAATACATAATTTCACTGTATATATGCAGAAATGTATGTATAATGTATGACAATTGATCAATATATATTAATTTTATTATTTTTATGCAAACTTGTTTAGTTGTTTACGATTGCCGTGCATTCAAATTAGTCAAAACGATCCGTTTTTTATTAGTTTTACGGTTTGAGCCTTTTTAAATAAATTATATTAAGAAGAAAAGCATCTCAAAGTGCCAGTTTTTTCTCTTTTTTATTTGTAGATGAGTTACCAGCACAAAGTGGGCGTCCTGTACTGCCAGGTGGGTCAGAGCACAGAGGAGGAGATGTACAACAATGAGAGCGGTAGTCCCGCACTGGATGAATTTTTGGATCTGCTGGGTCAGCGAGTTCGACTGAAGGGCTTCAGCAAATTTAGGGCACAGCTGGACAACAAAAGTAAGTACTGCTCTCAGAATGATGTCAGAACGTTTGATCCAATTTCACTGTTGTGAATGCTCGACGACTCGAAAGCTGTTCAGATCACAGCTTGGCAAGTTCAGGTTCATTTCTAAAAATTAGTTATGTAAATATCCCATTTGTGCAGTCAGCAGGGACGGATTACCGACCGGGCCAATGGGGCCAGTGCCCAGGGGCCCTTGACTACCAGGTGGCAATTGACTGCCAGGGGGTGCCCTGGGCTTTAAGGCTGCATGATCTAGTTTGGTGACCCCCCCCCCCGCTTGAAAACCCTTTTGGGCATGAACAATACCCCCCTCCCCCTCCTCACTCACTCAACAACTTTTGGGTGAAGGGGGGCCCTTGGATATAATTGGCCCCAGTGCCTATACTGTTGGGCTTTGGACAGTTTCTTATAATCTCTGAGAAACTAATTTTTGTATTTCATCATGAATGTATGTGTCTTTTTAGTTTACTGGTATAATACTTATGCGTGTGATTTAATCTCGCCTCCTCTACAGCGGACTCCACTGGCACGCACTCGCTCTACACCACCTATAAAGACTTTGAACTGATGTTTCACGTCTCTACAATGCTACCCTATATGCCCAACAACAGACAGCAAGTGAGTTTGACACGTTTCATAATGATTTCCTTTCTTCGTCCAGGTTTAATTAGCCCTGATGACGCTATTGTGCTATTTAAAGGGATAGATCACCCCAAAACTCATTTACTCATGTATGATTTTTTTATCCATACAACAAAAGCATATAGAGGCGGTTCACATCAGTGATGCCAAATGGCATTGGCTCTCGCGTGTATCATTACCAGGGTCGGAAATTAATGGGGAATTGGGGCAAAAATGCCAACGAAAATGGCATAAATGCCTACCAAATTTAAAATGTGGGGGCAGAAGTTCTTTGGTTTTTATTTGTAACATCTGATATATATTTTTAATATTTTATTCTAGGCCAAGGTATACATATTATAGCATGAAGATGTAATTACTCCGATAGAGAATTTAAAATGCCCCTTAAAATCATATTGTGGGTTCGATACAAGTTAAGCTCAGTCGACAGCATTTGTGGCATCATGTAAAATTATTAGCACAAACTCAAACTTTACAGCTCAAATAATGTACACATTTAACAGAATAATGAAAGTAAATGAACATATAAGTTTCTGCATTTAAACCCTCCAAAAAGGGGCCCCATTAACGTCCATTTTAAGTGATTGTGACCATTCGTGACATTTTCACATGGCTCCAAAAGTCTCGTTTTCACCGTTTTATCTGTGAACTGTTCCTTTAACGGTTTTGGACATCCCGTACTGTATGCGGTTGGGTCCCATCATTGCATTTTTTCCTTTAGAAAACCTTCATATACAAACCTGCAGAATAATGCACACTTCAGCAAACACCTGTGCAAATGTGATTCAAGGAGGTCTGATCAGTTACTCAAGCCTCTTTACAACCACTGCAATCTCTTTTAACCCACGTCATCTCTCCGTTCAAGTGTGCGGTCTTGATCTGTGCTTCTATAGACCTCACCGAGTCTAGACCAATTGTTCTGCATCCTGCTAATTGTAAACACTTGAGCGGCTAGGCCACGTCGTCATGGCAACCGTCTGAATGCCCCATCTCATCACCAAAAACCCCCCCCCTCCCTATCCGGTTCACTAGACAAAGCTTAAGTAATGCATTAAAGCACATAAAGGATCATTAATGAAAAATGTGTAATGTTGATGCATTTAAGAACGGCTGTTCCAATTTATTTGGTGAAGCAATTGTGGAGGGATTTATTTTCTTTCTTGGTTGTACTTTTCAATGGGCGGAACAATCCTAATAAAGACTTCAGCAGATTAATTTAAACCGTAGCAGCTTTCCATCAATGACTTTGTGAAATCCTCATGCCTTGGCAGAGCTCAGTCTGATAACGAAATTGAGATCTGTGCTTTTAAAGGAAAGCTGTTTTTTTACAGAATGGGAATTAAAGGAGCCCTTGCCGGAGTCTTTATTTGTGGGATTTGTAATTTCTCTCCATAGGATCATGGTCTGATGGGGATTATCTTGGAACGTGAACTGATCAAGATCTCCTCCACGTCTTGGTCGTTCAGTTCTGAAATTCATTGAACAATTCACAGTGGACTACAGCTAAACATCCTCATTCACACGTTTTGTCAGATGCTTTCTTACCAAGTCATCTTAAGCCAGTTTGCTGATTTTAGCTGGTTTAAGCTGATCTCCAGCCTGGCCAAGATGGCCTAGCTGGTCGCTCAGCTAATAGTACCCAAACCCCATCAAAACCCAGCCTGTGTGAGACCAGATAAGACCAGCAAACGATCTCAATAAACAAACACTGTGGTATAGTGATGGTTTCAGATGGTAATGCCATTGTGTTTTGATGTGTCTCTTAGTACTGAATAATTACCATATTTAAAATACCAAGATACTGCCTTTCTGCACGTAAAGACCATGGCATTATCAATAATAGTTGACCAATAGTTGATTTTGCAGATGCCGATTACTACGTGGTGGTGGAAAAGGCCAATAACAGATTAATCAGCAAATCGGTTTATTAAATGTTAAAAATTGTTATTATGACAAGCACAGACACGGAGACTGCAAGAGTCCGAAATGAATATAATCCCAGATGCAGTTTATTGTTCAACCAAAATCCAAATATTCCAGATTTGATGCAAGAAAGCAGGACTTTATATCTATAAATATGCCCGAAACACACCGGGGACTTTTATTTTGAAATGACAGAGACTTGGCTCTGTTACAATGCTCTATATTTAAGTTTAAAAAAAAAAAAAAAATATTATATATATATATATATATATATGATAACTATCAAGGTACTATGTACAACAAACAATGGTTATACTATGGTATTTATTGGAAAAAATTTGTTAGTGGAAAGAGTAGATGCAGGGACGTCGCTGGCCAAATTGATGCCCTACGCAGGGTACCAGGTGGACCGGGGGGGGGGGGGGTGTTTCGCGTGATACGAGCGTGAAGCGATCATCTGTTTTTAGCAACTGCTTTTGGGTCCTTGAATAATGTATGCACGTCCAGAACGTACGAGTATGGGCAGCCGGTGGACTTTCTGGTGCCCCCTAGGGAGTTGGTGCCCTATGCAGACTGCATAGTCTGCTTACAGGGAGCGGCGGTATGTAGATGAGTAGTTTTCTCTTCGACTTTGCCCCGTAATGACTTGCTTCCTATTATCTTTTTCCTCCATCCAGCTACTGAGGAAAAGGCATATTGGGAACGACATCGTCACCATCATTTTCCAGGAGCCAGGAGCTTCTCCATTTACACCCCAAAACATACGCTCTCATTTTCAGCACGTCTTCATCATCGTCAAGGTCCACAACCCCTGCACGGACCATGTGTGTTACAGGTAGGGGAATCTCAACCTAGACGTTTTCAATGAGATGCTGTTTCTCTTTAAAAGTCTGACTCAACCCACCCTGACTGATCCAATTGTTTAAATTAAAAATGTAATTATGAGGCACGGGACAAAATAGACGAAGCTGCTTTCTTGAACAGCCTTGGCGATGGTCACATTTGACCTCTCAGAGAACGATAGGGAGGATTAAAGGATAAGATCGGAAGGAATTCAATTTCCAGTTTTATTTACTCAGTGTGCCCCTCCTTAAGCTTGTTCAGCGAAACATAGCAGAGACCGGAGGAAGGTTGGAACCTGTCACAAAGGAAAATTGCCTGCCTCACCTTCTGAGATCTCAGAATTGATGTCAGAGATGAAGTCAAACTGAAAAACCTTGCCATTTATGTTCCTGACAGGGGCCACGTGCATCCAACCTGGCTAGATATTACAGATATTTAACTTTAATTGCTACTAAAACGTCTTTCTGTGGGAAACTGACTGTTTAAAATCCCAGTGAAAGAGTGTTTTGTGACCTTTAGTCCATGTCTATTAGCTTTAAAACCATCTATTTGCTAGTGTACTACTACAATTTGACTAAATGTACCTTTATCAGATATAAGCACTTTAAAACGTAAATATTGACGACCTGTGTTGGTACTACACAGATTTGCATCCAATCCAACAGGACTGGGTATCAATACAGATTTCCCTGTTTGATTCCGATTCACAAGCGGTCAACTCGATTTGATCGCAATTTCGGGGACATTTCAGTTGTAATTGAAATTCTTATCGTTTCCTCACTTATCCGGTGAGGCAGGAAGGCGAGCCCCCGGCGGGCTCTCGGTTCTGGCGTCAAGCGCCCGGCGCCCCTCGCAGGGGGTGCGGCTGTGGCTCAGCTGGTAGAGCGGGTCGGCCACTAATCGCAGGGTTGGTGGTTCGAATCCCGGCCCACATGACTCCACAAGCCGAAGTGTCCTTGGGCAAGACACTGAACCCCAAGTTGCTCCCAATGGCAGGCTAGCACCTTACATGGCAGCTCTGCCACCATTGATGTATGAATGTGTGTGTGTGTGTGAATGGGTGAATGGACACAGTGTTAAGCGCTTTGAATACCGTTAAGGCTTAAAAAGGCACTATATAAGTGCAGACCATTTAATGTGCACTTTGTTTACATATGAAAGAAATTTAAAAAAAATAACACATTTGTAAAAAAAAGTGCTGTACTCATTCATCTGTATTATTCAATAGTGTTGCAGTTGCCAGATCAAAAGATGTCCCTGCGTTTGGTCCACTCATACCCAAGGGAGTGATGTTCCCCAAGTCTGCCGTGTTCCGGGACTTCCTGTTGGCCAAAGTGATCAATGGCGAAAACGCAGCTCACAAGTCTGAGAAGTTCCGTGCCATGGCCACACGTAGCCGCCAGGAATACCTCAAGGACCTGGCAGAAAACTTGACCAGTGCCACGCCTGTGGATGCCACGGGGGCAAAGTTCAGCTTCATCACTTTGGGCGCCAAGAGGAAGGAACGTAGCCGGCCACGGATCAACGCTCATCTGCATAGTACGGGCGCCATCACGTGGTCGGTGGTCGCCCGGGACAGCAGCCAATCTACTGATATTGGTGGTTTGCTGGCCATCTCCCAAGAGTTTGTGGCGCTCATTGAGGAGGCCTCCAAGGAAGTGGTTTTCAACTGTTACTGCAGGGACGTGATTGGTTGGAGTTCTTCCTCCGCGGCGGGAAGGGTGAAGCTGTTTTACGAGCGTGGTGACTGCGTGGTGTTCTCCGTGCAGGATGGATGTCCGGAGGAAGTTCGAGAGGTTACGCAGCGATTAGAGGTATGAGTAATTATTTCAATGTTACAATACTTTCTTCTGTCCCAGCTTAAAACTGAGTGTGACAGCCACAAGCACATTGAATCTGACAGTTTCAAATCCGATCTGGGTTTCTTGTGGAAATAAATTGGATATGCAATCTGATATTTTTCCGGTGTGCCTTCGTGATGTATGGACATCAGTCTTAGTCTGCATTCGACAATTGTGTGCATGGATTACCCCATATGTATGCTTCTTTTGGGTTAAAACATTTCATTGCTAGTTAAGAAATTCAGCTTATTTGTAAGAAAAGAATATACATTTCTAAGCTTCAAGTGTTGGGTTCAGTTATGCCTTTGAATTATACATAAGTATTTCAAATATACGATGACGTAACGCCGTAAACCCTAAAACGACTGTAAAAGCGTTGACTTAAACAACTTCACAGCTCAAATCATGCACAAGTTTTAACAGAAGAATGCATAAGTGCTTTTATAAAATTATAAGCTTCATATTTCGGCCTTTAAACCCTCCGAAAGTCAGTGCAACGCTGGGAGTGTTTGGGAAACCCGTTAGAAAACAATCATTTTTGCAATTACGTTTTGAAATGACACATCAGCTTTGCTTTTTACTGTGAAGCATGAAGTGTTTGTATATTGGATTCTCTTCAAGTTTCTCTTCAGTTGCATTGTTGCATCATGGGTCATTGGACTAGCATTTAAAAGGTTTAAAAGACCACGTTAGAGCAGATAACCGTAGTTTCCCTAAAAGCTGCCAGAAGTGTCCACCGAGGTGTCCGCAGTTGATGGGTGCCTCATTGCACCACTGGACAAATTAATGCAATATATACAACTAAAGAAAGTAAAGGGTTAAAATATTACTTCCACCTCCTGCTTTATCGCCTCCCAGTTTTGGGCCAGACCTTCCGACTGGGTGTTGTAGAGACTGTAATGGGTGTACATGCTGTTTTGAGAGTATTATTGTGAAACGTTGTGATGGACTCAGTCAGCATGTGTGCTCGGTTCTCTCCATGAAGCTTGACAGCTTGCAAAATGCCTTCCTTTAACTCTTTACCTGTCTCCGAAACAACTTTTAAATGTGTTGTTTATTGTACTGCGCAGCCCGTGTAGCCTTTGGGCAACACTTTACGTAATACAACAGTGAAACTCACCTGATCTCTTACAGGTGATTGTAAGGAAGTGTTGGATGGGGTAAGGCATCACGAATGTGTTAGCCAACAGTTATCTTGAAAAGGAAGGATTGTATTTCTTTTTATCCACATCAGTCTCTTCAAAGGGCTTTTGCTGTTGCCAAGAACTGCAACTTTAGGCTCTTAGTGGCTTTGCAGATTCAATGGTTTATTTTGGGATAGAGGAGTTGTGTGCAGAAGGTCTAAGCGGGTATATCAAATACAATCTTGGATTACTTCACCCACCCATAACTTCTATAAATAGCTTCTGAAACGATTGGTCAACATTATCGACAGCGGCAACAATAAGAAACTGTTGACAAGCATTTCCGTTGTGGAATAGTCATTTGATCTCATTTAACGCAATATGAGATCATTTGAAATGCTAAGCACTTCGTCTCGCGCCTGATTGAGAGGAAGGAAGAACAGCTCACATTCCAGACGCGCTCTAAAATTTCCAAACAGCTGAAGGTGATATAGACTGCAAATTATGAGGGAAATATAATACAAAATAAATAAATACAGAAGCAGTGTCGTCATAAAATAAAGCGGAGCCGTACCTGGTGTTCGCTTGAGCAAAACTTGCCTGTCAGGTCACCTAAAAAGGAAACACCCCGCCATTATATCTTGAATTAATCCTTTATTAAAGTTTAAATAATAAGGAAGTGGTCAGAGCCGCTAATGAGTTGCATGAAAAACAACGCGAGAGACACGGAGACGCTAATCGCGTGCGCTCTTGCTGCAGCTAGATTATAACGTGATTGCTCACAATATAGTGAATCATAATATACAGTGAGGGAAAGAAGTATTTGATCCCCTGCTGATTTTGTACGTTTGCCCACTGACAAACAAATGATCAGTCTATAATTTTAATGGTAGGTTAATTTGAACAGTGAGAGACAGAATAACAACAAAAAAATCCAGAAAAAATGTTATACATTGAATTGCATTTTAATGAGGGAAATACTTTTTTTCGCTCACTGTAAGTGTCACACTGTGTATCTTATCGTGAAGAAAATCTGCGATTCGAGCTCTATTAAGAGAGAGGGTTTTTTTTGGGTGAGTTAAAGATAAATTGAAATCAAGCAAGAAAAAGGTGAAAGGGTGTAGCCTTAGCCCATTATACAATGCAATGCAAAAAACTAAATAAGGTTTTTGATTGGCTTTTTTTTGGTTTGTTTTCCAATATACACTGGTGGCCAAATGTTTGGAATAATCTTATGGAAAGAAATTGGTACTTTATTCAACAAAGTGGCATTCAACAGATCACAACGTATAGTCAGGACATTAATAACGTGAAAAATTACTATTACAATTTGATAAAAATGTTCGGAACTTCTTAAACTACACTACCGTTCAAAAGTTTGGGGTCACCCAAACAATTTTGTGTTTTCCTGAAAAGTCACACTTATTCACCACCATACGTTGTGAAATGAATAGAAAATAGAGTCAAGACATTGACAAGGTTAGAAATAATGATTTGTATTTGAAATAAGATTTTTTTTACATCAAACTTTGCTTTCGTCAAAGAATCCTCCATTTGCAGCAATTACAGCATTGCAGACCTTTGGCATTCTAGCTGTTAATTTGTTGAGGTAATCTGGAGAAATTGCACCCCACGCTTCCAGAAGCAGCTCCCACAAGTTGGATTGGTTGGATGGGCACTTCTTGCGTACCATACGGTCAAGCTGCTCCCACAACAGCTCAATGGGGTTCAGATCTGGTGACTGCGCTGGCCACTCCATTACCGATAGAATACCAGCTGCCTGCTTCTGCTCTAAATAGTTCTTGCACAATTTGGAGGTGTGTTTAGGGTCATTGTCCTGTTGTAGGATGAAATTGGCTCCAATCAAGCGCTGTCCACTGGGTATGGCATGGCGTTGCAAAATGGAGTGATAGCCTTCCTTATTCAGAATCCCTTTTACCCTGTACAAATCTCCCACCTTACCAGCACCAAAGCAACCCCAGACCATTATATTACCTCCACCATGCTTAACAGATGGCGTCAGGCATTCTTCCAGCATCTTTTCATTTGTTCTGCGTCTCACAAACGTTCTTCTTTGTGATCCAAACACCTCAAACTTGGATTCATCTGTCCACAACACTTTTTTCCAGTCTTCCTCTGTCCAATGTCTGTGTTCTTTTGCCCATCTTAATCTTTTTCTTTTATTGGCCAGTCTCAGATATGGCTTTTTCTTTGCCACTCTGCCCTGAAGCCCAGAATCCCGCAGCCGCCTCTTCACTGTACATGTTGACACTGGTGTTTTGCGGGTACTATTTAATGAAGATGCCAGTTGGGGACCTGTGAGGCGTCTGTTTCTCAAACTAGAGACTCTAATGTACTTATCTTCTTGCTCAGTTGTGCAACGCGGCCTCCCACTTCTTTTTCTACTCTGGTTAGAGCCTGTTTGTGCTGTCCTCTGAAGGGAGTAGTACACACCGTTGTAGGAAATCTTCAATTTCTTAGCAATGTCTCGCATGGAATAGCCTTCATTTCTAAGGACAAGAATAGACTGTCGAGTTTCAGATGAAAGTTCTCTTTTTCTGGCCATTTTGAGCGTTTAATTGACCCCACAAATGTGATGCTCCAGAAACTCAATCTGCTCAAAGGAAGGTCAGTTTTGTAGCTTCTGTAACGACCTAAACTGTTTTCAGATGTGTGAACATGATTGCACAAGGGTTTTCTAATCATCAATTAGCCTTCTGAGCCAATGAGCAAACACATTGTACCATTAGAACACTGGAGTGATAGTTGCTGGAAATGGGCCTCTATACACCTATGTACATATTGCACCAAAAACCAGACATTTGCAGCTAGAATAGTCATTTACCACATTAGCAATGTATAGAGTGTATTTCTTCAAAGTTAAGACTAGTTTAAAGTTGTCTTCATTGAAAAGTACAGTGCTTTTCCTTCAAAAATAAGGACATTTCAATGTGACCCCAAACTTTTGAACGGTAGTGTACTTGTTATTCTAGCGGTCAGTTTGTCCAGATACTCGGGTGACCTTTCACCCCACACTTCCTGTAGCACTTGACATTTCACCCCACACTTCCTGTAGCACTTGACCTTTCACCCCACACTTCCTGTAGCACTTGACCTTTCACCCCACACTTCCTGTAGCACTTGACCTTTCACCCCACACTTCCTGTAGCACTTGACCTATATATATATATATATGTTTATGGTATAAACCCAATCACGCATTCTATTCGAAACTCGATCAAGTGTAACTGCATCCGGCTGTTCAAGTCACATATGCACACTTTACTCCACCCAAACAGTGCCACGTCAGCATAGGGAAAATGTGAGACATAACAGCTGTTACAAAGTATTTGCATAGGGCTTGTGTTGCGCAATAAATATGAACAAAGTAAGAAATGGATGCATGCTGTAGGAGAGAGAGAGCACTTTTATTTATTTATTTATTTGATGCAGATCGCTGACGAAACTGAAACTAAACACTGACAATAAGCACTGCTGACGCGCATGACGCATCTTACACAGCTACATATTAAAATCACCTCTTTTAAATTCACTGCCCGTCATTGGCATAATCACAGAAAGTGAGCTCTGTTGCATTTGCATATAGCGCGGGAAATAAAAATCAGATTTATATCCGTTTGGCAGAGACGCATTGATGTGGCTATATGCAGATGGAATATGCTTGATTAATCGGAATAGAAAACTCATGAAGTGACCAAATGTAAATACCCCCGAAACCCCCCCCCCCCAAAACTATAAATGTGCACTGTGATACAAATGAAAATGAAGGAGGATCATGGAGAAAATGTAATTTCAATAATTGTTGAATGATCTGATTAAAATGATCGCTCATGCCTTTTACTGTGGTTTATGTTTTTAAAGCGTGACAACCTGGATCACTTTTAAAAGTCACAAATCACTTTTATTATATGACGAGACGACACGTGGAGAGTCTTGCATGACAGAAAGTCCTTTAAGAAATTGGGGTGGCTGTGGCTCAGGTGGTAGAGCAGGTTGGCCATTAATCGCAGGGTTGGCGGTTCGATTCCCGGCCCACATGACTCCACATGCCGAAGTGTCCTTGGGCAAGACACTGAACCCCAAGTTGCTCCCAATGGCAGGCTAGCACCTTGCATTAATGTGTGTGTGTGTGTGTGAATGGGACGCAGTGTAAAGCGCTTTGAATACCGCTAAGGTTAAAAAAGGCGCTATACAAGTGCAGACCATTTACCATTTAAAACTGTCTTAGATGGTAAAAGACTCTTAGTACAAGCCAATACAATTATCTTCTCAGTTGGTCACCAGGGGCTGCGAGACGTCCGAGATGACCCTGCTCAGAAACGCCCTCGGCCAGCTGGGCTTCCATGTCAACTTTGAAGGTGTGGTAGCCGACGTGGAGCCGTTTGGATTCGCCTGGCAGGCTGGACTCCGGCCTGGCTGCCGTCTGGTAGAGATCTGCAAAGTCGCTGTTGGGACACTGACTCACGAACAAATGATTGACCTGCTGCGGACCTCCACACCTGTCACAGTGGTGGTCATACAGCCACACGAGGACGGCACCCCTAGGAGGTACAGTTTGTCATCTCTTTCACGAGCATGTGCGAAGCTAAGCTTTTTGGTGCTTATTTTATGTCAATATTTATAAATTGAAAAACTCTAGCTCTTCATAAATCATACTCGTATTACTAAACGGATTTGTGATTTACCAGACAGAGATGCAATACTGATTACATAACAATGTGTGCTTTACCATGTCATGAACACTTACGGACACATTTGACAAATGCAGCACTAAACATTGAACATTTATATGAAACTAACATGTGGACAGATGGACCACACCAGTTTCTCATGGGTTAACGGAGGTCACCTCCCAAAGAGAAGAATAATCCTCTTGAGATAATCTGCGAATGATATGATCATCGTCTGTTCGTGGTCTGCTGAGCCGTTACATGACAGAAACCACTCACAGCAAACAGGCCTGGAATAGAACGCGTCCCAGAACCTGGTAGAGCTTCGTTGAACATGTGCCTCGTGTTCTGTTTGGTCATTTCACAAGATCCGAGGGCTTACTGGGAACGTCAGAGATTACAGCGACCCTCTGGCTGCACCGTCCATATCTGGAATGACTCATGTCGCCCCCTGTAAGGCAAAACGCCAAAGATCTGGAGCATGTTTAGAGAGGATCGGTAGCTCTTTTGCATGACCCTAAAGTGCTGTATATCTCTGTATCTTAAGGCCGTTCAATATCTGGAGAGTTAAAGTTAACAAAAACATGCCCGTACAAGTTAAGGTAGCATTCAGAGAGATTAGCAATAATATTCTGGTTGGAGCTCATTGAACTATAGCTTCAGTTTGTTAGTGATGGTTGCCTTTGCGAAGGGTTAATAGGCTTATACTTTGGGTTAAGGGTCTGTTTTAAATGCCCAACCCGATTTAGGGCTGATTTATAGTTCTGCGTCAAAACCACATCATAGGATATGCATAGCTACAGCAGTTACGGCGGTTGCTTCCCCAAAAATGTAACTACACATCATATCTACACAAACCACAGAAGCTGTGATTAGTCTGCTATGTTAACAGAGTGTGTTTCCCTGGATAAAAAAAAAAAGATTTTCGTGGTGTATTTGGGCTCATTTTAATCTGGAGCATCTGCTGTTTTATATTGTTCTGTTTAATGAAGATAAAAATTGAAATGTAACAAATATATATATATATATATTTCTAAGCGATAGCTTAAGATTTTTGTTTGGCATACGGTAAAATGAGTCACTTGCATTGAAGGAGGCACGTGAGCCACAACTAGGGAGTTGAGCCAATAGGAAGTCAGTAGTCCAATAAGAAACCACATATCAACGGCGTAGCAACCACACAGAACACCCTAACTCCTGGCGATGAGTTTCTATGCTCTTGGTCTGTTTGTATTTTCTCTATTCCACAGATTTGTGGAGTGTGTGAGTCTAAGAGTGTGATACTCTTAATAGAAGTACTTTTTAAAGTATCATATCTGGTAATCAAGGCTATGAGATCTTGATTTGAGAGCCCTTGCCTGCTGCAGCCCTTCATTCAAGATCATCGCCAGAGAGTCTTGGTTCGGAAGTAGTGTGGTGTGTGTGTGGGGTCGGAGAAAAGTGGATTAGATCGGAATAACATCACTGACCATCAATGAATCCCGCTGGCGAGGGCTGACCTCGTGTTTGGTTTCTGTTCGTTCTTTTGGTTCTCTTACACACGCACGCACGCACACACGCACACACACACACAGCCATTTTCACTTCAAAATTCAGATTCAAATGGAAGATATTAGCTGTGTTAAAATTTAAAGGCGCTATCAACATGAAGGTTGTTCCAAAAGAAAGGCAACTTAATAATGCTGCCTCCGTTTTAGCCAAATTCTAAGGGGCTGTTCACAACGAACGTGTATTTGCCTCTGTCGGCACTGTTCTTCTGTAGTTTTTCGACAGAATGTAAACATGCACTAGACAGATATTTTTTGCCGTTGCGCTACGTGCCACTGTTTTTTTTTTTCATTCATTGTGCTGAGTCTAGCTTTTTTCACACTAGCGCTTTTGATATGAACGGCATCTGTAGCATCATCGCGTACGTCCTTTTTTTATAATAATAATACATTTTTATTATTAATAAACATTTCATTCAGTGCTGAAAAGTATCAATACTACCCGTTACGTCTAATTACTGTTACATTTTTAACAATATTTGTATCTGCTGTTTATTTTTTAGTATATGTCGTTAGCTTAGCAACATGCTAACTTTAAACTCTATTGAAATCAATTCCTAGTTGAGTCTACCATGCAGAGCACTATTTTGGTGTAGTGTGGAGGTTTATTTTTTGGTTATCAGTCACGTGTGTGGCTCCATGATGGCTAGGATGCTGCCTTAGAAGGCAGCTGCCTATGTAGACAGTGAGGCAGCTTACTAGGCTTTGGTGCAGAGCAAGTAAATCACAAACATGTGACTTGAAAAGCAAAAATATGCTCCAGATTTGCAAATGGGCATAGATTTATCGAAACTGTCTGGCTCGATAAACAGCACACATTTACACACACAAACTCCCGGGAGTTATCCAGAAGCGTGAAGGAAGCGTTCCTGCTGTCAGGGGTCTCTGACCTGTAACTCAGCCGCTATGATAATCCTCATTCTTGCGGAAGGAACACTATGCTGCTTTAATCTTCCCAGCCATTTCAAGGCTAATTAACTCTATAGAAGCGCAGTCAGTGATCTAACCAAAAATCAATTAATCCATACTATTGATGCGATTAATCCCTGGAGGCTTCCAGAAACAGACCGCTCTATAATTATACATGTTGTCGGCTGCATGTCGTGCATTTGATATAAAGCAGATCTAAGTGGAGATAAACACTGGGTCAGCTTGTGTAGGCGTCCCATGAACATGTAAAACATTATCTCTCATATAATGAAATCGTGTAGTGATGCATTAATGCAAGATGTATGTTTTGCTAAACATCAATGATGCATCCGTCATGTGATGTTTAAAGGGGAATGAATTTCTGCAGGAATCTGAGGAAGTTTATGTAAACACAATGTGACAATTTATGCTTGTTTATGAGTCATTTAAAAATAACATTGTCCATTTAAATCCAAAGTCTATATGCAGGGTTGGAAATGTTACTTTTAAAAAGTATTCCGCTACAGATTACATTCTGTAAAATGTAACTTGTAACGTATTCCGTTGGATTACTTCTTCAGCACTGGCAGATTTAAGTAAATAAAGTTAGAAAGTTTAAAAAAAACTAAATATTTTATGCACTTTTGTCTTGTTTTAAGGATATTTCGATATTTTAACAGGAAAGCGATATTTAAATTCTCATTAAGAATAATATTTATTGCTCTTAATATCAAAAGGTCTTAATAGAGAACAAACGTTATGCTCAAACGTGAATTTCCTTTATAGATTTCATTATAAAATATAACCATAATCACATCTTGTAACAGATGCATGTAAAGGCAAGAAATAGCATTTTAGCTTAGCATAAAGCTAAATGTTCACTCGACATTTTACCCAGGATTAAAAAAAAACAGAAAATAACCACATCCTTTTTCTGATCAGAGAATGAGGCAGAAAATATATTATTTGTAGCTTTCTATACGATGTTAAAGGCTACATTGATATATTAGTATTTAATGTAAAATTACCCAAATTGCATTAAAAACATTGACTAGGCAAGTAATCGTGTATTTATTATTTTATTTATGTTTCATCTGAAACACGTGTGGACATGCATGAATGAAACACATCATAAGAAAGTGTTTCATTGCATCATATATATTAATAAATGTTTTCCAACTGAATAGGTTAAATATTAAACAAATGACATTAAAATGCAAAATAATCTCTTCAGTAATCAAAATACTTTTTGCATGTAACTGTATTCTGATTACCAACTATTTAAATTGTAACTGTAGTGGAATACAGTTACTAATATTTTGTATTTTAAATATGTAATCCCATTACATGTCGTCTGTTACTCCCCACCACTGTCTATATGACGTCATTGACAAATGCGGTGAATATGAGAAATCATTTAAAAGTCTAGTTTAAAGCATTTGTGAAGTTCATAGAAATGTAATCTTTGAGTCAGAACATTTAGAAAAATATTTGTAATATTATATAAAAAAATTAAAATGATTTAGTGGTCAATGTCATGTGGTATGACTCCAACCAGGTCTCCTAAGCAACCAAATTGGCCTGGTTGCTAGGGAGGGTGGAGTCACATGGGGTAACCTCCTCGTGGTGGTGATTAGTGGTTCTCTCAATGGGGCGTGTGGTGAGTTGTGTGTGGATCGTGGAGAGTAGCATGAGTCTCCACATGCTGTGAGTCTCCGCGGTGTCATGCGCAACGAGTCACATGATAAGATGCGCGGATTGACGGTCTCAGGAGTGGAGGCAACTGAGACTTGTCCTTCACCACCCGGATTGAGGCGAGTAACCGCGCCACCATGAGGACCTGAGTAGTGGGAATTGGGTATTCCAACATTGGAATGTAATGCAGTGCAACCATCAAACAAAAAGGTATTAAAATACATTCTTTGCACTTTGAATAAATGGAAGTGCACACAACTGAATCGGTAGTTATCACTTTTTTATAACTTTATTTTTATTATGTATTTTTTACAGTTAAAAAGAGTTTTTGAGTCAAGAATATTAAAACCGTTTCTTTGCGTTACTCCATTTAACCCAGTGGCGAAGCCAAGCATGGGCAAATTAGACCCCGTCCCACCCAGAATATTAGAGATTATTCTTTGACTTCAAATATATATATTTATAAAATTGTTTTAAAAAAATGCATAATTTCTGATTTCTGATTTTCCGAACTGTTTGAATGTGCCGTTCTTTGTCGTTAAGAAAAATTTGGTAAAATATATTTGGCTGAAAACGTCCATTTTTATTGAAGCCCGCCCAAAAGTAATTTCCTGGCTATAATAATTCACAAAGTCTCGATGGTATAAAAGGATCTTCTCTGTTTTATGTTTTCATTATTATTATTATAAAAAATGTATGCCAACACTTTTTTCACCCTAAGAATTTCAGCTTTAAAATCAGACTTTTATTTATGTATTTTTATTTATTTTAGTTTTTTACTGTCTCAGGACGGTCTTTTTACTTTAAGCCCAAGAAGAAAAAAATCTTAACTTGTAAATCAGCCATTGAAAACATGTTTATCACAGTATTGTATTTTCCAAAAAATTATACCAATAATACATTGTTTTTTATATATATATATACACACATACACACATACACACATATACATATATATATATACACACATATATACACACACACACACACACACACACACAACTGAATTATTAATATTTTAATATATAACGATATTTACATGCTATCCCAAGGTGTGCTTGTATAACATAAGTCTAACAAAGGTGCTACTACAAAGGTAGATATCCGGAATAAATCCTTGGTAATATATATAAATCCGTAGTACTATGATGTTAGTGTCTAATCTCTCGACTGTGGGGTTGTTGTCGTCTCGCCTCTCTGTGTCCTACAGAGGTGCCTCTGAGCTATACCGTGTCCCCGTCATGGAGTACAAGGCGCTTGGTACTGGGCCTGGTTGGCATCGGATGACTCATGTTCCCCAGGCGCTGCCGCTCTCTCGTGTTTCTCCCACTCAGGCTCCAGATCGACCCTCTCCGGGCCAGCAGATGTTCCAGTATGCACAGGCTGCCATCTCACGCAGCACCTCTTTCGACAAGAAGTACCAGGATGGCTCGAGGTAAGAGAAAACTGACTGACATCTGTCTTGCTGAAAATAAAACGTAAAAAAACAACTCGCATTAAACCTGCATGACTTTCGATGTTGGTCCAGACTGGTTCTGTTTATTATTTTGCATGCAGCTTTTATGACGTTGTTAATCGAGCGGGACCATTTTAAGTGTACGAGTGCAGAAAAGGGGAATTTTAAAGATGGTGGGGGAAAAAATGGTGACCAGTTACAGGGTCGACATAAAATTACAGATCCAATTTACTTGAATGGGGAAAGACAGAAATCTCCAAAATGGTCATCAATGGTCTCATTAATTGTGCTTCTTAAGCTCGGATCACTCTAAAAATAATAATAAAACATTACATTGCAAGCTGGTTCGACTGACGCACATGCGCGTTCTCGTGTTGACTGATGTCAGTATCTAAAATGTGATTGGCTCTTTTACCTGTAAGGCGGGACTTCCTTTTCAACATCCGTGGGTCATTGGGAGTTTAATAGCAGTGGTCCGTCTCTGCTAAACTGTCTCTGGTAATATTAAGTAATAGTATGCTATTGCATGTGTTCTTCCCTAATTTTAAGAGGAACGTCGACATGAAGAATGATATGATCATTGATATGAAAGAGAGATAGATAGAGAGACATATGAGGACAGTATGTAGGGTGAGGTCTTTAGAGAAGTGGAAAGTCGATTGGTTAGGCTTGTGTAATTGATTCTGTCATTGCAGTCATCTCAATACTGCCCGATCATCATGTGTGTGTGTGTGTGTGTGTGTGTGTGTGCGCGCGTGCATCCCAATGTGTGTTTAATTGAATTGATCTCCTCAAAAGATGTCAATACTCATTTTTTCTCTCTTCTGGGCAGTGTCTTCTCTTGTTATTGATGTTCAGCAGAATAAGTAATGCCCATCGATCTGAAAATCTGTTTTACAGTATATGGACAGTTAAAGTGAACACATGCCTGAAGTCAGAAGTCTGTATTGTCTTTAATGGGACAAGAGACTTGGGAATGTTTTTGTTTTCCAAATCCGCTTATGAGAATGGTTCGATATTACATTGTCATATCTATATTATGATATATGAGAGGTGGTGGTGGCGTAGTGGCTAGATCACTGGGCTGCTAATCAGAAGGTTGCTGGTTCGATCCCCACAGCCACCACCATTGTGCCCTTGAGTAAGACACTTAACTCCAGGTTGCTCCGGGGGGATTGTCCCTGTAATAAGTGCACTGTAATTCGCTTTGGATAAAAGCGTCTGCCAAATTCATAAAAAATAAAAATTAAAAAAAAATAATAATTATTATCTCGAGAGTCTCACGGACAAATGTTTAAAGAGTCAGATTTCACCCCAAAATCAAAAGGCTAAATAATAAGAGTCTATTTAAGGACCATTAAAATAATGTTAACTAGGGATGGGAATTCATCAATAATTTGGTATTCAAATATTTAAGCTCATAAAAAAACGAATATTTGAATATTCTATTATTTAAATGAAGGTAGTTAATGAGAAAGCGACGTTGTAAAATATTTTAGTCACAAAAGGTTGTCACCATTAAAAACAAGCTTTAATTATATTCAAAACAAGCTTATATCATGTCCTGTGTTTTATTTTTTTGATCTGTATTTAAACAAGCAATGTGTGGGGGAAAAAAAAAAATAAAAAAAAATAATCAAGATTGGGGGATGGGGGGGATGGTTGTACGTCATGCCGGGGGCTCCCCGGCCTGAGAGAACGGGGAGGAATGTGGCAGGGCGGAGGGCGGGACCGGGTCGTGATTCCACACACCCGTCCCCTAATCAGACTAATCAAGCCTCAGAGAGGGATAAAGGCCGACTGGAGACTGCAGTGGGACAGAGAGAGATTTACAGACAACTGTCCGACACCTGTGTGTGTTTGTATTTTTGTTAGTTTTATATTAAACTATTTATATTGTCTCCTTTCCATTAATCCCGTTACAAACATGCATAGTGTTTACATCTTGTGGCTATGCTTTTAAAAAACAGTGAGTATAAAAGTACAGTGAGGGGCGAGTCAAAATAATTTTCTGTGGTAATCACCAATTGAAATACTATGCCAAGAATATATATATATATATATATTTAAATATATAATAAACAACATATTTCATGAAAATAATGTCAATTATTAGGGTTAGGTTAAATAGCCTATATTTTCTTCATTGCAAACTGTATATTTCTTCTATTTAATTAAAAAAAAATACCATTACATTTTGTCTTTTGCTTGTGGGGTAAAAATATACATTTTTAATTACACTAAAATATTCTAGACAAAATGGCAAGCCCAGGTGTTACGTGGTGCCTCTTATGGGATGCCAGTACAGCACAGAAGCACAGCATTTCCTGCCTGATTTTACTGAACTGTGCTTGGCCGCCACTATGAATGTGTCAGGACAAGTAACAAAAAGCAACACCTGGTTTTCAGCAGCAGGAACCGTAAAGAAATAATGATTCACAATGGTGATGTTTGATTATCCGTACATGTCCCTGCTGACATATCCTCTGGATTCGTCTCGGAAAGTGGCAGGGGGAACCCAAAAGGGAGTACACAGAGGCCATTAAAGATGACACATCCCATCCGACGGATTAGACACAGGGTTTAAATTTACGGAATAATTGTGTCCGAGTCTGGACTTGCTCGGAGTCTCCAGACGCCCGTCAGTGTGAGCTAAATGAGAACTTGATTTTCTGGTGCTGTAGAGTTGGGAGCCCTTCAAGATTGTGCATGTCGTTGTGTGCATTTGAGTGAGTGTGTGCTGCATGTTTTGTCTTCACCTTGTCTGAAATACACACAACCTCCATGGCCTCTTCACCCCGGCTGTCGTCTCGTCCTCGGCTCTGCTGGGATCTATGTTGCGCGTGGCCTGTCAGTACTTCCTCTCACACCCCTCCCACACGCCCCCACGGAATGCACAGACGCTCCGTCCTGGAGACAACGGCTATGAATAGAATCTGCTCAAACACCATTTTCTTGACAGTATTTCCTCCCTTCATTTGGGAATATGAATGAGTTTTGTTCTAGAAATCTCATTGCGTGCCACCAGAGATTTGGCCAAAGCCTGTCCTGTTTAATGAGCTTCTGCGCTTTGTTTGCTCATTCCAGGGTCTTGCAAGATTTTGAGATGGTTCAGAGTCCACCTGGAAATCCTGGCCAGCACTACTGCAGTTCTCCCAGTAACCAATCAACCTCCAGTGACCCGGGTCCCTGCGGCACATGGGCCCAGAAAGCCAGTTATGATGGGTAATGAGATTAAGTTCACAGCAGCCGTGGAACTCAGAGTCCAAAGAGCCCAGCAGGTTTAGAGGATATCGCAAGAGGCTAATCATATGAGATTTGCCGTAAATCTTTGGTGCAAACAGAATTAAGCACAAGAGATGAGAAGTGCAGTCAAGTGATATTGAATTGTCTCCTGTCATGCCAAGTATGGACTAGTGTTTCATGACCAGCCTTGTGAGCGTCAGCTGTTCATTCATTGGCAGACACGAAACACTGCAGAGATAAATGGCAAGAATCAGTTATCACTGTCCCCTATACCACTCAAGTGGAGGTCCACCGACATATTGGTTTTGTCTGATTAATCGTGCCGATAGTATTCTGGGGAAAAATCGGTATCTGCAAAAATCGATGTAGTCGTTTTTTTTTCTTTTGTTCCTCTGTTAGAATGATTTGGTTCATCAATGACAATAGTCATCCATATTTTCTTCAATGCATATTTTGCATATTTTGATTAGATTATCAAGTGCTCTAGATTGAGGTGAGGGCATACAATGAAAAATGTGACCGTAGGGAAATGTGTCCCATCAGCGCAAGCATCGTGTCTCCAAATGTACTGTATATCTTGTGAATAATCAAACTAAACCTCATCTGGTGAAATATATAGCCCACAAAAAGCTACATTTTTGGAATACTTCGATATAAAGCATTGTAACAGAGCCAAGACTCTGTCATTTCAAAATAAGAGTCCTGAATATCCAAGTATTCAAAAAATAGCTTTTTGTGGCCTGTGTATTTCACCAGATGAGGTTTTACTGTAGATTTGAAAGGTCCAGTCTCACACCCCACACCCGCTCTGACCTTCACATCATACAAACATCGACGCCTCCTGAAACACCCTCCTCCCCCATCCTGCTACTTAACATGCACTTAATATCTGTGAAGAGGACTGGTGCGGTGTCCTCCAGAAAAACAAAAACAAAGGAAATCACAGGGTCCAGACGGTGTTTCACCCACTTGTCTAAAGTCCTCTGCTGACCAGCTGGCCCCCATCTTCACCCAATATTTATACAATGACCAATTGAAACATGGGTAAATGCTTCACATTGCACCCCTCATATTTAAGCCAAATTTACATCCTTGCATTCAATATGATATCAATTTTAAAAACTATCGCCCGATTAAGTGGTTATCAGTTTTTTCCCCACCACCTCAGTTATCTGTATTTGCAAAATCCACCATCGGTCAACCTCTAGTTATATATATATATATATATATATATATATATATATATATATATATATATATATATATATATATATTTATATATATATTATTTTGTCTTGGTGAAGGTGCGGAGATTTCTGAAAGTCATAGTATGTTTTTAGTGTACAGTTATCTTTTTTTATATATCAAAATAAAAGGAAAATTCAAAATTTTCCCTTGAATTATAATTAATGCCAATGCAGTACACCAGTGAACCTCTATACAACTCTGAGTGATATAACGGTGTCTGTTTGTGAACATCCTGAGTGTTCTCTTCCATAGATCGCAGTCACCTGCCCTTCACGACCAGCCAGAAGAGAAGGAGGGGGAGGGGCACAGAGACCGAGAGCACAAGCTGGAGAGAACGCGGTCTGCCGGTACAAAACGACTCTTCTTCTCAAGTGCTGCTACACTTAAAACCGCATTAGCTGCGTTTGCTCAAATAGCCCATAGAAACAAATTGGTTCCCCGCTTTAGTTGACTGATCTACTTGTTCAATAGCCTTGAGTGTTTTGCGCATTGAATTTAAAGGGATAGTTCGCCCAAAAATGTAAATGATCTCATTATTTACTCACCTTCGTGTTATCCGTGGTGTATGTGACTTTCTTTCTTCACCAGAAAACATTTGATGAAAACTTGAGAAATATCTCCGCTCATTATGTCCGTATAATGGAAGTGAATGGAGATTTTGCTTTTGAAGCGCCAAAAAATTAAACAAATCACAGATAGTCAGCATAAACGGCATCGATATGACTCCAGCGGTTATTTAACACACTTTTTTCACACCAAAATTGATCGTATTGCTTAAGACATTCATTTAACCGCTGGAGTCGTATGGATGACGTTTATGCTGGCTTTCTGTGATTTTTGGAGCTTCAATTGAGAAACTCACCATCCACTTGCATTTTAAGGACCTACTGAGCTGAGATATTTTTAAGTCTTTTTCAAAATGTGTTCTGCTAAAGATAGAAAGTACTGCACACCTGGGATATCATTTGGGTGTGTAAATAATGAGGGAATTTGAATTTTTGGGTGAACTATTCCTTTAACAAGCTGCATTATACATTTGACCGTTTAAGTGTGTTCAGATGATCATTTATTAACGCTCTGCATCATGTAACATTACGTCAATGATTTCCAGGATCACCTTGTGTTCCAGAGGCCAAGTGGCACATCCCGTCCACCAAGATCCTGAACAGAGGCTTACAGAGACAGGGGGCAAAAGACTCAACCGGTAAATTTCCTCAAGTAAGTATTGAACAGATATTCAATTGATTAAATGATATATGCATGCATACTTAGGAGAGGATGGTCGACTAGTCATTCACAAGCTGACTAGTCGACTAGTTTATCTCGATTTTTAGGGGTCAAGCACCTATTCAATCCATGAATGTTCTTCTTAGTATTATTCCGCTCTACAAGTCTTTGGCAGCCCATAGAACCGTACATAGGAAAGTTATCAAATTTGGCACACTGATAGAGGACACTCTGAAGTATAACTGGCCAAAAATTGGGCTCTCTAGCCCAAATCCTGTAGCGCCACCAAAAGTACAAAGTTGAACCTGATATCTTGGGTCATGCTGCATTCTTGCATTCAGGACAACATTCCGAAAGCTAATAGATCATGAAAAGATGTACTTTTGCACATCCCTACTCTCCAAATTGTGCTTGCAATGATTGTAGTTGTGTGCTAAATTGCTCTCAGTACTTTCAGTGATTTCCTCGTTTACATATTAACTTTAAAAAAGTCTGGTTATTGGAGCATAAATGCCTTGTACTGTACATGAATGGGAACAAATGTCATGTGCATGCATGTGTGTCCGTGCAACTGTTTATGTGTTTGTATGCGTCTGATGAGTGCAGCGACCCCATTAATCCGGAACATGTATTTGGCAGCATTGCGAACGCACCACATATCTCCGTGTGGGTGGGTAGTTGTCGAAGGGAGGGCATGGGCATGGGCATGGTGGAAAGTGGCTTTGACATCTATGGCAGATGGCTCATAGTGTCACATACGGTCATGTGAACCCTGTAGGAATGGTTAAGAAACAGGACGACAGCTCAGTTACAGAATGGGCGCACTGTTTGACATCTCTCTTGCGCCATGCCCTGGATCTCATTCACAAACACATGTACTTGTGCGTCAAACTTGTGTATGAACGTTATCATGCAGAAATCATGACTCATCAATATGTTTGAGCATGTCGTGTTGGTTGTGCTTGACATATTGTAAACTTCCTTATGTTTTGAAACTTTGTCAACATATATGGTTACTCAAACGTATTTATTTTTCCTCTATGTAAAGTTGAACGCCACTTATATTTCCACCGCACATGCTTTTGGGGCAGCTATTAACCTTAAACGGCTGTCAATCGCAGGGTTGGCGGTTTGATTCCGGCCCACACGACTCCACGTGCCGAAGTGTCCTTGGGCAAGACACTGAACCCCAAGTTGCACCCAATGGCAGGCTAGCACCTAGCATGGCAGCTCTGCCGCCATTGGTGTGTGTGTGAATGGGTGATTGGGACACAATGTAAAGCGCTTTGGTAACGTCTAAGGTTAAAAAAAGCGCTATATAAGTGCAGACCATTTAGGCTTCATTTTTACCGTTTGCAGAATAAGAGTACATTTATGTGTATGCTTTTGATGGAATGAACATTTTCTGTGCACATAAATATGTAACTTGTATGTTAATATTGGTGCATGAGATCCAATGAGAGCGCTCAAATATCAGGAGCTTGAGCGTCAGGACATGTACAAATCAACCTGACGTTTCAGGAATGGTTAATTGTTTTTTTTCATTGGGACGTGGGAACAAAGGACATTAATTGCAATAGAATTTCCTCAAAACAGCAGCAGATAAAGTGCACAGTGGGCTATGAGCCTAAATAGCAAAATACATAGATCTTCAATTGATAAAATTTTACAATAAAGTCAAACAAAAATAATCGATTCAAGAAAAGAGAGAAAAACAGTACAGGCGCACACAAAAGCATGTTTAAACAGCCCCTAACCCTGAACGAAACCCGGCCAGAAAACCTGATCGTTTGTCAGAACTCGTCGAGTTCAGGTAGGGTTGAAGACCTCAATTGCACGTGTAGAATAGCCTAATAGTGATTTTGGTATTCAAATAGTAGCACATCGAGAGGTTAACTGAATTTTGACTATCCGTGCACATCCCTGTTATTGACCACACTGGATTTAGCCAAAAGGGCAAATTGGATTTTCATCCAACTGGATATGGCGGGCCATAGTAGTACATTGAAGGAATGTTCAGTGTTCAATCAGATTAAGCTCAATCGACTGCATTTGTGGCATAATTTTCATTACCACAAAATGTATTTTTCAACTCATTCCTCTATTTCTTTAAATAGAAAGCAAAAATCGAGGTTACAGTGAGGCACTCACAATGAAAATCAATGGGGCCATTTTTTGAACATTAAAATACTCCGTTTCAACAGTATAGCCACAAGACATAAACAATATGTGTGTTACTGTGATAAAATCACTCACTAACTGCATTTGTGTAAACTTAACGCCAATTTTACAACTTGGTTACCATGATGATGATGTAATGTCATCAAATCCTAAATCAATTGTTAAAAATGTCAATTTAAACAACTTTACAGCTCAAACACCACATGAGTTTTAACAGAAGAATTAATCTGGGCTTTTATAAAATTATAAAATTCATATTTCTGCCTTTAAACCCTCCAAAAAATGGCCCCATTGACTTCCATTATCAGTGTCTCACTGGAACCTTTATTTATGTGCTATTTTTAAAGAAAAGTTCGAGTCGAAATACATTATTGTGGTAATCATCAGTATGCCACAAATGCTGTCGATCGAGCTCAACTTGTATTGAACCCGGAATATTCCTTTAAAAGTTTAATAATCATCCACTTTCCATTTATTTAATAGGGCTAAAATGAAGATGATGCAATTAAACAGAATAATCAGTTATTCATGTTCCATGAGATTGGTTACAATGGTGCAATGCTGATACATTTGTTGTTTCAGTGCCCATGTAGTGTTCTCAAAAGGATATGGTGAGAAGTCAATTGCCGATATACATAATACAATTTTACAACAGCAAATCAGATGTACACGACATTTCTAAAGTTAAGCAAACTCGTATTTTATGCATATTTTTACTTAAAATTTGAATAAACTCGAAAAACAAGGTGTTGACCATCCATTGACTAACACAAGAGAAAGTTAACACGGTCATCTGGTGATGTTCATTACACGCTGTCATTTATGGTCTCATTTTGCTTTAATTCATCTGTTCGAACTTAGTTTTTATCTTTTTAGCCAAGCGATTTAACAAGATTGCAATATATACTCATGTAAATGGACATGATACAATCAGCAAAATAAGCGTAATATTATATATAGTCAAATTCTGGCTCACATTACATCCGCCAAACCTTAAATCAGCCATGGCACGCTTCATCATTTTGATGGACAGGGTCGTAAAAATGACGCCATAATTTATTAATACCCGTCATTTTAATTTTCAGATTTTAATGATAATAAGATATTTACTAGCTTTTATTTTCATTCACATTTACATTTTTTAATCATGAACTTATAGGACGAGCATTTAGCAGATTATACATTTATTTATAAAAAGATGAATAACAGAGACACGAAGCAGATGATTGGGTTTTTTTTTTACAACGCAATATTAAAAAAAACAAATACAATTAAAATATGAACAAAACACATAAAATTAACTGAACAGAAATTAATCGACAACTCAAACCTTCCTCCTGGTCCGCATCGACTTAAACTCACCTGTGCGTAATCAAGCGCATCAAGGGCGAATGATGCTGAGGTGACTCGCCTCATACACTTCAATGTATTCTGCAGCGCTGACACGAGTCATGTGATGACCCTATACATGTATAAATATCACTCGCTTCATAGACTTCAGTGTATTCTGCAGCACTGACGTGAGTCATGTGATGACCATTTACGCGTATAAATATCACTCGCTTCATAGACTTCAATGTATTCTGCAGCACTGACGCGAGTCATGTGATGACCATTTACGCGTATAAATATCACTCACTTCATAGACTTCAATGTATTCTGCAGCGCTGACGCGAGTCATGTGATGACCATTTACTTGTATAAATATCACTCACTTCATAGACTTCAATGTATTCTGCAGCGCTGACGCGAGTCATGTGATGACCATTTACTTGTATAAATATCACTCACTTCATAGACTTCAATGTATTCTGCAGCGCTGATGTGAGTCATGTGATGACCATTTACACGTATAAATATCCCTCACTTCATAGACTTCAATGTGTTCTGCAGCGCTGACACGAGTCATGTGATGACCATGTACACGTATAAATATCATGCCTGAAATTATTTTTTTCATGCATTTATTTTTTTTGTGGAGTTTGATCATTTTCCACAGCACACCTGACAATCTTTCACAGCACACTAGTGTACCATGGCACAGTGGTTGGGAAACACTGCCTTAAATAGCAGCAGTTAAGTGTTGGTCAGATTGTGAAGTCATGAGTCAAGCTTTTAGATGACACCCATTTTGTTTGAAGTGTTGGTACGGCCCAGAAATTCCATATCAGTGCATCCCTAGTTGTTCCAAACCCTTGTGACTCTCAAAGCTGTTCCTTTTTCATAAAATGGAAGCATGTTGTGACCAGGGGCTCTAATGCTCCAAAAAGGACAAAACAAAGCACCATGAAAGTACCACAATACTACACATTTTGAATGTCTCCTTAATCTAACATACGTTATTCAACTCATTAGTAGAGGCTTCATGAATTTGGGTGTTGAATAAGGGAGACAACAATGTTGAGGTACTGGAGGTTCATCCTATGAAGCTCAACTCTTGACGTATATTTTCCAGAGCCGTGAGAAGAGCTGCCACAGTCATTGCTCCAGCCACTCCAGTAACAACACCCTCTCCAGCAATGCTTCCAGCGGCAGCGACGAGAAGCATTTTGGATCTGGAGACCCGATGGATCCGGAGTCACTGGGACTCACCTACATCAAGGGAGCATCCACAGACAGTGGCATAGATACAGTACCCTGCATGCCCCATCCACCCCCTTCTCTACCGCTGACCGGTGTGAGACCGTCGCGGATGGTCACGAGTGATGGGAGGGTTGAGGCGGGACTATCCTGGGTTCTGGAGTACCACGAGGAGGGTGAGACGGAAGAGGGGAGGGCAAAGATGTTCTTGTCTCAGGGGTACGCTCCTGGTACAGCCACCGGACACACCACTGATGGCAGCACTGGAGATCTGAGCGAGATCTCATCCCTTTCCAGGTAAGATGAGCGAGAGC
Source organism: Moxostoma hubbsi (assembly GCA_032164185.1). Lineage (NCBI taxonomy): Eukaryota > Metazoa > Chordata > Actinopteri > Cypriniformes > Catostomidae > Moxostoma > Moxostoma hubbsi. Next base: position 9,783,529 of record JAVLUX010000201.1, on the reverse strand, counting down.
ACTAACATGAGGTGCGAGAGGCCACACGGGTGAAAGTGCGCTGTTGTACCGTATCCTAACCAAATGATTTCTGTTTGGGCCTGTGGTGCTGACACAGAACAAACAGCATGTCTGATCCTCATGGAAAAGCTTTACTCTTAAGTTAGGCACAGATTTTAGAGCAAAGTGTAGGTCGGAACAAAGGTACTCTTGTATTCAGGTTTGTGTCACCAGCCACTGAATACAGACAGACGCAGTTGGAGAGCTTGCTAAAATTAAAACAGCACGTCATTTGAGGATATAAAGTTAAAGCGATGAGACAGAAACAGCCAAAACATCTCGCCATCCCTGAGGGTATTCCACTGCAGACCCAATTTCTAATGCTTAAAATGTACTCCTGCTCAGTGGAGTTTGCCAACAATCTAAAAGCAGCATTTAGCTGGGAGTGCTGGAGCTTTCGGTTGGAAACTGCTTGTGGGCCATGCTCTTGTCCTTAAAATACCCTGCAATCCTACTAATCTTCCCATATAGAGTTGGGGGAAAACCACGTAGCTCAAGGGACCACATCGATATAATAACGCCAAGAACTCGATATTTCAGAATGAGCTGTAAGAGTAAAAGTCTGTTTAAGTAAGTGTTGAGAACTTGACTCCACAGTCTCCTTCATCCACCAAAATACAAATGCAATCTAAAAATATGTCATTCACATTTCTATGGCACATTCATGAATCGGCTATTTTATGTTGGTCACACAATGGTCCTCCATTTTTCCCCCAGCGGTTCTCGACATTCTGGAAGCCCATCTGAACGCTGCTCAAAGAGCTCCGGCTCCATGGACCCCTCCAAACTCTACATTATCTCTCCTAAAGACGCAACTTTTGAGGGAGGGCGGGAAAAGTGTCCACACAGCTGTCAAACTCAAGGCGGCAAGTATATGACTGGCTGGAAGAAAGAGGACGAGCACTCACTGGAGGAGCAGCAGCAGGCCAGAGATTTTAGGTGAGTAATACTTAAATGTTTATCGATCTTATTGAACATGTTGATTCTGCTCTTGTACGTGAAAAGGGTTTCTCAACTGGTAGTTCATGAAAGAACCTCGTTGCCAATAACAAATTACATTTGAAAAAAGTCTCTTTTTGATACAATGTATCAATATAGTGTGTACATAAATATTGGGTAGCTCAGTGGTAAAGACGCTGGCTACCACTGTTGGAGTTGCTAGTTCGAATCCCAGGGCTTGCTAAGTGACTCCAGCCAGATCTCCTAAGCAACCAAATTGGCCCGGTTGCTAGGGAGGGTAGAATCACATGGGGTAACCTCCTCGTGATCAATATAATGTGGTTCTCGCTCTCGGTGGGGCACGTGGCGAGTTCAACATGGATGCTGTGGTGGATGGTGTGAAGCCTCCACACGCGCCATGTCTCCGTGGCAACGCGCTCAACAAGCCACATGATAAGATACGCGGGTTGACGGTCTCAGACACAAGAGGCATCCTCTGCCACCCGGATTGAGGCGAATCACTACATGACCACGGGGACTTTAAAGCACCTTTGGAATTGGGTATTCCAAATTGGGAGAAAAAATAAAAACAAATTTGGAATCCGTTTTGTATGTTGGTACATAGTAGTTAAAGACACCTAATATAAAGTGGAACCAAATAAATAGTATACTTCACCCAATTTGGAATGCCCAATTCCCAGTGTGCTCCAAGTCCTCGTGGAGGCGTAGTGGCTCGCCTCAGTCCTGGTGTCGGAGGACGAATCTCAGTTGCCTGCACGTCTGAGACCGTCAGTCCACGCATCTAATCACGTCGGTTGTTACCGTGGAGACATAGCGCGTGTGGAGGATTCATGCCATCCACCGCGGCATCCAAGCACAACTCACCACATGCCCCACCGAGAGCGAGAACCTCCCTAGCAACCGGGCCAATTTGGTTGCTTAGGAGGCCTGGCTGGAGTCTCTCAGGACGCCCTGGATTCGAACTTGTGACTCCAGGGTTACCAGGCCCCCTACTTTACACAATTATTTAATATTTTTTTAATTAATAAAAATCCATACTTATTGAAAGGTTAGTATTGCATACAATATTTTAGGTCATAGGGGATCAGCTTTTTCTAAAGGTTGGGAAGCCCTTTTATCAGGGGTCGAGAAGTAACATATTTAGTGTTTGTTTTTCAAATGTATTGAGTAAATTTCAGACTGCTACCTCGGCATAGCAGTGACACCGGGAATACCTTTTAGGTCCATGACACATCTCTTCTGGCGACATCTTAGAGATGATCGATGTCAACAGACATATTATATAACCTCCATCAAACAGAATCCAGACAGAATGTACTTGACACCTGCCACCTCACATTATCAGACTGAAGGTCTAGTAAATGTTTTTCTGATGATTAAAGCATAGACAGGGTGTGATCGACAAGCTCAGTGGGTGATGCTGACGTATATCATATTTGAGTCATGGCATCCATTCAAAGCTCTGTGCGTAATCACATTTATGTCCCTTTTTGTTGTGTTTGCGGTTTCAGAGGCTCAGAGGTCTTGTTGTCTTTATTCCTAAAGACACTGTTGACGAAATCAAGGTAGTTTGGTCATTATGTGGCCTTTTATTTTCACCCCAGTCTTGTTTGCTCCCCTCTTGTCTTGTAAGAATAGCACTTTCCATACCCATAAGATCACAAGAGTCAAAGATCTGTTTTGATTTGCTCCCTGATGCCCCTCTTGAGCCACTTTGTGTTTATTGAACCAGAATCCTGTTCATCAGCTGTTTGTCACCACGGTGGTCAAAGCACCTTTATGTGTTGTTGCAGAAGAATGTTTTTGTCTGTAGCACTTTGGTAAATCTCATGCAAAAATGTCCTGGTAAAATTTGACCCCAAAATAAAAAAAAGTTGAAAAATATATATTTCTTATATTTGTATGTAAAGTATATATTTATGTAGATTGTGTGTGTGTGTATATTATATATATATATATATATATATATATATATATATATATATATATATATATATATATATATATATACACACACACACACACACACACTCACCTAAAGGATTATTAGGAACACCATACTAATACTGTGTTTGACCCCCTTTCGCCTTCAGAACTGCCTTAATTCTACGTAGCATTGCTTCAACAAGGTGCTGAAAGCATTCTTTAGAAATGTTGGCCCATATTGATAGGATAGCATCTTGCAGTTGACGGAGATTTGTGGGATGCACATCCAGGGCACGAAGCTCCCGTTCCACCACATCCCAAAGATGCTCTATTGGGTTGAGATCTGGTGACTGTGGGGGCCATTTTAGTACAGTGAACTCATTGTCATGTTCAAGAAACCAATTTGAAATGATTCGAGCTTTGTGACATGGTGCATTATCCTGCTGGAAGTGGCCATCAGAGGATGGGTACATGGTGGCCATAAAGGGATGGACATGGTCAGAAACAATGCTCAGGTAGGCCGTGGCATTTAAACGATGCCCAATTGGCACTAAGGGGGCTAAAGTGTGCCAAGAAAACATCCCCCACACCATTACACCACCACCACCAGCCTGCACAGTGGTAACAAGGCATGATGGATCCATGTTCTCATTCTGTTTACGCCAAATTCTGACTCTACCATCTGAATGTCTCAACAGAAATCGAGACTCATCAGACCAGGCAACATTTTTCCAGTCTTCAACTGTCCAATTTTGGTGAGCTCTTGCAAATTGTAGCCTTTTTTTCCTATTTGTAGTGGAGATGAGTGGTACCCGGTGGGGTCTTCTGCTGTTGTAGCCCATCCGCCTCAAGGTTGTGCGTGTTGTGGCTTCACAAATGCTTTGCTGCATACCTCGGTTGTAACGAGTGGTTATTTCAGTCAAAGTTGCTCTTCTATCAGCTTGAATCAGTCGGCCCATTCTCCTCTGACCTCTAGCATCAACAAGGCATTTTCGCCCACAGGACTGCCGCATACTGGATGTTTTTCCCTTTTCACACCATTCTTTGTAAACCCTAGAAATGGTTGTGCGTGAAAATCCCAGTAACTGAGCAGATTGTGAAATACTCAGACCGGCCCGTCTGGCACCAACAACCATATCACGCTCAAAATTGCTTAAATCACCTTTCTTTCCCATTCTGACATTCAGTTTGGAGTTCAGGAGATTGTCTTGACCAGGACCACACCCCTAAATGCATTGAAGCAACTGCCATGTGATTGGTTGATTAGATAATTGCATTAATGAGAAATTGAACAGGTGTTCCTAATAATCCTTTAGGTGAGTGTGTATATATATATATATATTTTTTTTTTTATTTATATTAAGCAATATCACACGAGCAAGAGTGTGATATGGCCCTATATCAGCACTGCTGTGATTCGGCTGGTCGAGTGTCATAGGTAATTACAGCAGTGCTGATATAGGGACATATAGAACGATTGCGAGTGTGATATTGCTTTTAAGTACATTTATAAAAATTAGGATAAACCAAGTACGGTCATAAAAATTCCTTTTTGCATGGAACTACTTTCTTACGTGACCGATCAGAATCTGCCATTGCTGGTTCAAAACAAATGATGCGTCCAAACCTCCATTAGTAATTCAAAAATATCTCGTCAGAAATAGTATCACGGCTTGTGCTGTTTCTAACAAGTTGTTGGATAAACAAGGATGGATGGAGTGTGTGTGTGTGTGAGTGAGAGAGAGAGAGAGAGAGAGAGAGAGATCACATGTGTGATCACCTGTTTTCACTCCCAAGCAGAGATGCTGTCAGCTTTCTGAAGATCAGCTTTCTCAGTGTTAAAATAGCGTCCAAGCGGGGGTATTTCTCCCTATTTCGCAGTAGACGGTGCACAAGAGTCGATCACTATAGAAACCGCAATGTCCTCCGCCATTTTAAACAGCACTGCAACAGCACTGTTGTGTCTCTCAGCTGTGATGAGCCATAATGCTGAAGTTGTTCATTTAAACCAATTTAAAGCTATTTTCGAGCTTTAGTAGTGCAATAGTAATACGAGCAATCACGAAGAGCTGTTGTATGTAAACGGCTGACGCGGATTCACTTCACATCACCTAACTGACCTAACAAAAATGATCTTTTGCCGCCACCTGCTGGCTAATATATGTAATGTAAAAAATAAGACAAACAGCAGCTCTTAACACATCTGCACTGCTCTTACACTTTAGATTAGAACAGCAGGAACACAAGCGGAGTGACACACACACACAGTGATGCGTCCGAGTGCTGATGGTGTCAGACCACCAGTTCTCATGGAACATCTCTCATCCAAACAGATTCGAGGACCGGAACTAATGTGTGTGTGTGTGTGTGCGCGCGTGTGTGCGAGAGAGTGTGTGTGTGTTGTATTTTGACTTTAATAAAATGTACTAAACTGTGACAAACAATTCTATATATTATTTTAAAATTAATATTAAATTAAAGTTTATGATCCTAAAAAAGGCTAGGCTTCATTTTCTTTAAGAACAAAATAATTTCACATCTATGTTCTTTAATTTTGTGGTGAAATATGACCCGGAAATGTTTGCCAGGTCATATTGACAGGTTTCGTGAAATCAAATGTAAAGCAGAGGCACTTACAAAGAATGTTAAAACTACAGCAAAAACACGGCTAATGTTTGTTTCTGTCTCTTGTCATCCTTCCACCACTGTCCTTTGTTTCACTCTCTCGTCCTCTTCCTCCTCCGTTTCCATGTCTCTCTCAGGCGGCTATATTTGACAGACTCGTCTCAGGTGGTTAATGCTGGTGAGCAGCTCCAGACGCTCTCTAAGGAGGGTTTCCTCAGGATGCTCCTCCCAGACAGTCTCCCGGGGCAGGCAGGTCGAGGCAAGGTGAGTTCAGAGATGAGTTTACAAAAAAGATGAGAAAGTCCTTCTGAAGTCTTTTCTTAAGCGAGAAAGTAAGCAGCAAACAGCTGTTACATTCTTAAAGGGATAGTTCACCTAAAAATGGTAATTCTCTCATCATTTACTCTCTCCTCATGCCACCTCACTTTACTTTATTTCTTCTGCAGAACACAAATTAAGAGATTTTCATAGATTTTTTTGGTGTGTTTATACCCATGCAATGCAAGTCAATGGTGTCTAACACTTTCAAGCTCCAAAAATCACATAAAGGCAGCATAAAGGACTCTTTAAATCTACAAATCTAGCCATCTGCACTTGCATTGTATAGACAAAAACATGTCATTTGTGTTCCGTAGAAGTAAGAAAATCCGACGAGTTTGAGACGGCATGAGGGTGAGCAAATGAGGCATTTTTGGGTCTATCATTGTGACGTTATGTTTTGCACGGGCATGCACCAAGTTAGCAATATTACCTACTAGTAAGATATTAGCCAGTTTAAGGTGTATTTAACTCTTAGCTTATTTCCTTTAGTGTTTAATATGCGATGCACAGTTCAACTGTTCATTGATTGTTTCCTGCTTTGGCCAACATCAACACTGTCCATGACATTAGAATAGCGGCTATTAATCCCGATTCTGATAAGCATCCCATTTCGTGTATCTAATGTTTGTCTGGCCGCTCCCCCCTCCACCAATAGACCCCCCATTCAGGACTCTGTCCATTGCGCCTGCATTAATGATGAGCGTGCCATGACACTAATCGTTCTGACTCACAGATACACAGTCGCACCGACGACCGCTTCAGATTGGTCTCCTGCTGACGCTCATGTTCCCTTTCCTCACCCTCCTCCTGTTCCCCACTCTACACCTCTCTCGCCCAATTCAATTAAGTGATATGTGCTTTATTGCCAGGGCTGTTTTATTAACAATATCACAGAGCCTTTCACATAATCATATTCTGATGAATAATAACTTTACTCCCCACACGTCCCACCACTCTTTGTGTTCTCTATGCTTTCTCTCTCTCTCTCACAGCAATTTAAAAGTAGTTTATTGGCATGGTTGTCTTTATATGCATCATTGGCAAGTATCTGTATGTACTCTTTCCATTTTACTTTCTTTCCCCTAACAGTCCCATTATGCCTTGCTCTCTTGATTTGATTTGGTTTTGTTTAACCGTGCTGGTCTGAAACTGAAGTCTCTCTCTCTCGCTCTCTCTCCACGTTTGGTTCTTTCAGATACCGATTGCTGGTCAGTCTCCGCGCCGTTCACTGTACCGTACCCTGTCCGATGAGAGCCTGTGCAGCAGCCACCGGAGGGCGCTGTCTTTAGCCAGCTCTCGCAGCTCCATGCTGGATCAGGCCGTGCCCAACGACATCCTGTTCAGCAGTACCCTGCCCTACCACAGCACCCTACCACCTCGCATAAGTCTTAACCGCGCCACTGGTCAGCTGAAAAGTGAGTGTTCGTTATGTTGTGCCACACATCAGTGCAAACAACTACAAGATCAGTGCCCACCCACTTGTTCTGCCACTTGTGCATAATCACAAATACAGCATGCACAGACTCCAAGTCAGTGGCTGTTTATGTTTGCTAATCTTTGATTGTTTAGATTGGCATTATGGTCTTCTATTTGAAATTAGTTATTAGTTATTGCTAATCCAAGATCTGTAGACAGAGCTTTTGCGGTGGCAAATCTGTTCTTACTTTTGGATCGACAGAAATGCCGATTACAAAGTCTTAACTAGCCTAAAAAAAAGTTTCAGATTGAACATTGTTGCTGATTTGTGAGTTCCCAGCATGCATTGCAACATGAATCTATTATGCAGTTTGTGTTATAGGCTTATTTTTAACTGTTTGCTGACTTTATGCTGGCATTATTGTCTTTTGTTGCCATTGTTAGTGAATTGTTGAGTGGTGATGTTAAGAGCTTATCTTTTAATTTGAGGTTTGTTGATTGATTGTCATCGTTGTTGAGGTCTATTGTGCCAAACGATTGAATGTACTGACATACCTTTCTTCAGAGGCAACGTTTGCAGTTAACTTCACATAAATGTCATTGAAAATATCAGGGCTCGACAATAAGGACTGCCCGATGGCCCGGGGCCAGTGTGAGAGTGCTTCGGGCCAGTTGCTAGAACTGTCACTTGCCCGATCGGGCCAGTGCTGCATTTATAACATTAGTGCAAGAAAACAACAAGTGAGGGAGGACAACAATTACACCGAGCGAACGAAGTCTGAGCGTGATTCCATTTAGCTCGCAAAGATGCGCGAGCGCATAATATACTGGACGTGCCAAGGCAAGCACAGTCGCGTGCACGCACAAGATCGTGCAGACACCGAGCGCACTCTCCTAGCACGGTCCTCGCTCTTTTCCAAGTGTCTTAGCAGCAGCTATTACCAATGTGTAGAAAATAGAAGGAAAAAAAACCCACTTAATGAATTTCGTAGCGGGATTGCACGTCTTACGCAACATTTTAAGTAACCCCACACATTCTGTGTTAGTGCATGAAATCCCCACATTTTCCCGTCTTTACATGTTGGTGAAAAGCAGTTTCATTCTATAGGACTGAAAATCCAAGTCTCTCCGTGCATAGGTCTCATCATCGTCTCTCTCCGTGCATCGTAGACCATTTAAACATGCGTGCGCTCTCGTAAAGGGACAGAGCGCTAGTTTTATTCCCACTGTAAAAAAAACAAAAACAAAAACACAACACATTTCCTCTCATTCATTCACCTTTAGAGATGAAGTGCCGAATGAGACGTAATAAACTTTGTTAAACCCCAGTTATGTGTGTGTCTGGGAATCACGAGCTGCTCAATATCCAAAATGCAAGTATACATTTAATTAGGTTAGTTTCAAAACACGATAATGGCGTTTGATATGAAAAGAAGATCACTGTGGCTATTAGGCTAATATTATCAGAGCTGTTCAGCTGGAGGGTGAAGATGAATATTCAAAACAGTCTACTTCATAATATCATCCTCATGAAACACCGGTTACATGTTTCATTTCTGGACCGTACTGGTATTTTTGTCTGATTGCATGTTATATACACATTGTATATTATTTCACAGATTAGGCCTAATATCCCCCTAATGGATATTACACGTCCCAACCGATTTGGAAGTCTCTTCTCAGGGATTCATGTGTTTATTACATTAATCCAATAATTACATCTTTAACTCAGTGATGAAATCTTTAATCCTGTGTGAGAATGCACTACACATGGGCAAAAGTTGCATGACAGCATGAATAAACGGGTGAACGAAAACCCATCATCTCCTCCACAGGACTCTTCATTTAAAAACACATGTGCAAATGGCAGGACGGTTGAGGTTAATATGATGCATTTATGCTTTTATATCTGTAAAGTGCTTTTATGGGATTGCATAAGGCATAAAACATATCTTGCTAAATGATAAATGTGACTCAGTTTGGGGGGGGACATTGTCTTAAAAACATTCTGGCCCCAATAAGCAGTCCACATTACCTCAAAAGTTACCACTGTATAAACTGAGACATTGCAGATACTGTAATTGTTGAACTGATTGCCAGCATCAAGACACAGCTGATGATAATGAGGACAGATGAGATCTTTTTATTTGGGCTCATAGCAAATATTTCCATCTCAGTAAGTGCACCACATTCCTTCCTGTTGCAGTAATTTTATCCTCAACGGAACTCAATGTTGTACTTCGCTATCAAGCAAATAATGATTATAAATCTGCTGCTGGTGCACAAGAGAGTTAGTGTTAATCATAACATTACAGTATATGTCTAATGAAATATTCTTGTGGGTTGAAGAGTGTTGCAGTAGCAAAACCATTACAACAGAATGACTGTTGGACATCATGCTGTGGTGTGTTAGGGGCCATTCACACAGGAGGCGTTCTGATGTTAACACCTAGAGCACAGCGGAATTGAACCAAAGGCCCATCTATAAAGGCCCCGGCACACTTACGATGAGGCGGCTGTTGCCCACACGACTCCATATGCTGAAGTGTCCTTGGGCAAGACACTGAACCCCAAGTTGCTCCCAATGGCAGGCTAGCACCTTGCATGGCAGCTCTTCCGCCATTGGTGTGTGAATGGGTGAATGAGTCACAGTGAAAGCGCTTTGAATACCGCTAAGGTTAAAAAGGCGCAATATAAGTGCAGACCATTTACCATTTACGTTGAAGTGCTTCTTCGTTCTTTACCCAGAGCTGAAAAGAAATACGAAACCACTTAGCAGCGACATACTATTTGCAAACACTTAAAAACCTGGGGGCGGCATTTAGAGGAGCATTTAAACATGATGACGTGCAAAACTACATGTGAATCATCAACTAACATGACACTGAAATGTGTTCTCAATTACTTCATGCCTCATTCTATGAGAAGAATTCACACAAGAGAAGCCTTTTACCAACTCTGATGATTTAAAGGAAAACCCTAAACTGTATATGCAGTAGATAATGTGTCATTTGTAATGTTTACCTTTTGTATTCATGGCGCTAATGTGCTAACATGCTAAACGCAGCCATAATATGCACCGATTACACTGTTATTGTCATTTATGATGGCACTGATACTACTGCAAGGAAGGGTGTATAAAAGAGTGTAAATGTGTGGAATACAGACAAAAGAATGATGATGTGAGGCGTATCTTATTTTGGGCAGATGTGGGAATCGCTTTAGGCTGCAGATGGCACATACGTAAGTGAATGGGCATTTGAGAGTATTTGAGTAGATTTGATTAGCTACTTTTGGAGATTAAACAATATTGCATGACATGTTCTTGGAAAACGTCTCTATGCGATCGACGTACAGATATTGGTACATATGCACCAGCTCGCTAATAACTCCACACGCCAGTGTGCTCATGTTGACTAGCGATGGGTCGTTCGCAAACGAGAGCCGGCTCTTGTAGGGGAACGTTGGGAGCCGGCTCGCATATCAGAAGAGCTGAATCTATTTATAAAAATCTATTTAAAAAAATTAAGATATTAATAATTAAAAAGATTTCAAAAGAACGAAAAAAATAAATGAAATATAGGCCTAAATGCTCATGTGCACACACATTCGTTGTGACGTCTGCTCAGACTAACAACCTCACCTGTTGTTCCTGTCAATCAGACACACAGTGTCAATCATTGAACCAAAGATGCGTGAGGGAGGGCGGAGCCAATTTATTATGTTTGATATGGTGCAATATTCTATTGTCAGTACTGCCACCCTACACGCACACTACGCAGTCTGCACAGGGCAAGAACTCCCTAGGGGGGCACCATCTTACACTAGGAGGGTGCCAAAAAGTCCATCCGAAAGCAGTTGCAAAACACAGACGATCTCTTAACGCTCATATAATGTGACCCCCCCCCCTCTTGGAACTCTGCATAGGGCATCAATTTAGCCAGGGGCGGCCCTGTCTATTATGCTGTTCAGACTGTATCCGTTATGAATGGTTAGATTTATATGCACTTTATGTACAATAAAAAGTTATAATTTAAATGCAAATGTTTAATAGCATTAATTTTCAATACAAACCAATGCATTTTTAAATACAGTGTGGTTAAAGAAGAATATGAATTCATTTAATAATAATTTTTTTAACACCAATTATAGTTGAACTCTCGCAAACTGTTTGACTTGAAAAAATACAAAACATATTTTTTTAAAGAGCCGTTTGCGAGCCAAGAGTCGGAATGCCCATCACTAATGTTGACTGGTCAGAAATGTACGGGAATTAGTTGTCGGCCTCAAAGTAGGCGGAGCTCCAGGTCACACCTATCGATGATGTCGACCAATGGCAGTAAGAAGTTGTTTAGCAGCCGGTAAGTTTGCCCTGGCGAGCTCTTATGATCAACCGAAATGAACTCAAAAACACCTTTTTGGCCAGATTTTGTTCTAAATGATGCCACACCTGGCATCTCCTCCTTTGCTTTCGTAGGAAGTGAGCAGGGGCCTTAAGCGTACCAACTCCTTTTCTAATATAAATACTCAATTTGCTTGTTCGTGTGTAAATATATGCTTGTCCAACCCCTAGATTCACCAGATTGGTCCATTTTTTTTTGAAAATTTACATTGATCTGCTGCACTGCATTTCAAAATGGTTTTTACCTTAAAAACACCCTTTAAAAATCAGCTCAGGAACTCCCAAAAATGTCCATCTAGCACATGATTGCATAGACCAACATTTAAAAATAGAGCAGGTGGAACACAAGAATGCATCCTTTGTGAACGATCCCTTAGTCCCGAAACGCAAACGCTTCCAGCAACTAAATGGCTTTCCTTTATTGGGGTAATGTCATAATCGGCTTAAGATCATCAGTTTTCTCTGTTTTCAGCTACCGTCATGGCGGAACAACAGAGGAAGATTGTTAAAGTCTATATGTCAAGTCATTGTTATTTGTATGGCACCTTTCACAACACACATGCGTGTCTATAGATAGCTCCCTGATTAATAACATATCCACTTTAATGGCACATCCATTTTATTGAAACTCTATCGCCCCCTAATGTACTTGTGCTTGTCCACATTACATTAAGGATGCTTGCCGGGACTGTTCGCTTGCAGTGTTCTGGCCTAGCATTTGCGTCTGCATACATGCATTGAATGTTTCTGGTCGTACGCCTCTTGGCTTTTTTGGCATGCAGACACTTGAGCTGCTCTCCAGCTGTCTGAGACATACTTTTCCTCTCTCATTATGGCGGAACCCGAAGCTAGCCAACTCCATTCATTATTTAAATCACTCTCACCCCTGCGCTCTCATGCGAAGCCTGTCTGAGCAGACATTGTGTGAATTAGCAAATGTGTGCCTAGAGGTCACCTAGGGCTGACTTTGTGACTTAGTGCTTTTGGTTCTTTGGCAAAAGTCAAAATTGTGGGTAAAGATGATCTTTGGCCCTCTTGTCCTGACAGTTCTCGGCCAGTGGATTAATGTTAAATGTTGTTTAATATGGTGGTCAGGGCCCTTCAGTTGTGTCCTCTGTGACCATCTCAATCGTCTCTTAATCGAACTGGTCATTATATCCGGGATAAATGGTTTAAATGTACGTGTAGACTGTCATGAATTATTAGGTAAAGATGTATTTAGATCAGAAAATGTTTTTTCAAGGACTCATAATTTAAAGGTGTAATTTCTGCACAATTAGCGTCACCAAATGGAACTACAGAATCATGATGAGACAATGTTGCTACTGTATTTCTGGCTGTTACTTAAAGTTTTCTCTGTATATTAAGTTGGGATAGGAAAAAGTATTTTAAGATTCTGATATTCTTCTCGTCACAATTGTACAGAGCGGTTATCCAAGTTACCGTAGACCAGGAGTCCCCCAATTAGTTTTCACCAAGGGCCAAATTCTGTCAACAATACAAAGTCAAGGGCCACAGCCATCGATGTAATGACAACATTTTGGTGCTGCTGCTATTATTAGTATTTTTATTTATTTATTTACTTTTATTTTCTATCCCAATTTGGAACGCCCAATTCCCAATGCGCTCCAAGTCCTCATGGTGGCGTAGTGACTCGCCTCAATCCGGGTGGTGGAGGACGAATCTCAGTTGCCTCCGCGCATCATATCACGTGACTTGTTGAGCACGTTTCCACGGAGACGTAGCGAGTGTGGAGGCTTCACGCTATTCTCCGCAGCATCCACGCACAACTCACCACACGCCCCACCGAGAGCGAGAACCACATTATAGTGACCACGAGGAGGTTACCCCATGTGACTCTACCCTCCCTAGCAACCGGGCCAATTCGGTTGCTTAGGAGACCTGGCTGGAGTCACTCAGCACGCCCTGGATTCAAACTCACGACTCTAAGGGTGGTAATCAGCATCTATTATTTTTATTATTATTAATAATATTGAAGAACCCTGCTGTGGACTTTGTCAGTTCGAACCAGTCTGGCCATTCTCCGTTGCCCTTTCTCATCAACGAGACATTTCCGCCCACAGAACTGACGCTCACTGGATGTTTTTTTTGTTTTTGGCACCATTCGGAGTAAATTCTAGAGACTGTTGTGTGTGAACATCCCAGAAATACTCAAACCAGCCCGTCTGACACCAACAATCATCCATGTGACTATCTAATCAGCCAATCGTGTGGCAGCAGTGCAGTGCATAACATCGTGCAGATACGGGTCAGGAGCTTCAGTTAATGTTCACATCAACCATCAGAATGCGAAAAAATTTTATCTCAGTGATTTGGACCGTGGCATGATTGTTGGTGCCAGATGGGCTGGTTTGAGTATTTCTGGGATTTTCACACACACACACACACACTCACTCTCAAACACTCATGCACGCGCGCACACGCGCACACACACGCGCGCACACACGCACTCAAACACTCACACACATACACTCATGCATGCACGCACGCACACTCACACACACGCACTCAAACACTCACGCACATACACTCATGCATACACGCACGCACGCACACACACACACGCACGCACTCTCATGCATGCACGCACACACACACACACACACACACACACACACACACACACACACATGCACACACACAAACACATACACTCAAACACTCCTGCACTCACGCACGCACACACACACTTATACACACTCAAACACTCATGCACACACACACACACGCGTCTCTAGAATCTAAAGCTGCCAATGCTAAATATAAGGGAACAGTTTATTTTAACCGGTTCATGAACGGTCCAAAAGAACTGATTCACTTAAATGATTAGGTTTTCCCAGCAATACAGTATATGAGAGACAGGATGGTGTTCGATTACTCCCTTGGCGTCATTGCAGCGTTCGCAATGCGACAAATTAAGCATTTTGAATTGTTAAAATAGCTACTGAAAAATGTACAGTAGGCAAGTTAGTAGTGTCACTACTTTCAGTTACATCTCCACAACACCGACTACACAAGGGTGAGTAAATGATGACAGAATTTTCATTTCTGTGTGAACTATTCCTTTAAATTCTCCAGAGATTCAGGCCAGTCAGTAGGCCTTTATTTAATACAGAGTGGAGAGATCTGAAATGACTGTGTGTGGGTTTACAGGTGCTCTACAGTGAGGAAAGAGGCTAGCCATGAGTCTGGACATGCACTCTTACTCTGTCCATTGATGAAGCATGTGTGCTGTTTTACAGATGAGCTCTGGTTCTCGGACAGCTCCCTGGCAGACAAAGCCAAGCTGGCGGACAATGGTCTCATGCCCCTGCCGGACCCCTCTTCTGGTCTCGACTGGTCACATCTTGTGGACGCTGCACGAGCTTTTGAAGGTACAGAGAAGCAATACAGTTTTTCACAGCAATGGAAGGTCTTGACCCATTTAACATGCTTTATAATCATTAACCCTGACTTCCCGTACTGGTAGCATGTAAAAAGATTAATTTTATTTTAATGCATTAACAGTTTTAATGCATGGCATGGTGGCAAAGAACCACGTGATGCAAAGCATGGGTATAAATGGGCATTTCACAACATCTTTAGTTCATCACATTTTTGGGCTTAAAAATGTATTATTTAGGATTTTAAAAATCCAGATAACTTAATGCCCTTTTGCACCATAAATGGAATTCTGTTGAACATATTTTCCCCCCCTCAAAGCTTCACCAGTTCTCACACGCCATTAACAAAGTTAACTAAAGGTTGCACAAAACAGCAGCGCTCTCTTCCACTGCTCTTGACCATGCCTTCTGTTTGCCTCCCGTTCATTTCCTGTGACTGTCTGACGGCAGATTGTTCCACAAGGTGATAATTAGGACTGGAGAACGTATTTTGAGCATGGCGAAATTAAGCCATTATCACAATGTGAGCCCAGCAAGACACCACTTAGGGAAATGACTCGAGCCATTGCTCGCTGTAATTACACAGTTTTGGGTTTTGGACGCTTTTGCTCGTGTGCAATTACAGCTGTTCCCTCACCTTCAACCGGTCGCTGTGGAGACCGCAGCAAGTGCTGGCGAGGGCACGACGCAGTATTTCTTGACTTGGGAATTTCCTTGGGATTTGTGTATGGAATGGGTGAATACATGGAACACTTCTCTAATTGGCTGGAGGGGAGTCACGTGAGAGAGCCAGCGTGCGACTTCAGCCATGGAACGGAGGCTTCCGTTGATTTGTTTGTTTGATTGTCATTAAGTATTTAACAGGGTTTTTATAGTTTTGTTATTTCATTTATATTAGTTTAAAGGTTTAGTAATTTATGCAGCCTTGATGTCAGAAATTTTATAATTGTGTCATTGACAAAAAAGGTTGTCCAAAGAGAAAAAAAAATATTAATATTTTAAACCCTAACTGAGAAGCGGGTTGACGCTGTTTTGGTGTCACGAGGGGGACCGACACAATATTAGGCAGGTGGTTTTAATGTTGTGGCGATGTATATACAGTATATTTTTACAAATGTCAGGAATTTCAAGTTTTCTCCTGGTTGCACCAAATGACCTGGCAAAATGTGACTTGTCAAAATGTTTATATTTAATGAAATGACAAAATAATTATACTTAAACATTTGTGAGGGTCTAAATGGGTCCTAGATGTTTTTTGTTTTTTTTTTATTAAATTTTCCTAACGCACATGACAACAAAATGTCTACTGGCATGTCCGACATGACTTTGATTTGGTGGATAAAATTCTCTTTAAATATGAATCATATTTTAAAATTAAATCAAGTCAAATAAAAATTCACTGCTTATTTTTAAAAAATATATATATTCTAATAATACAATTCTAATAATAAAATTCTATTAATAAAAGAGTATTCTAATAACAAAACTATTCTAATAAGAATATTATAATAATAAAACTATTCTATTAATAAAAGAGTAACATAATAACAAAACTCTATTCTAATACAATTCTATTCTAATAGAGTATTCAAATAATTAAATTCTATTCTAATAACAAAACTATTCTATAAGAATATTCTAATACAATTCTATTCTAATAATAAAAGATGATTCTAATAAAATTCTATTCTAATAATACAATTCTATTCTAATAATAAAAGAGGATTCTAATAACAAAACTATTCTATAAGAATATTCGTATAATAAAATTCTATTCTAATACAATTCTATTCTAATAATCAAATTCTATTCTAATAATAGAGTATTCGAATAATAAAATTCTATTCTAATACAATTCTATTCTAATAATAAGAGTATTCTAATAATCAAATTCTATTCTAACAATAAAATTCTATTCTAATAAGAGTATTCTAATAATACAATTCTATTAGTATTCTATAAGAATATTCTAATAATAAAATTCTATTCTAATAATAAAAGAGTATTCTAATAATAAAATTATATTCTAATAATTAGAGTATTTGAATAATTAGTATTCTAATAATTATAGAGTATTCTTCACTACTCATACCAACATACATTTTTTTTTAGCATTTAATCTGATGATTTTTTTATTTTATTTTTTACCGTCTTGGGACGATTACACCACATTATTTTACTTTCCCATAAAAAATAAAATATAAAAAAAGACTTTGAACTCTGTAATTTAAAAAAAAAACATTCTCAAGACAGAAGAGGTGTATAAAGTAATTGTTTTGTGTGAACTAAATTCTTAAATGTAGTTTTGGATAATGTAATTGATCTGGACTAAAAAAATAAACATGTTCTCATTGACTTGGAACTCTGTCTCATACAGTTGCCGACTTGTGATGTCAGAAGGGGCGTGTCATCTTGAAAGATGTTGGAAAACAATGATTTTTAAAAAGTTCCAATTTCAGTGCTTTATTTCAATCATGACTCGCCCTTAGTTGTTTGTTTTATGCAAATTAATAATTGATTAGATATCATGTATAATACATAAAATCAGTGTTAAAGTGATGCAGGTGTATTCATTTATGCATATTCAATGACAACAGAAAAAAAAATGTGTTTGTGTGTTTGTTTTAGTTTCTGACTTGAACGCATGTCATGTCACAATAACGAATATCCATCTCAGATCTATAGGAGATTCCCAGATGTGTTCAAAGGCCACATTTGGCCTGTAAATGTTTACATTTCCCAGGATCATCTAGACTTATCTGGTGGCATTTAAAACTAAATGTATTCACGAGTATATACTGTGTGCGGTAACAACCCCAGCCCTTAAACCCAAGCTCACAAGACTTGACAGATGTGATTGTTTCATGGTGGGAGAAATGATTAAGTTAGCTTTTGCCCCAGGGCTCGGGTGCTAACTGATGAGGGCGAGGAGGGGGGGTAACATTGTTGATTTCCATGTGCTGCTTTGTTCGTGTTTTTCTTTAGAGCACTGATAATTATCCATCCATTCAATTCCAGCTCCTATGACACCCCTTACTGTGAGACTGTTAATGAAATGGGGGGGGGGGGGGGGGGAGAGGAAGCACTGATAGATGTTAGAAGTGGTGAGAACTGCTATTGCTCTTAGCCTTGTTTCTTCAAGAGAACAATGGCAGGTCAACATCTCGCAAGATTCCTTTATGGTATATTGAAAACGCAGAATAGTGACAGGGTTGCATTTTAACAAAGGCCAGAAACATAACATACGGAAGTATGCAAATGCTTGATCAATGCATTGCAATGGTGTGGGGTACATTCAATGAAAATACTTAAAGGAATATTCCAGCTTTATAAAAATGCCCCAAATTCAAAATGTGGGGGCAAAAAATGTCCTCAAAATAAATTGATATATCTGATCTAGTTCTAAATATTTTATTTGAGTAGTTGTACATATTCCATCCATCTTCAACCGCTTATCCGAAGTCAGGTCGCGGGGGCAGCAGCTCCAGGAGGAGGCCCAAACTTCCCCATCCCGAGCCACATTAACCAGCTCTGACTGGGGGACCCAGAGGCGTTCCCAGGCCAGTGTGGAGATGTAATCTCTCCACCTAGTCCTGGGTCTTCCCGAGGCCTCCTCCCAGCTGGACGTGCCTGAAACACCTCCCTAGGGAGGCACTCAGGGGGCATCCTTACCAGATGCCCAAACCACCTCAACTGGTGGTACATACCATAATGGCAACATACCATAATATGTAGTTGTACATATTATGGTATGAAATATGAGCTGAATTTTATTTATTTGTATTTTTTTTTGGAATAATTCCAATTTTGGCATGTCCAATTCCCACTACTTATTAGGTCCTCGTGGTGGCGCGGTTACACACCTCAATCCGGGTGGTGGAGGACAAGTCTCAGTTGCCTCTAGGACCGTCAATCCGCGCATCTTATCACGTGACTCGTTGTGAATGACACCGCGGAGACTCACTCTCATGCTACTCTCTGCGATCCACACAACTAACCACATGTCCCATTGAGAGCGAGAACCCCTAATCAAGACCACGAGGAGGTTACCCCATGTGACTCTTCCCTCCCTAGCAACCGGGCCAATTTGGTTGCTTAGGAGACCTGGCTTGAGTCACTCAGCACGCCTTGAATTCAAACTCCCGACTCCTGGAGTGGTCAATATTGACAATTTGTATTAATGAATTGCTTAAAATTGGCGTGTTTTGTTTTAAATGGTCAGAAAAAAAATATGCCCTCATATGGTCCCGAAAATTAAATAAAGGGGGCAAAACTGGCCCTTTAAATGTAAAAGTTGATTTCTGACACTAAGGAATTTACTGAAGTATTAGCTACTTTTCGGAAGTTACTGTAATCCTAGTTCTCCATGCTTTAGAGACGGTTAAAACTTTTCTGTGCTTTAGCCTTATTTATGGAAACGGCAAATTCACAGCGTAAGTTATGCGTTATGACACACGTAACCTAGTTCAAGTTCACCTGTACATTCGCCTAATTGTCTGCACAGATGTAAATTGTAATATTACATATATGCAGTGGATATTTCTTGTTTTAAAACAGTAGTATTATGCAGTATAATTTTCTCTCGTCAGTACATTTTCATTAAAATAATTTCATTATTGTCATGGTGCATCCTTTCCGTCTCGTAATCTTAATCGTTGATGGGCATCGATGAGACACCATCAGTGAACATTTTCGTCAGCAATTTCGTTGACGAGATGCATGCTGGCTGATCTCTGTAGCGCCCCTTGTGGCAGTGCTGAGAATGCAACACTTGCGTTGCATGATGAATTGGGGTCTGACACATTCCTGAACATACATCTGAGCTTGCATAGCTACAGTAGATGCATTTGCTTTCACATATATAAGAAGAGTACGTTAAGGTCTTTTTAAAGACTTTTTGAAATTTATATATCAATGGTAGCTGGATGCACAACAGAACAAAAGCTGCACATTTGCCAATTCCTCTCACATACCATCCTTCTTTTCCCTTCTCGCTGGAAGAGATAAAGGCTCAATATCAGTGTATTCTCTCAGTCCTGAATGCTTAATGATATGCCCGACTGACAGTGTAATGCTAAACTCAGCTGAAAGCATGTGAACCCCCCTTTCACTTGACATTAACCCTTCTACCGCGCTAGCTCCTTCCCCCACTTAATTAACACCTTGCACTGCTGAAGCTGGTTAACGGTTTTAACTTTAACACCTCTGAAGGAGACGAAAAGGAGGATTTAAATCAGCTTTTCTCAGGGTGTTGCTTGAAGCTCCTACCTGGAACATCAGCCGCTATCACCTCGATCCGAGGCATATGAGGTACCACGTCCCGTGCGCCTCTGGGGGTTGCCTGATTTCCTCTTTGCACGGGGCTGATAAATTAGTTTTTGGCACACAATATTTTTGTGGTGCAAAGAGACCAGGGGCCCATTACTCAAAAACCCTTTTGGGCATGAACAATGAACACCCAACCAACCCCCACCCCCGCTCAAACTTTGGGATGGAAGGGGGGCCTTTGGAGATAATTGGCCCTGGAGCCTTTGCAAGGCATAATCTGTCTCATGGTCTTGCGGTTTGATATATAACATTTTAAATATATATTCCAGGGTTTTTGCAGAAAGCACCGTTATGAAATGTACGCCATTTTCCTTACGCTGCTTAATGGATCAGAAGAACCTGGTTAAACACCTACACGGTTTCTGCCAGAGAACGTTGCTTATGTGGCCATCTAAACACATTAGCGGCGTTCTTACAGTTTTTTGTAAATGTGCGTGAACAGACCGTATAACAAACGTCATATGGTGGAGCCCAACAACAAGTCAACAAGTGCATTGGGTGAATCCCGGAGTATGACGTAAGAGGGAAGCCCCACTATTGCAGCGCAATTCCACTGCAGGCCACGATGGAAACTTAAGGAAACTAACACATCAACAACTCGTAATAAGCTCCTTTCTTGTGTCCATGTAAACAGTCAGTGTCTGTCATTCACTAATGAAATCTTTCCTAACTTTTAGATCAAACCACGGCCTCTCTGAGCTCTCTGATGGAAGCAGAGCAGAACAAACAGGTTTTGGAGCTCACCAAGGAGCTGACCAGGAGAGTGGGATATGTGCAGGACTCAACACTGGAGACAGGGTAAGTCCTGATGTAGAATACCTAGATGTAGAAGTCAAAGATACGATAAAATCATAAAAGCTGCCTAGCACTCTGAAAATTTAAATAATTGATGCCCACAAAG
The DNA here is from genome assembly GCA_032164185.1 of Moxostoma hubbsi. NCBI lineage: Eukaryota > Metazoa > Chordata > Actinopteri > Cypriniformes > Catostomidae > Moxostoma > Moxostoma hubbsi. The sequence goes on along the minus strand of JAVLUX010000201.1, from coordinate 9,762,207 downwards.
CAGGAGAAGGCTATAAGAAGATAGCAAAGCGTTTTCAGGTAGCCGTTTCCTCGGTTCATAATGTAATTAAGAAATGGTAGTTAAGAGGAACGGTGGAGGTCAAGTTGAGGTCTGGAAGGCCAACACTACTCACCCGTGACCAAATACTCATGAGTCATGAGAAGAAAACCTTTCCTGCGTCTTCACCACATATTTAAGCGTCAGAAGTTTGCAGATGTACATCTAAACAAGCCTGATGCATTTTGGAAACAATGAACTGATGGACTGATGAAGTTTTTGGCCGCAAGGAGTAAAGGTATGCTTGGAGAATAATGGGTGCAGAATTTTATGAAAAGAACACCTCTCCAACTTTTATGCACGGGGGTGGATCGATCATGCTTTGGGCTTGTGTTCCAGTTAGCGGCATGGGGAGCGTTTCACTGGTAGAAGGAAGAATGGAGTAAATGAACTGGAAGCAAGCATCACACCATCTGTAAAAAAGCTAAAGATGAAGAGGATTGCTTCTACTACAGTATAACGATCCTAAACACACCTCATAAATCCACAATGGATGACCTCAAGAGGCGCACGCTGAAGGTTTTGCCATGTCCCCCTCACAGTCGCCCGACCTAAACATCATTGAAAATCTGTGGATAGACCTGAAAAGAGCAGTGCATGCAAGATGGCCCAAGAAGCCTTTCGCAAGGAACAATGGGCGAAAATCCCCCAAACAAGAATTGAAAGACTCTTAGCTGGCCACAAAGAGCGTTCACAAGCTGTGATACTTGCCAAAGGGGGCGTTCATTAAATACTGACCATGCAGGGTGCCTTCAGGCCCTTTTCCTTTAGTTTTTTGAAACTGTAAAAGAAATGTGTCATCTTTAACTTTATGCCTTTTGGAAATCAGGCCGTCTTTTGCTCGCTTCGCTATTTACAGCAACAGAAATGTTGATCGGGGTGCCCAAACCTTTGCATGCCACTGTATATCAAAGTATCCTTCGGTTTGTGACATTTCGCAATCAATTGCCCACCCCCACTTTCTCTTTCTGTCCTATGAGTAAAAAGAGCAAAAAGGCCCAGCCTTAAAAAATGATTTTGGCTTGTCTAATTGTGTCCCTGTCTTACGCTACACAGGGAAGGTCCTCCTACGCTTCTAACTGGGAAAGTTAACCAGCTCGAGCTCATTCTCAGACAACTCCAGTATGACCTAAGGAAGGTAAGAGCATCTAACATAAAAACAGGCCTTTAACTGCCAAACACAATGCTTAAACAAATCCTTTAGCACTGCCGGACCACTTGAGGCGAGTTATTTGAAATGACATGCTTTGTTATTTGTCTCCAAAGGAGCAACAAGACAAGGCTATGCTCCAAGAACAAGTTCAGCATCTCCGACAAGACAACCTTCGACTGCACGAAGAGAGCCAGACTGCGGCAGCTCAGCTGAGAAGATTTACCGAATTGTTCCTCAACACAATGGACCAGAAACATTGAGTCGAAGCGGTCCACAACTTCCCCTCTCTTGCTCAGCGACGACATAACCCAAGGAGAATCAAAGATGTTCGAGACGAACATTTTCAGAATTTGAATGTGAACGTGCGCCGAGCTAATATGCTAACGCTGAGGAACAAGAGAATGTGAATGAGAAAAGGGAGAGTTTGTAAATTAAATACGATAGAATCGAGATGTGATATCTAAGGGCAGGATGGGAACGTTTTAACCAGTCGAGGGGTACGAACGCGTTGCGATCGTGGAAGTTAACGTAATAGGCTGCGATTTCATTCTAAAAATCTTTAGTTCCTTGGGCTCAAAATCTTCAAGCTAGCGTTGACCATTTGTCGAAAGATGCGACTTAACGTAATGTCCAAAGCTCCCCGAGACTCTGTGTACTGTAGACCTGTTTTAAAATATGTTTTGTAAGTAACCCGTTGATGCATACAAAAAAAAAAAAAATGTTGTAGCAATAATTTTGCTGATTTAATCACAGAATTGTTCCATACGATTAGCACTGAGTGTGATTTGGTTGTATTCGAAAACTTTTATGTAAAAAAACAAAAAAGAAGTAAATCCTGTGTGTGCCTGATGTTAATGGTGGTAAATAGATTGTCCTTTTAGTTATTTTTGTTTATCCATATTACTCTTCAACATGAACAATTCATGCCTATCGTTCTCATCCGTTAGGCTGCTTACTGGCTTTGTTTTTGCGTAAACAAAAAGATCGAAAAAACACATGGTTGCACCAGAATACGCAAACTAGCACCTGTAAACCACCTCATACAAAAGCCAAATTCTGCTTGTTGGTGTAAAGTACCTTAAAAAGAAGTGTCTTGTACTTTAGCCCTCTAATTTAAGCTTATTTAACCTAAGATTATTTTAACGAGTAATTTCCTTTCCTGCACTAAAATGAGTAATGGCTCCATGTGGCAGTACTTTGTATACTTGTGTACCATGTCGGCAGTGCCGTGCGTAGCTTGGCTGAGAAATAACTCAACTTATAATCGGGAGGGACAAATGTTTGGATGCTGCTTCAGGACCGGATGTTGTTTTTTTATGGCCTTTGAAAGATGTTTTTATTTCTTTGTAAATCTGTTTCATGGAGGTTGGGATGAAAAGCTTACCTTTGTAAAATAAAGTTTAGGATGTCAATAAAGTAAGCTGTGTGTCCTTTTGATATGGAGTGACTGGATTTATTTGGCATGTCGCACTGCACTTTGGTATATAGTTGGTTAGGGGACATCTGAAAGGACAGGAGAGTAGATTTGGGAAGAACCCTTGAACTTGCCTCACATCTTCGGCTTTTAAAAGCCGGTGATTGTTAGCAGTTTGCATTATTGATCAGGCACTTTGGAAGCTTGAGCAGCACGAGGAGCATCTGGGCATGACCAAGTGCAGTCGTCGCTGGAGCTCTCCGCAAACATCTGTTGCACAACCAGGAAGCAACCTAGCTGGCACACTTCATGGTATGTTTGACATTATTTCAATCCAGCAATGTGGTGTTGTTTTTGATGGATTAAGGGAGGTAGAAAGCTGAGAAGATGGATGAACAGAAGCACGGGGAACTGAAATGTGCAACAGTCAATGACCCATTTCGGGAGCTTGTGTTATTTTTGAAAGCTCTGAGAGAAAAATCGATATATTTCTCCTTTCGCTGCTTGAGATTGAGCAGAAGAGAAATGGCAGCGCTGTCCTACATCCGTGCAGAACCGACAGAAAAACAACAACCTCCTTAGGTGACCCTCCTCGTCTCCTATGGCAACTGACCAAGGTGAAACAAGGCTCTGTGTGTGGTGTATGTCATTGCGAGATCTCTGGGAAAAGATCAATTCCTTACCGAGGCAGAGAGTGTAACTCGCAAGCTGATAACAGGGAAGTGGTCTCAATTAAATAAATAAATAAATAAATAAATAAATAAATGTCATCTTATAATTCTCATATGCACAGGAAAACATGAAGGGCTTTTGCAAGTGCACGTATGGATGTAGCATGTAAAAGAGTTCTCTCCCATTGCTGGTGTTTGAGACAACGAAGGACATAAATGATGATGAAAGCCAAAAATAGATCAAAATTTTCGGACTAATCCACTATTTTGGCCAATGACAACTTTCGCCTATGATTTGGGAGCAAAACATGTCAAAGTAACAACTTTAGAGAAGTGGCCACATCATAATTGTATTTTTACACAGAGATCGGCAGGTCTGTAACTAAAATCAGTTGACTTCAACACCCCTTGATGAATGATATGCCAGTGGTGCGAGTCCAAAAATCGGGAGAACTTTGTGTTGTTTTTCCTAAGTGCCTATATGATTAAATCCCAGAGATAAGGACTCTCAATGTGGCTCCATCCCAAAATTGTTACATTTTACCCATTTTTAATGGTAGAAAACCAATTGTGGGTCACATGGTATTAAGCTAGTTTTTTGTGTCCAACAAAATAAAGATCAGAAGAACAAATTATGTTGAAACTAGAAATGTACCTTTTATTTATTCACCTAAAACAATAATGTCAAAATACATTTTTTTCAATCAATTTATTTAAGAATAAGTGACATGTGGCTCTTTAGTTAGTGCAATACATATATCTAGTTTTTGGCTTGCATCATCATTTATGCACAGCAGGAAAAAATGTATCAAAACCAAAGCCGGAGACATTTGAGTTAACACGGAATTACCAATTATATTTATTTACGTATCTAAGTGCGTGTGTGTGTGTGCCCAATGTTTGTGTGCGCGTGTTCAGCGTGCACGCGTGTTCAGTGTGTGTCCGTGTGTGTGTTCAGTGTGTGTGTTCAGTGTGTGTGTGTTCAGCGTGTGCGTGTGTTCAGCGTGCGTGCGTGTTCAGCGTGCGTGCGTCTGTGTTCAGCGTGTCCTCAGTGTCCGTGTGTTCAGCGTGTGTCTGTGTTCAGCGTTTGTGTGTGTTCAGTGTGCGTCTGTGTGCGTCCGTGTGTTCATGTGTGTTCAGTGTGCGTCCGTGTGTTCATGTGTGTTCAGTGTGCGTCCGTGTGTGTTCAGTGTTCATGTGTGTTCAGTGTGCGTCCGTGTGTGTTCAGCGTGTCTGTGTTCAGCGTTCATGTGTGTTCAGTGTGTGTCCGTGTGTGTTCAGTGTGTCTGTGTTCAGCGTTCGTGTGTTCAGTGTGTCTGTGTTCAGCGTTCGTGTGTGTTCAGCATGTGTGTGCGTCCGTGTGTGTTCAGTGTTCAGCGTTCATGTGTGTTCAGTGTGTGCGTGTGTTCAGTGTTCAGTGTGTCTGTGTTCAGCGTTCGTGTGTGTTCAGTGTGTGCGTCCGTGTGTGTTCAGCGTTCATGTGTGTTCAGTGTGTGTCCGTGTGTGTTCAGTGTGTCTGTGTTCAGCGTTCATGTGTTCAGTGTGTCTGTGTTCAGCGTTCGTGTGTGTTCAGCATGTGTGTGCGTCCGTGTGTGTTCAGTGTTCAGCGTGTCTGTGTGTTCAGTGTGTGCGTGTGTGTGTTCAGTGTGTCTGTGTTAAGCGTTCATGTGTGTTCAGTGTGTGCGTCCGTGTGTGTTCAGTGTGTCTGTGTTCAGCGTTCGTGTGTGTTCAGTGTGTGCGTCCGTGTGTGTTCAGCGTTCATGTGTGTTCAGTGTGTGTCCGTGTGTGTTCAGTGTGTCTGTGTTCAGCGTTCGTGTGTTCAGTGTGTCTGTGTTCAGCGTTCGTGTGTGTTCAGCATGTGTGTGCGTCCGTGTGTGTTCAGTGTGTCTGTGTTCAGCGTTCATGTGTGCAGCATGTGTGTGTTCAGCATGCGCGCGTGTTCGGTATGCGTGTGGTTATGCATGCATGTCAGATTATAAACATCACTAAAAATAAAGCAATGGTTCATGTGAAGTTCACTGAATGTCAGCTGAAACACCACTCATGCGTGATCTTTTTTTATTCCTTAAAGCTGTTAGGCAAGCAAAGATGTTCTTGCTGTGAAGATCTGGAAACTTTGCAATTATTCAAACACATGCAAATCACTGATTACAGTTGAAAAGATAAAAGCGTAAGAACCAATTTAACTATTCTCAGACTGCAAACATGTGCTTTCACTCACAATCCCTATTTTTCACACTGATTTTTGTACTCTGGTGCTTCATAGTTCAGTAGTTCTGTGGTATTTTTTTTTTCATAAAACCATGCCACAACTTTGCCAAAAACTGCTGACTGACTCAAGTCTCACAGCCTCTGGGAAAGAAATCAAATGCTCCTGTGCTTCGAAAGCATCACTGCGGAGCATCAAGATAAATGACAGACAAAGTTGCAGATTGCATCTTTCCTCACATACTGAAAGAAATCATTGGCTTCATAGCAATGAATTTTATTCTAGTGCAAAAGCCATACCTCGTGTTGCATGTCATAAATCGACCACAACACTGATTAGAGACTAAAGTACCACATCAAATGGTTTTGGACTGCATGTGGATTTCAAACTAATATACTGCCTCCACACGCTATCGTGAATATGAACTGGTCTGCATTTGTATAGCGCTTTTTTTACCTTAATGGTATTCCAAGCGCTTTACACTGTGACTCGTTCACCCATTCACACACTTACACAACAATGATGGCAGAGCTGCCATGCAAGGTGCTAGCCTGCCATTGGGAGCAACTTGGGGTTCACCTGGCGGACGGAACGCCCCGCTGCATTCTCAGAGAACATAAGGTGTCTCTCCCCCAGTGCCGGCAGCACTCATGCAGCCCCAGACCATGACACTCCCACCAGCATGCTTGACTGTAGGCAAGACACACTTGTCTTTGTAGTCCTCACCTGGTTGCCGCCACACACGCTTGACACCATCTGAACCAAATCAGTTTATCTTGATCTCATCAGACCACAGGACATGGTTCCAGTAATCCATGGCCTTAGTCTGCTTGTCTTCAGCAAACTGTTTGCGGGCTTTCTTGTGCATCATCTTTAGAAGAGGCTTCCTTCTGGGACGACAGCCATACAGACCAATGACCCCCCCCACCCCTTCAACCTCTGCAGCAATGCTGGCAGCACTCATACGTCTATTTCCCAAAGACAACCTCTGGATATGACGCCGAGCACGTGCACTCAACTTCTTTGGTCGACCATGGCGAGGCCTGTTCTGAGTGGAACCCATCCTGTTAAACCGCTGTGGGGTCTTGGCTACCATGCTGCAGCTCAGTGTCAGGGTCTAGGCAATCTTCATGTAGAGCATCAATTATTTTTTGTCAGATCCTCAGAGTTCTTTGCCATGAGGTGCCATGTTGAACTTCCAGTGACCAGTATGAGGGAGTGTGAGAGTGATGACACCAAATTTAACACCTGCTCCTCATTCACACCTGAGACCTTGTAACACTAACGAGTCACATGACACTGGGGAGGGAAAATGGCTAATTGGGGCCAATTTGGACATTTTCACTTAGGGGTGTACTCACTTTTGTTGCCAGCGGTTTAGACATTAATGGCTGTGTGTTGAGTTATTTTGAGGGGACAGCAAATTTACACTGTTATACAAGCTGTACACTCACTACATTACATTGTAGCAAAGTGTCATTTCTTATAAGATATAATGAAATATTTACAAAAATGTGAGGGGTGTACTCACTTTTGTGAGATACTGTGTGTATGTATATAAATAAAAAAATTTAAATGTATACAAGTTCATCTTTTCAGAGCAAAAAAAAATATATTTTTTTTTTTTGTCAAATTAACCCCTTTATTTTAGTACTGTGGCTTGACTTGACACTCATCAGGACTCGACTTGATTTGCTTGATTTGTCTGCACTGCACTTGATGGCACTTGAGACTTGCTTGTGACTTGAAGCACCTTGAACCTACAGAAAATCAAAAAGAAAAGGTTTGGACATTGGACAACAGATAATTGGAAAAGAGTGTTTTCGGATCTTAACCCCACTGAGCTGTTGTGGGATCAGCTAGACTGTAAGATGTGTGAGAAGTGCCCGACAAGACAGCCACATCTATGGCAAGTGCTACAGGAAGTGTGGGGTGAAAGGTCACCACAGTATCTGGAAAAACTAACAACTGGAATAACAAGGATCTGCAAAGCTGTCATTGCTGCACACGGAGGATTAGTTGAAGGATTACTCTCTGAAGTAGTTTAAGAAGTTCTGAACATTTATTTCAAATTGTAATAGTCATTTTTCAAAGTTATTATTGTCCCGGGTATTCATTGTGATCAGTTGAATGCCACTTCGGTGAATAAAAGTACCAATTTCTTTCCATAAGAGCAAAATCTGAACATTATTCAAAATGTATCCACCAGTATATATTCTGAGTAAAGATTATGCAGCATATTTGCGCTGATAATGATCACAATGCATTCATGTACTCATTATAATCTCCACGTATAAGACCCATTTAAAAATGTTCAAATATTAAAAACACTCCCATCTCGGAGTCCGATTAAAGAACTGGTTTAATCATTGTAAACGTGGAGTTATATCCTCACGGTCCGAGCGCGATGATTGGGGAAGCATCCGCTCGTGAGTCGCGACCGAATACAATAATAAAACAGAGATGAAAATGCCCCAGTGTCTACAACTGTATTATAGTCACAAACAGCAGAAGAGCATGCTGCAGTTTGTGACAACAATGACATAAAAGACTTAAACATGGTCTCTTCGGACTTGAGTAGAGCACATTAATCCTCTGAGAGAGTCACCTGAACAGCGTGCGCAGCTCCTCTTGAACTGGGTAAACCTTGCCCTGATAATCGCATTAAAGCAGTAGATAACCCACATGGAGAAGTGCATCCAAGTTGGTTTAATTTATTTATAATAACTGCGATCGTCTATAGACAGATCTATTGGCAGATGTTTGGTTACGCTACAATTCGGAGTCGGATGAGATGACATGAGGACTGTGTTAAAGGCCTATGTTTCCGACAACAAAACTCTTCAATGTTTTTGTAGAAATTAACCTACAGATGACTTACTGTATGTTTGTCAATGCATTAAGATGGGACAAATTACCAGTACACAGTTTAAATAAAAGCGACTTCATGAGAATCACAAGCCATCCCTCACAACAATTCTAGAGTTCTAACAAACTTGCTGCAAATTCGCCACTCCTTATTTTCACAAGCAATTGAGCTTGTGATTTCCTACAAATGCTTGCCAGAAGTTTGCAGCTCTTCACCGGTAGTGGTAAACCTGCAGCAAACCTTTGGCAACAATAAAGAGTTTGCCGCAAAGCTCATTTGCATGTGAGTGGCGAATTTGAGGCAAGTTTGGCTGAACTCTCGATTTGTAAATATAAGGGATTGTCTAAATATACCAGTCAGAAAAATTTGAACTTTAGACATTTGTTTCTCTTTCTGATGGCAAATCACTTTTTGTTCTCGGGGGCGCAGGAGCATGTACAGAGAATTCAAATCTCGCCCGAGGCAGCTGAAGGTAACTTTGTTTGTTGTCTTCAGAGGGTGACCTGGTTACCTTGCCAACAAAGCATGTAATTGGAAATGAAGCGGAGGCATGCCAAGCCGTCTTTGCTGATCAACCATTGTGTGATCTCACACACACACACACACACACACACACACCCCTTTCAGAGAGACTGCTGTGCTAAAGCTGACTGTTTGTTATGAGCTAATGCCCCTCTTGCTTTCTCCATCTTAACATCATTAATGTTTAAACTCTTCCCAAAGGCACTTTATTTTGTATGTTGCCTAAGTGCACACCTATCTGTTCAAGTGGAGGATAAAGTGTCTCTAGCAAGAAGTGCAACATTGATTTCTGTTTTCAGAGTACAAAAATTTGTCAAGGATTAATCTTTAAAAGAAGCTGACTCGGTCACACATTTCCCATGGGACAGTGCATGAGGAGCCTGATGTCACGAGCCAGTCTCTGAAATGGCACAAAATAACCAACCTCCTCTCCTTGCCCAAGTTCTTTGTTCATAAAGTTATAAATCATAAGTTCATTGCCCTTTGAGAAATTATTTACCTTCAATATTAGATTTTTTTCTCTTCTGCTTGGTCAATGGCTCCGCAACTTGGCCAGAATAATATACCGTGCTTTAGTACAACATCATGACACCTGCCTCATGCATCAGGAGTTTGTTCTATAGCACGGTTGACTCTGAACTTTATATGTCAGTCTGAATATATCTGCAAATCAGAGAACACAGCAGCAAAGGTCATAGATGAACTAGAAAACTGTGAGCTGTCATCTCTTGCATCATCACTCTATGCCAGCGGTTCTCATCTGGTTTTGCTTCTGGACCCAGATTTTACATTGGACATCAAGTTTTGACCCAACACAGTACCAAAATGGTTTATCATACAAAAAGTAAACAAAAATCTTGTAAAAATTAAATATTGACATGATGGAAAAGATATTTTTTGTTGTTTGTATATATTTTTCACATCAATCTACACTCCGTACCCCATATTGACAAAGCAAAAAAAAAGATTTTTGATAACTTTGCAAATTTATTAAAAAGGAAAAACTGAAATAACACATTGACTTAAGTATTCAGACCCTTTACTCAGTACTTAGTTGAAACACCTTTGGCAGCGATTACAGCCTCAATACTTTTTGGGTATGATGTGACTATCTTTGCACAACTGGATTTGGGGATTTTCTGCCATTCTTCTCTGCAGATTCTCTGAAGCGCAAGTTGGACAGGGACCGTTGGTCAACAGCCATTTTCAGGTTTGTTTACAGATGTTCGATTGGGTTTTAGTCCGTGCTCTGGCTGGGCCACTCAAGAACATTCACAGAGTTGTCCCTAAGCCACTCTTGCATTTATTTGGCTGTGTGCTTAGGGTCATTGTCCTGTTGGAAGGTGAACCTTCAGCCCACTCCGAGGTCCTGAGGACTCTAAACCATGTTTACATTAAGGATGTCTCTGGATTTTGTTGAGATCAGATTTCCTTCAACCCTGACCAGTCCCCAAGTCCCTGATGCTGAAAAACATCCCTGCAGCATGATGCCACCACCATCATGCTTCACTGTTGGGATGGTATTGCGCAGGTAATGAGCGGTGCCTGGTTTCCTCCAGACGTGATGCATGGAATTGAGGCCAAACAGTTCAATCTTCATTTCATCAGACCAGAGAATCTTGATTCTCAAAATCTGAGAGTCCTTTAGGTGCTTTTGAGGAGATGCTTCCATCTGGCCACTCTGCCATAAAGCCCATATTGGTGGAGTGTTGCAGTGATGGTTGTGCTTTCAGCATGTTTCTCCCATCTTCACACATGATCTCTGGAGAACCAGAGTGACAATCAGGTTTTTCTGGGTGGCCAGTTTTAATAAGAGTCCTGGTTGTTCCAAGTGTCTTCCATTTAAGAATTACGCAGGCCACTGTGCTCTTGGAACCTTCAATGCAGCCAAAAAATTGTGTAGCCTTCCCCAGATCTGTGCCTCGACCCAATCCTGTCTGAGCTCTGCAGGCAGTTCCTTTGACCTCATGGGTTGGTTTTTGCTCTGATATGCATTTTCAGCTGTAAGACCTTATATAGTGCTAAATTTAAAGTATCAGAGCAAAGTGTCTGAATACTTAAGTCAATGTGATATTTCAGTTTTTTTTCAATAACTTGCAAAGTCATCAAAAATCTGTTTTTTTGCTTTGTCATTATGGGGTATGGAGTGTAGATTAATATGAAAAATATAATAACTGAAAGCATTTTAGCATAAGGCTGCAACATAACAAAATGTGAAAAAAATTAAGGGATCTAATATTGTGTAGGTCCCCCTGGTGCTGCCAAAAATGCGGAAACCCGCATCAGAATAGCATTCTGACATGATATTATTCTCAGCACAATTGTACAGAGCAGTTACCCGAGATACCGTCAGAACGAACCAGTCTGGCCATTCTCTGTTGACCTCTCTCATCAACAAGAACTGCCGCTCACTGGATGATTTTTTGTTTTTGGCACCATTCGGAGTAAATTCTAGAGACTGTTGTGTGTGAAAATCCCAGAAATACTCAAACCAGCCCGTCTGACACCAACAAACATCCATGCGATTATCTAATCAGCCAATATTTCCCAATTTTTGGGGAAAAATTAATTGCTTTATTTTGAGGCAAGTGCCTAATTTTTAGCTTCTTTGAGATCATCTAAAAACACTGCAGCTGGTAAATCCTTAGCACAGAGTAGTCATTTTAAAACAAACATTATTAACCATTCTAACCGGTTACCATTTGTAAGGAAGCTACGGTTCACCCCCTCAAAGGCGCCGCCATGTTGACAGCACATGACACTGCATGTCATGCAATTGACGGAGTTACCATCACTTATTATGACAATAATAATAACAACATGTTTACTTTATATAGCTCTTTCAGCCAAGGCTCAAACATAATTGCATGTAAACAAAACAAGCAAACACAATATACTTACAACAAACAAGAACAGAGTGCAAGTCAACAGTATAGTCCAGAGTGATGGTATGGTACTGAACTTTAGGAGTGTGATCTACCAGACAGTCTGCACAGAATTAGTGCAAGTGGAAAGATAAAATGTTCAAACAAGAGATATCTGCTGGAGTCATGACACAAACCACTATGCCCTGCAGCTCATGCGGCACGGATAAATTGTTCATGCCCATACAAAAATCGATAGTTCTAGCGAGTTTGCTAATGATTATTTTCACATGCAAATGATCTTTGCTGTAAACTCTTCATTGCTGAAACAGGTTTGTCAGACTTATTTGCAAGCTCATTTGCACATGAAAATAATGAGTGGCAAATTAGCAGCAAGTCTGCCAGAACTCTTGAATTTTCGTAAGGGACATCAAACGCCAAGTGAGAGTTCAAGGCAGGGTTCAGCCGGCAGTCAAAGTCCAATGCACAACAACTCGTGAAAATTAATTTGGACTGAATCCCATTATATCCATAATAGGGATGTGTGGATTATGAGAGGATGAAAAACAGACTGAAAATAACAAAATAGAAGATAAACATACATCTTTGGTGTAAAGCAGTAGCATTTCACACACTTCTAGCATCCAGGACGACAGGTGTCAGTACAGAGACCAAAACCACAAGTACTACTGGGACCGATGGGATGGGTAAGAGCCAGCTAAAATCTGAGTGCACCACTAAAATGACCAAGGGCTCAACAATATGCTAAATATTAACATTGCATAGGCTGAATAGGAAAATTGGCAATTTCGTAAATGCATGACCAATAACAAAATTATGATTTATCAACTTGACTATGCACTGATTTAATCAGACCTGTGACTCATTTTTGTGTCACAATCCCACCAGTTGAAAACCAGTGTTATAGAATGCCATGAAAATGACATATTGATCTTTTCTCTCTTTTTTAAATATGCAATACTCTTATTGAACTGAAAACAATCAAACAGATAACCCTGTCTTCAGTGCAAGAGAAAAGGATGAAACGGGCATTTTTTCAAGTCACCGTTGTCTTTTTGCCTCCAAGGTTCTGAATGAGTGAGTCTTTGTTTTGGGGCAAGGTGATCTTCAGTATAGTGGAAAAGAGTTTAATGAAAGTGCTATTATTAAAGAAAAGTTGCTCAAGGAAAACACTGCGTCCTCCCTCGGGGACATTGGACAATTGTGTGTGTGCACGCTCGTGTGTGTGTTACTGCTTTCTCATGTTTACACCTAGTTGCAATAGAGATGGGTAAAATGGACAGTGTAATTCAGGTTTGTATACACGAGCATCCTTCTCAGAGTAGTTTTGTTTTTTCCCACAGTGAATCAAGAGGATGGGTTATTTGTGCCCGTTGATTCGGTTGTTACTTCTAAACTGGTATGTGCTAGGGTGACCAGATTACTGCTTGTGGAAAACGGGACAGCCTTCCTCTCCCAGCAAAAATTAAATGGACTTATCCTTACCTAGGCGCAGATCAATGCGAAGTAGAGGGTGCTTCCACATCTGTATCTGTTGTCACCTGGCAGCAGTTTTTCTCAGTGTGCACATGACTTTCAAGAGTGTATCATAAAATGCAGAGCAGTACAGTCCAAAATGAAGACGTGTGAAAAGCATTCCCTTCATGACTGTTACAGTCACGATCAATAGTCGAGATTAATCTGTTGTCCAGGATGCATTCATTAATGAGAACACATGCTCCACAGATGCAGATGCCATAATGCACATATGCAGGCATAAAACAAACTCCACGACCTTGGCTATGACTCAGAAGTTGATGGTTTTGCTCTCCAGCTCACGAAAAACGTCCATCTCTCAGACACGGCCATCTTGCTCAATGTTTTTCGTGCAAGGGCACGCATCAAAGTGGTTTTGTTAATCAAACTGAGAGCAGAGATTCTGGAGTAGAAGTGTTCGAGGCTGCTCTGAATGTCTGTCCACTCTGGGATGTATCTCAGTAAGGCCCACTCAAGTTTTTCTGTGTTCTCCAATTTTGGAGGTAATCAATTAAGGCATTTTCAACGCAATTAATTCGCACCCGCGATAGATTAGAGCCACGCGAGGAACAAGGAAGAACTCGCGCGCGCGTTTCAAACCCTCGCGGGCATTATTGACACTTGCGCAGAGTAGTTCATTGCGCACGAGGAAACGGGAAGATCCTGCGCGCGCATGACATCACCTGCGCGCGCAATACAATTCCCCAAAGTCTCCCGCTCTATCTAATCTCATCTGCTGTTTTTGCTCACTCAAACACTTTTATTTTTGGCGGTCGTGGGGTGGGCTTTGCTCTTTTGATCGTAAACTCAAATGTCATTGGTTACTTACCCTTTTCCGGAAGTCTGTTTTTTTTAATTAATCTTTGTATCAACAGAAAGGCAGTCATACCTGAAAGATTTAATAACAAAGACTGAGATTATAATTACATTTACACATCACATTCTCCACAACATACCAAACAGTAAATAAGTAAATAAAAAATAATAATAATTAAAAAAAATAAAAATAATAATAATAATATATATATTAGTGGATTAGGAGATTTTTACATTACAAAACCGATCCTTCAACAAAGAATACACATATTTGTATGTGAGCTTTGGGACTTTTCATCCCACTCAATGTCTCTAAATACATTGAAAATACCTCTTTAAAAGTAAATAATAAGGGAGGAATTTTGAAAAATTTACATATGTGTATTTTGTATAAAATTTCAACAAAAGCAATTAATTATTAATAACATGATACATTTTTATCCTTAATTAATAAACCAAATGTAAACATTTCCCATGAAATTATCAGTCTTGCAGGTGTTTTTTGTTGCATCCAGCTAAATGCATCCTTCCAGAATGAATACACCAATTACATTGAGAAAACAAGTGTTCAGCCATTTCTATCTGTCTTGTATATTTGACACAGATTTGAGTTGGATAAATATGATTCATAATTTTAAAGTGCACCTCTTTACATTAAGGGGCAATGGGAAATTGAAAAGAAATTTGTTCTAATTTCACTATTTTCGTCTCCAAATTATGAAAAATGTAAGATCTCTTAACAGGACCTGGAAATCATTGTTGTATTAAACCATCTCTCAAACAAATCTGTTGGAGCGTTTTTTATCTGCAAAGTTTTCATTTTCTATCATGAGATCATGCAATTTAGGTTTTACCACTGACTATTTTAATTGTTCCTTAACTAATTTAACCATCGACAATGGGATACTTTTAATAATTTTATCATACACTTTAGGTGAGCAACTTATATTGTATTTAACACAAAAGTTATTGAGACTTATTATATTCCCAAAGTTATCCATAACACGTGTCACTGACCATATTGGCACCACTCATCAATAAACAAATATTTTCTGCTCACTGTTATACATACGTTACTCCAGATTGACACGTTATGTGGGCTAAAATTATGTTTGAAAAACAGTTTCCAAATCAGTTTCAGGCATGTCCTCGCGTGCGAGATCTTGTATTGCGCGCGCAGGTGGAGATGTCATCTGCGAGCGGGATCTTCCCGCTTCCTCGTGCGGGCAATGAACTACTGTGCGCATGTGTCAATAATGCGCGCGCAAGTGCTTCCTTTTTCCTCGTGCGGCTTAATCTGTCGCGCAAGCGAGCGTCAGTAAAGCGCACGGATTAATGTATTTGAAATGCCTTCATAGTAATCCACCGATGCTGAATAAAAGATTCTCACTGCTCAAAAGAAATCATCCGCTCGCATGTCGCCAGCTTAAACCAGGGTATCCAACTGCCTTATAATGCCAGAGGGGTTATGAATGATTCCTCAAGCCTAGCCTGCAAGACTTTTCTCAGGTCATGAATAGGAAAAGCCACTTCTGTGGCTGATATGTGGTCTTGCTCTACTATCTCCAGTGCATGGTTAAAAGTGGCTGTTTGCTTGAGTGCAAAGTTCAGAGCAAGGATCGATGAAAATGTCTTTTAGAAACTTTTTCTTGAGAAAGAATGTATGCACACAGACCATTGGAAATGTGTAGTATTCTTTCAAGAGCTGGACCAAGGGAGAGGAAATGTGGTGTGGTGGTGGCGTAGTGGGCTAATGCACATAACTGGTAATCAGAAGGTTGCTGGTTCAATCCCCACAGCCACCACCATTCTGTCCTTGAGCAAGGCACTTAACTCCAGGTGGCTCCGGGGGGATTGTCTCTGTAATAAGTGCACTGTAAGTCACTTTGGCTCAGCGGTTAAGGCTCTGGGTTACTGACTGAAAGGTCGGAGGTTCAAGATACCACTGTTGGGCCCTTGAGCAAGGCCCTTGTCCCTATCTGCTCCAGGGACGCTGTTTCATGGCTGAGACTCTGATCCCAGCTTAGTTTCATTGGCTCTGTACCTGTACTCTGCACAATGACAATAAAGTTGAATCTTAATCTTAGTGCAGCTGCACAAAATCACAAAAGTCTTTGAGCTCCTTCAAGCACACTTTGTAGATATGGAAGTATTTGTACACCTTCCCAGCAAAACTCTCACTGCACTGCTGTTTGCAATGTGTTTCGGATGATGCGTGCATTCCAGCCAATCCCCAAAATTTCCTTTCCAAGCTTTGACTGCAGCTTTCTCCAAATATTGCCTTTACCAGCTCTCTTAACACCACCAAAGTATGTGTTGGTGTTGTCGACACAGAGGGCAATTTGTTTTTCAATCAACGCCATGTTTTCAATGATGTTGGAAATGTGATGTCTCACCTGGCAGAGACGAAAACTCAGTTATCTTGACTGTTCATTTGAATGTGTTTGATGGACAAAACCCATTCAAATCATCACATGGGCGACACCTTGTTTTAAAATCTGGTGGCGAGGAGACAGTTGGCGAGGGTGATGTCATGAATATCAATGCAGTTATGTGCAGAGTAATCGTTATACTAAATAATCGTTTCACTGTTTTGATAAACAGTCATTCTTGATAACCAGTTCAAGAGCTCCAATAAATATTTCACATAATTAATTTAACATGCTTGATCCATGCGTCTAACACTGGCAGTTCTGGGATTTTGTTGTTGCCGGATTAATATGTTATCACGTAATCCATATACATTTACATTTATGCATTTGGCAGACACTTTTATCCAAAGCGACTTACAGTGCCCTTATTACAGAGACAATCCCCCCGGAGCAACCTGGAGTTAAGTGCCTTACTCAAGGACACAATGGTGGTGGCTGTGGGGATCGAACCAGCAACCTTCTGATTACCATTTATGTGCTTTAGCCCACTACACCACCACCATCCCATACAAAAGTAATCTGATTATGAGTATTTTAAAATGCAATGTAATCTGATTACAAGTACTTGATTTTTGTAATTTGATTATGTAATATATAGATTACATGTAATCAGTTTCTACCCAGCACGGTGAGTGTAAACATGCATTACAGGGGGGTAAAGTCAGCTGTTTTAGGTTAGCTGTTTTAAGTCAGCTGGTTTAGGTTAGGTTAGGTTTTAGGTTAGGAATATTATTGATACTAACCAAAATAAGGCATTATGTGTATGTTGCTTTGACCTTCAAGTAACATTGGTGGTGACTAGGTGGTATTGGGCTGTTCTGCTTTGATCAAAGGTGGCGCTTGGCCTGAAAAGTTTGAGAACCCCTGATGGTTCACCAACCATAACACTGGCATTTTTTGGTCAACATGGTCAATTTAAGACCATCTCATACATAGAGTGGATGGGTCGCATGTCCCCTGTTGGTATTGATTGATAACCCTGCAATTAAAAAGGGAAATTGTGAAATAAACCCAAATAAACATTCATTTGCATTTCACTGTACATTTGCATGTGCCAAATCATATACCCGCTCAACTACTCATTTGTTAACCACATTTCAAGTCCAAAGGGAAACATTGGCCTAATATTTTTAAATACAGCTGCCAAGCATGGCAATCAATTTCCCCGTTATCCTCATGAGGTTCCATCATTATTACAGCCTTGAGTATACATGCGTTTAATAAAGGCCTTATATTTTATGATTAATACTTACTTCAATAAGCTGCCTCATTTTGTACATTTATTGCAAATTACAGATATTTTATTATTCATTACTGTGAAATTAAAATGTTACGGTACAATACACATTAAGCTCAATTGACAGCATTTGTGACATAATGTTGACTACCACAAAAAATTTGAGGTTCCAGTAAGGCATTTACAATGGAAGTGAATGGGGCCAATTTTGGGAGGGTTTAAAGGCAGAAATGTGAATCTTATCATTTTCTAAAAGCTTTTACATTAATATTTCTGTTACAACTTGTGTATTATTTGAGCTGTAAAGTTGTTTAAATCATCGTTTTTGTGCCATACTACTAAATTCCCAGGATTACAGGGTTTACAGAGTTTCTTTGCCATCGCAACCAAGTAGTACAATTGGATATAACTTTACACAGATGTGGTTAGTAAGTAATTTTATCACAGTAAAATCATGTTAACACACATATTGTTTACGTATTGTGTCTATACTTTTGAAACGGTGAGTATTTTAACGTTTATGGATTGGCCCCCATTGACTTCCATTGTAAGTGTCTCACCGTAACACAGATCTTTGCTTTTAAAGAAAAAAGAGGGACGAGACAAAATGCATGTTTGTGGTAATCAACAGTGTGCCACGAATACTGTCAGTTGAGCTTGAACCGGGAATATTCCTTTAAAGTATTGATTACAAGAACTTTAAAAAAAATGGTGCGGCCTCATGTCCAACAGATGGCGCTATGTCATAATCACATCACAACTAGGCAGGTCACATGTCTAGACAATGGGGGGGGGGGTAATAGGGTTCAAAACAGTGTTAGTATGAATGCAAACTTTAATACAGTGAAAAAGACACTCTATTAGAATAACATAAATATATATAATAAATAAAAATTCTTTTGAATTATTGTATATTTGATGCCATGAGTGTACCTTCAATTACTATTACCATTATTTTAAATGGCCATGGAAAATGAAGCAATTTGATAACAATTGTATTTAGCTGATGAACTTTCACCTTTTGCTGACCCTTTATGCTTCACAAAGCTAAAGTGTGCTTCTGAATCACTTGCACCTTTATTAGTAACTGACACATGAGTGCCATCTTTACATGTTATACATTCTGCTTGGATTCGACCTGGATGAAAGCATGGGAATTTTTTGTGCAAATCTTCTGTAAATTTGCACTTTCGTTTGGGCATTGTTTCCACTCAGCTCTCATTTGCTGCTACTGTCAAGCAACTGTTGCGTTGCCTTGCGTGTTCGCAGAGAGATTGACAGGCAGGAATTTGGCCAATAGTTGCTGCAAGCCTCTTATAAATCGACCAATTGGTGTGTGAGAAGGCGGGACTTACAAAGAGGGGTTAAAGCAATGCAAATATGCGCACACACACAATGAAGTATTAGACCAGATGCGCATCATATTGCAACTAAAGCCGATTTTTTTTGTGCAAATTTAGAAATCCCGGCCGGATGCTTATCTAAGGTCCGAAAATGAGGACATGTCTGGGAAAAAGAGGACGTATGGTCACCCTACTTTAATGTAACCACGTGTTGTCTCCAAAGAACAGCACTAACTCATTTCCTGTGATGGCAAAGATCAAATATCTTAGTACAATATTGATGTCGGACAGTAATATTAAATAGATTCAACATTATCCTGATTTTTAAACACTTACCTGTCTCTTCATCCATATTTGTTTCCAAAGTGCAGCTAGAGGTGAGATTACCGACTCTTCCTCTCCAGATATCTTTCAGTTCCTCTTCCTCCTGTTGGAAAAGCCAGTGACCCGGCTGAAGAACTGCCTCCGGGTTGATGTCAGGCTTCTCAGCACAGATTACTCTCATGTCTTCAGTCTCTTTCACTGTATCACTGAAACACACTGCACAGTCTCTCACACCACAGTTTATGACTCGGACGCTCTTACGAGAGCTTCATCTTCTTGTATTTGGATGCATGGTATAAGTGATCTTTCAGGTCCTGTATTTTGGTGTAAACACTGAGGCATTTATGACCACAGGTTGATGAAGAAGGGCTGGCAGCAGTGTTGACTTTGTGATGGCTGGAGGAATCGTTGCAACTGTTCAGAGCTGGTTTCTGGTTGTCAGGTCCACTGTATTGCAACAGGGGGCGTTCAACTGGTGTGGCGACCCTCTCTTGCATCAACACAGGTTCTGTTTTTTCACAAGTTTGGTTATGTACATCCTCAGCATCATTGATTGTTTCTTCCAAGTCTTCCAAAGTCAAGTCTTCACAAACCTCATTAGGGTGCACTTTAGTTTGTTTAGCGGAAATCACTGGTTCTAGCGCCATTGGAGTTTGAGATGAAGACAATGGTTGATTCTTTGAGTCAGATGGGTTGTTATAAAAAAAAGGGCATGTCCAATATCCTCTTTGTTCTCCAAGTCTGAGACCCTGTTGTGAAATCTCTTGGGAAGACTGAAGCTAAGTGTGGATCCCAGAGACAGATAAGAGCAGATGTTTTTATTCGGTCCGCTTGGAGTCTTGATAGTATTAGGCAAAATGTCACCTGGAAAAGTGGTAGGCTTGTCATAATTGACAGAATACTCTGGGAACATGCTCTCTTTAAAGATCACCTGAGGTTTGGAGTTCACTTGACTTTCCCGACTCCTCCTCTCCCCTTTTGGCCAAGTGTTACACCTGAAAATGTTTGAAGGTTCGCCCGATCTTTCCGATCTTGTGTTGCCAAGCGTGGAGTGCCTTCGATGCTCACCCTTCTTGCTTCTGATCGGCTCTTTCAGCGAGAACACAGAACTGGCCATGAATCTCTTGTGGTTGCAGACAGTCCCTCCGTCAGGTGTGACATTTTGCGAGTGTAAGGAGGATGAATGAGTGGAAGAAAGGGACAATGATGGAGAACGTAAGGCAGAGGTTGTAATACCCTCCCTGGCTGCATTTGATGGGAATTTGTAATTGTCTGAGACATGCAAATACGTGAACACCTGCCAGAGACAGAGACGAATGCAAACATTAATCTAGATAGGCCAAGCGTTCCCGCTGGGATGCAACTTACAATCTCATAAAAACAAATCCATATTGCATAGCCAGCTAATAAAGACCCACGCATTCTGAGGACTTTAAAAAACATATGGATCTCGAATGCATATGTAACCAGCAGCTGTGATGGCAATAGCCAAAGCATGACTTATCTGAGTGCATGCAAAGTTATTAAATCCCATGCTTTGGGATTGGCGGGCTTAACAGTGCATTCTTACACTTGCACAGCACCAGGCGGCATTTCAAAGTGGGTGACACCATGGAAACTTAATCATGAGATCATTCTTTTACCAAATGTGACAGGATGTATAGAGGAGGGAGAATAATAAGTACGTGCATGCCTGGTCTTTGAGCTCAGTTTGGTATGAGCTTGAAACTGTGCACACTATTTTTTGGGCTGTCAGTGCACAACACAAATGTGGTAACGCATTCAGTTCTGAGAAAACTAACAATATTTGGCCAGTGTTAAGTTATTTGGTGCATCAATTTGTGTGGATGCCACACATAACATTGATTTGTGCAACAGCGCTCTTTAGGCCAGAGACCTACTTTATGCATGCATGCATATGCAGATTTAAGCACTTGGCCACCACTTTGCATTGAAAGATTTGCCTTCAAAAGTCTGTGCCATTTAACTGGATGTGTTATTATTCAGGTACCGTAGTTTGCTATAAATATATTAACATACTTGCTCAATATTCTTGACAAGCTGTTGATTTGCTGTGACTGTAGCTAGCTTGAAAGAGAAAACTCATCGTAGAATCAGACAGTTCACACCAACATACCCAATAGCTCCCCTTGTGGTAACGTTGAGAATGCAATACATACTTGTGTTGTGAAAAACACATTTTAGATTGCAAAAACGCACTAAATTGAGTTTACAAAAAAGCTAAAAGCGTATGAGAGTATGTTTCGACCTTTACTCGTCTCACTTGCACTAGGTTGCAACAACTTAATACATGGTTCTCTTAGGGTGTGTTCACACTTGTAGTTCAGTTCTCTTGGTCCTCTTGGTCCGGACCAAAAAAAGAAAATGATACATTTAGTCCTGGTTCACTTAGTGTTCACACTGGCATTTTTAACACCGAACCTAACGATACAAAACCAAAGCCATCAAGAAAATTCACAACCTGCTTTGACCACTTTTATAACGGATATTTTCTGACAGAACTTTTCAAAACAATGCAGGCTGCTGGGCGAAATGCGCTCGTTATATTTATATATGTATATATGGTGGTATTTTTCTAGCTGAGAACAAATGAAGAGTTCATAAAATGTGTTAAGGAGTCAAAACAGTGCCAGTAATTCCTCCGTTGCACACACAAATGAAGACATGCTGCAAGGACGGCTGACGGGCGGTTCCGACACCAGTACCGAACTGTAATGGGCAACATAGCGCCTATGATGAGAAGAACCAGGTACTGTATGCTTGAGGTCAGTATTAGGCAAATTACATCCTGATTTTGTTCCTTTAGATGTCTTTGGACCAGGTTGTGTTCATATAACAGTCAGACCGCACCAGAGTTAATTTGTAAGCGAACGAGACCCACTTTTCAGGCGGTCTCGATCCTCTTGTTTAGTGCGCACCAAGGTTCAGGTGACAGCGTTCACACTTGTTCAAATGAACCATACTAAATAGCAATCACACCAGAGTTCGTTTTAATTGACCCAAACCTGCCAAGTGTGAACACACCCTTAAATACTCAATTCTGATTGGTCAATGGCACCATCTAGTGGTCAGACATTGCTCTGTAACAACCGCACATCCACGTATCATATGGGTACTGTGAGCCATCTCTCCGGCTTCTCGGATCTCTGTGTAATCTCTACAAACTCAAATCAATTTTTCATGTCCATTATTTGGCAAGTAGACTTGTAATAAGCTGGATAATGAGGAGTCAGAAGAAACGCCAACAGAACTCGCAAACCAGAGATTGATTTCAGCTGTTTAGCGATTTATTTCTTCTCAAATGACATCATTTCAATGCAAATCAATATTAAATGTCGATGTATTTATGTCCATGCAGCTGCCCGTAACTCTCTCTCTCTCTCTGTAACTGCCGCCTCCGGTCAACTTTATCCCTCTCGAGGGCTTTAAGTTAGAGCATTAAATTCGACTTGTAATTTGAAGTCATACTTACTCTATGAGTGAATTCAGCTGGCTCTTCCTGATGCAGGAGGTTGTTGCTTTGGTTCTCTAAGACTTGAAGATTGTCTGATGGCGTTTTGTTTGTTTCTTGATCGCTGTGCGATTGTTTTGTCCTCTCTTGGTTGTATGTTGGTAACTGTTGGTTTTGCACTTGATGCATGACTGATAACTCTGGATTTTGTATCTGATCCATGCCTGGTGAAAGTTGCAAGGGCGTTTGGTTATTGACAGGCGATTGCAGATCTTCTGCAAGGGGGTAGCAAAACGATGGTTGAATATTACATGGGGATGATGGGCTTGGGGACTGGACTGGTTGCCCTTGAATGGTGTTGTTTGTTGACTCGTGCTCCTGTGCTATACATCCACAAGGTGACTTGTGCTCTGTCTCTTCATTGATGCTTGATACATTTGGAAGCATCTCTAGTGTCTGTTGTATTTGCATTGGGTTGTTGTCTTGTAACTGCTGTGTGTGCACATGAATGATGCTTGTGGACTCTTCTATTTGTTCCTTTTTCGGGACATTTTTAATGTCATTTGTGATGCAGTGTACTTCATTATTGTTAGGTGACCATTGCTTTGTCACTTGGTTGATCTCTGACTGCTCATCAAAGCTCAAAATGAGACAGATGCTTGGGCCAAGGGATGTCTTTGCAAGGCAGGACTCCTGACTTACAGCACTGGACACATCTTGACTCCCAGTCTTATGTTTGCAGGTGTTTTGAGAGGGTTCTGTTTTAATAGTGCCCCCTATTTCCTCTCCGTTTACATGGCACAGACTGTCAGATGAAATGTTTTTGAGAGGCATAGTCTACACAAGGGAAAATATAAGCAATCATTTAGACATGAAAGATGCATGCTGCATTATTTCAAATTATTGTTCGGCTCTCCAGAATGCTTTGTTCTGATTGCACTGTTAGTTGTACTATTGAGTCAAATATTTCGGAATAATGAATGCACGGTCAGGGATTAAGTGATATCCGACCAGTCATCCGGGTATTGCAAGTTCATGTCCATTTATTTACTTGGCCATTATTCGTGTAAAAACTGTAACCTCAATTTATGCTCTTATTTATTTATTTATTATGGCCCAAACCCTTTAAAATATTTATTTGGTAAGTAACCAGATAATAGGTGGAATAATGTACAGCCAGCCGGTCATTCTCTCAAAATAAACCCCTTCGGAGTGATAAAAGACCCCTTTGATTCATGTCGGGGTGCTGACCACTCAGTCATCGTTTATTTCTACAGCAAAGATGCAGGGAGACAGTGTCAAAATATCAAATAAGTCCTAAATTAATATAACATATTTTATTAATGATGCAAATCAAAACTGTGCAGCCTGTATGATAATTCAACAAGCTTAAATTAGACAAGCTTTCTCTTCTTACATCATGGCAAGATAGTTTTCGAAAAAGTCCAGAATGCGGTGGAACTTCTGGCAAAACAGGCGTCCTCAGTTTTCGGCCATGTTGCGGCCTACTTCCTCCCAAGCCTGCAGAATCGCCTGAACATCTTCCCCAAGTAGGTCTCTCTGTTCTGGGGGAGAGACTGGAGTTGACTGGCTAGTCTCTCCATGTCCTTTACCTCTCCATCAATGTTGTGATAGTGAGCCTTTATGAGAAAGGATTGTTTTAGACCAGCGCAGACATGCATTCCCATGTAGGTCCAGGCTGGTTGGTGCTGGTTTGGTGCTGGTGGACCAGTAGGCTACAGCTATGCTTTTCAATAGTAGAAATATGCTGGTGAAGCTGGTCGGCCATGATGGACTTTCTAATGATGCTGGTTAACCAAGGACATCTCGCTGGTTAATAAGGTAGTCAAGACGCCTTGTTGGAACACAAGCACACCAGCGTTCCATAGACCATTTTCATTTTAGTGTCATCTTTGATTTTTAATTGGAATGACAACGAGGCTGTGAGGGATTCATTTACCATCTCTTCAATGGCAAGAATGGTATAAAGTTGTATAAATCTGATTTTCCACATCTCATGATGTCTGGAGTTTTGTGTCCACTGAATGTTCTCAGAAAGACATTTTTTTTCAATGTTTTGTCCGCAGAACGATCCAAAAACACTTTAAACTGCAGTACAGCCCATTGAAGACACTGAAAGTCTATCCCTCACAGTCTCGTTGTCATTCCCATTAAAAATCAAAGATGGCGCTGCTGTGAATAAGGTCTATGCAGGGTCCTGCATCCAAAACACAATAAATGCTGGTCTTTTCAACAGGGAACACACTAACAGCTGGGCAAAAATGTTGGGTTTATTACCTTAATAATAAAGGTGAATTTAACCCAATTTAGGCTGCATTGGGAAGAATCGCTTTCCAAAAATCCCTTTTGAGGCAACCTAAAAATATTTTGATATTGTGTTTAAACTCAGCAAGTATTTACAACGAGTCACGAGATCAGATGTGCGGATTGATGGTCCAGAAGCGGAGGCAACTGAGACTTGTCCTCCACCACCCGTATTGAGGCAAGTAACCGCGCCACCACGAGGACCTACTAAATAGTGGGAATTGGGCATTCCAAATTGGGAGAAAAGGGGATACATTTTGTTTTTTTAAAAGTGAAGAAGTCCCATCATGAAACTACTACAGATATAGGTTAGTTACTGTTCTGAGGTTATTCAATTAGTGATTAACATAAGGAGTGCAAATAATTTATTTTGCTAATCGATTAATCATCGATTATTTCGTCGATTAATCATCGATTATTTCGTCGATTAATCGTATGAAAAAACGGCAAATTTCCTGTATATTGTTTGAATATATTTATTATAAAGCATATGATTGTATCAACCTAGTCTCATAGAACAAACTTTACTTTAAGGACAGTTTTGAAAACATAGTTTTACGTGCCGCGCTCTGTTTCGCCGCAGTTTCCCGTTGAAATGAACACTAGAGGTGCTACAGAAAGAGTGCGTTTAATTCACTTTCACACAAATCACTAGTACAAAAGCTGATTATGAATTTATAAACACTTTTTTCACACTATTACTCACACACTGCTATGTTATAATATCGAAACACTTTTACTATAATGCATCAGTTGAAAAACAATACATTTTAATACTTGTATTACCTACATTTGCACACATATTTCAATGTAGCTCACCTGATAGAGTGTTCGATTTTGGATTCTGAAATATGCGGTTCAAGCCAGGGCAAGCACACAAGTTGACATGTGAAAAGAAGTGTCATAGAAGCCACATGAAATGACGTAGTTGCTAGTTGCGTATGTCGCGTTTCCTTTTCTTGGCGGCAATCGGTTAAGGTTTGGGTGTTGGTTAAGGGTTAGAAAGTCTGTTTTCTTCACCTCTACTTCATCTTTTAGGACACTTTTGGTCAGGTTTAGGTTAGATTTTTTGGTTAGGGAGGTATGTTTTACTCATTAAAACCTCCATCTTATATTTACCCTAAAAACCTCGTCTGATTATGACACCACCACTGTTAGAGCCCCCTGCTGGACATTTCACTGGGAAACTGCGGCAAAAATTTGTTCTGTGGCACGTAATTTCGTTTTGCAAAAATGTTGCTACGGTAGAGTAATTTGCTATTTGTTGTGTAAATAAAGGTTTAAAATGTACATGTTACAATATAATATACATGTAGTTAATCTGTTTGTCCTTAGTTTGGAAGCAGCAGAACATTTAATCTACTCAATTAAAAATGATAATACAGAAAAACAAAAGCACAATCTAAGTCTTTTCTCCCTAACTTGGAACGCCCAATTCCCAATGCACTCTAAATCCTCCTGGTGGCGTAGTGACTCGCCTCAATCCGGGTGGCGGAGGACGAATCTCAGTTGCCTCCGCGTCTGAGACCGTCAATCTGTGCATCTTATCACGTGGCTTGTTGAGTGCGTTACCACGGAGACATAGCGCATATGGAGGCTTCACGCTATTCTCTGCGCACAACTCACCACACGCTCCAACGAGAGCGAGAACCACATTATAGTGACAACGAGGAGGTTACCCCATGTGACTCTACCCACCCTAGCAACCGGGCCAATTTGGTTGCTTAGGAGACCTTGCTGGAGTCACTCAGCACGCCCTGGATTCAAACTCGCAACTCCAGTGTCTTTACCACTGAGCTACCCAGGCCCCAAATTACAGTTAAACTGTATGCTTTAAGTGTTTAACGTAAAGTGCTCCAGTGCAGTTGTTGTTTTTTTAGCAACAACTTGTCTACGTCATTTTTCAAACAAGCTTTATAATGCAAATGCATTATTCATTACTGTAAAGTGACATTACTGACGGAGTTTCTCTGTGCACGCCTCATATATCAGAATAATCAATAATTAATCTTGTTGCCTATTATTTCATTAGCGATTATTATTGATTTTATCGATAAGTTGTTGCAGCAGAAATGAACATCTATTAACATTTAATTAGTGATCTAATCATCTGACCTCTAGGTCGTCTTGCTGCTCTTGTAGCCCCTCCAGTCCCGTGAGGTCAGAGGGTCCAGAAGGTCCATACTGAGTTCAGCACAGCGGGAGAGATGCTGGTTGATCCGTAGTGTTAAAGTAGACAGCTAAGAAAACAAACATCACCTGATATGTGATTGAAATAGTGTCATAGTATCCCTAAAACATAGTGTCCCTAAATAGTATTTGGACATGTACACACAACTTCACATTTCTTCACTTTTAATTTACCAATTGGCATTAAGGTGATTTTAAGTGGATGCATGAAGTCAGTTTTGGCCACGCACAGTATTGGCACATTTCAGAACAATGTGTGGACTTTTCAGACGGTCCCTTACCACACCACGCACAGTATTGGCACATTTCAGTACAACGTGTGGACTTTTCAGACGGTCCCTTACCACACCACGCACAGTATTGGCACATTTCAGTACAACGTGTGGACTTTTCAGATGGTCCCTTACCACACCACGCACAGTATTGGCACATTTCAGTACAATGTGTGGACTTTTCAGACGGTCCCTTACCACACCACGCACAGTATTGGCACATTTCAGTACAATGTGTGGACTTTTCAGACGGTCCCTTACCACACCACGCACAGTATTGGCACATTTCAGTACAATGTGTGGACTTTTCAGACGGTCCCTTACCACACCACGCACAGTATTGGCACATTTCAGTACAATGTGTGGACTTTTCAGACGGTCCCTTACCACACCACGCACAGTATTGGCACATTTCAGTACAATGTGTGGACTTTTCAGACGGTCCCTTACCACACCACGCACAGTATTGGCACATTTCAGTACAATGTGTGGACTTTTCAGACGGTCCCTTACCACACCATGCACAGTATTGGCACATTTCAGTACAATGTGTGGACTTTTCAGACGGTCCCTTACCACACCACCACAGTATTGGCACATTTCAGTACAATGTGTGGACTTTTCAGACGGTCCCTTACCACACCACGCACAGTATTGGCACATTTCAGTACAATGTGTGGACTTTTCAGACGGTCCCTTACCACACCATGCACAGTATTGGCACATTTCAGTACAATGTGTGGACTTTTCAGACGGTCCCTTACCACACCACCACAGTATTGGCACATTTCAGTACAATGTGTGGACTTTTCATACGGTCCCTTACCACACCACGCACAGTATTGGCACATTTCAGTACAATGTGTGGACTTTTCAGACGGTCCCTTACCACACCACGCACAGTATTGGCACATTTCAGTACAATGTGTGGACTTTTCAGACGGTCCCTTACCACACCATGCACAGTATTGGCACATTTCAGTACAATGTGTGGACTTTTCAGACGGTCTCTGATGTGACTATACATTTTATATGAAGAGCTGGGGACCTACTAGTTTGGTCTTGCGTTATGAACAGGTGGTGCAATCAAATTAAGCACCGACAGACTAGCAGTTACGTCCCAAGTTAAGTGAGACCCTACGCATAGCTGGTGCAAAACCCAGTTTAGGGACTTTTTTGAATTGGGCAAGTAAGCAACCAATTAGCAATACCCTAGCAACCATCCAAAACACTTTTACAACTGCATGGCAACCACCCACAATACACTAGCATTGAAGTGGCAAATTTTGCAAAGGCAAGCACCGCTCATTTTTCCTTCAGAGAAAGGCCTTGAGAGCATTGCTCACCGATGTACGTTTTCTTCAATGCTTCAATGCATTGCTTGGGTCTTGATATTTTGAGTTGTTCACATATTTTCATGAATCAACCTTTTCAGTTGGATTTGCTGGATGTCATCGTTTTCATGCATAATTTAAACTTTCCCCTCCCAATTATCAGCGTCCAAAGAAGGCTATCCGTCCAGTGAGATACTAAGTTTAAGCCAAATCCGCTGTTATATGTGGTCATGCCTGGCCAATTATAATCACATGCTTACAGATGTTTTTTGTCATCAGTACTGCTGACCTCAAATCCTCGGAGACGGTTTTGCTCTTCCTTGACATCTTTTCCCATTACACTGTGACCCTCGTTTCTAGCAAAGCTATGTGAGTCGGGGCATGTGGTTAGAGGATCTGCTGATGAAGTTGACTGGCATCTTGAAGGCACATCTCTCTTCTGGTTCCTGTAGTAGTGGACCAAAAAAAAAAAAAAAAAAAAGATTTATTAAAAAAACTCTTTCGCCCACCAAATCAAAATCATGTGGTTTAACCAGCTGCCAAAAAAAAAAAAAAAAAAAAAAACTTAAAACATAGAGGACTGGTTACACACTTTAATATATATATATATATATATATATATATATATATATATATATATATATTAGGGATGTCAATTGATTAAAATTTTAATCAAATTAATTACATAGTGTCCCAACTAATTAATCGCGATTAATCGCATATACAAATATTTGCTGAGAAAGCCCCTCATATAACAATAACTCAATATATAATGATGAAATAATTACACATAGTTATCGTAGAATATTTAAAAATGATATATACATAAATATTGACATAATTAAAATGCATTACATTCATGTAGCAGAAGAGTTCATCATTAATAAGACGAAAAGCGGCTTTAGAATACAATGTATTGATTACTACCATATTATTGATCATAAGTCAATCATTGGCACACAGTTCACAGTAATCCATTACACAAGTGAATTTATCAATCAGTTGGAGATTTATTACGAGGCTTGTTTAAGGATGAACACCTGCGTCAGACATGCTTGTGTCGCGTCTCGGGTGCATTGAGTCATAAACATACATTTTTAGGTCACTGTGTCGAGTTAAATATAGTTTAATACTTACAACACATCTTGAGATCTCTTAGTTCAGATTTGTGCTCCATCAAGTGTTTTGAACGCAAGAATGTAACGCATGTTTGTGTTGTTCTGCTGAAGTGTTTCTTCACTGTATAAACTGTGTGTTGCTCATACAGCTGAAGTGTCACTTACTGCCCCCTGGAGTAAACAGGTGGTACTACAAGCATTTCTCAGGACTCTTCCTTATTACGGTCCGGGGGCATTGCCATTAATTGCGTTAATTTATTTATGAACACGCTCATGTGTTTAAGGTGAAAGGAAAGCGTTTGATTACCTTTTTCTTGACGGTTACGCCACATGACATTTTTACAGTCATTCAATAATTTGGGTGTTTTGGTAGGAAATGCTATAAATGAAACCAGCATGGACTCAGATGTTACATTTCTACAAGCTAGATACATGCGTTTCAAACTAGATTTCTATTTTTTTGGACAATCTTATTTTTCAATGACACTTGAACCAAAAGGTTGATCTGTGTTCTCGGGACAAAGATGGTAGTTTCCGCTTGTTTTTAAAATGTTATAAATGGGCGCAATTAATGACTTACAATATAGTTGTTGGCCAGAACCATTCTTTGCATATGACCTGTTTTGTTTTGTGCATTTTTTGCATAAATGGCAAGTTCAATTGTGCCTTATCAGGTGCATGTCTATAGAGAATTTGGCTTTCAAAAACTACCCTGAGTAAAATGTGTGACAACTTGCCCCGGTCTCCCCTATTTATAATAAAACAGCATCAAGGAATGCATCATCTGGCACCTCTTTAGACACAATCAACCCATTTCTGAGCATTTTCCTAAATAATGACTCATTAAAACTCTCTCTGGCATCATTAGTGCAAATGTGATCGTTCCTTCTGCGTTTGCTGTTCCCACTTCTTCTTCTTCTTCTTCTTCTTCTTCTTCTTCTTCTTCTTTTGGTAGAAATGACCAGTTCATCTCATCTGTGGGCTTGTGTATATTCCATTCAGTATGTGTGACACAGAACATTTAAGTGGGTTCTTACAACATAACATATCTCCAGCTAAGACCAACACATAGTGTCCAACGCATAGTGTCCAACGCATAGTGACCAAAGCATAGTGACCAACGCATAGTGTCCAACGCATAGTGTCCAATGCATAGTGACCAACGCATAGTGTCCAACGCATAGTGACCAACGCATAGTGTCCAACGCATAGTGACCAACGCATAGTGACCAACGCATAGTGTCCAACGCATAGTGACCAACGCATAGTGTCCAACGCATAGTGACCAACGCATAGTGTCCAACGCATAGTGACCAAAGCATAGTGACCAACGCATAGTGTCCAACGCATAGTGTCCAATGCATAGTGACCAACGCATAGTGTCCAACGCATAGTGTCCAACGCATAGTGTCCAACGCATAGTGACCAACGCATAGTGCCCAACGCATAGTGACCAACGCATAGTGCCCAACACATAGTGCCCAACGCATAGTGTCCAACGCATAGTGACCAACGCATAGTGTCCAACGCATAGTGTCCAACGCATAGTGACCAACGCATAGTGTCCAACGCATAGTGTCCAACGCATAGTGACCAACGCATAGTGTCCAACGCATAGTGACCAACGCATAGTGTCCAACGCATAGTGTCCAACGCATAGTGACCAACACATAGTGTCCAACGCATAGTGACCAACACATAGTGACCAACACATAGTGTCCAACACATAGTGTCCAACACATAGTGTCCAACACATATCAAGCAAAATAAGTCTCGCTCACCTCCAGCTGTGAAGCAGACCAGTCACTGAATCTTCCCTCGACGGGTAACAACATTTCCAACGAGGTGTTTGTCTTGGTTGTCGTTTTAAAGTTGGTAACACGACAGTCCTTCTGGCTCTCCGAGTTCCCACACATAGCAATCTTCCTGATAGATCTGGAGGATGCTGGTGGAGACACAGAGTCCCTGTCTTCTTTAATGTCTTCATTAACGTCATCCGAATGTCCCTCCGCAGGTGCAGAATAGTCTTGATGGATAGGAGAAATGTCATTGCTTGAGTCAAAACAGTCCAGGATGGTTACAGGAAGGATGGTGGCAACCTAATGCGGACATTTTGTCTCAGAGGGGACTGACAACTTGGTCCCGATGGTGAATGGTTGTATCCTTTTCATTGCTCTTCTTGCTTTAATCATCTGAAGAGGAACGTGGAAACCTAACAACCCTAAAAAACAAAGTCATGTTGTTTAAATCCTTCTTCTGGTGAAACCTGAAGTCAATAAAACCCGTGTGTGAAGTCGGATGAGCTTTTAGTGAGGCAGGCTGCAGGATCTGTGGAGAACGTGACTTTCTTGCGGACTCTCACTCTTGCACGGACTGTGAGAAAGCGAGACGGATAGAGGAAAGGAGAGTGGAGGAGAAACGGGGTGAGGTCATCACAGTCAGTCACGGCCCCGTTTGGAGGCAAGCAAAGGCAAGATGTAAAAGCGTCCTCCCAAATAAGAAGTTGTGGGCAGATAAGCACCAGAAGTGCAGAGTTTGGCTCTCTATGAGGCCTTGAGCTGCAGTCAAATGGGCAATGATGTAATGCTTTTACAGCACACATACAAAACATTTCCTTGGCTCTTCCCTTTCTCTTTTTGTTTTTGCAGACTTTTTATTCTTTTCTCTCTGTCATATCAGATCTTACTTCAAATAGACCCATCAGCAGAAACCATTACAAATGAGATCTCTTTAAAAGTTCAGGGAAGTCTCATTAGTTCGGGAATTAGGCTACACTTGTCAAACTGTATGTTTCGCGCTGTAGATTCAAAAGAGTCGACTTATATACCACATGACCTGTGTAGGCTGATACCCAAATGAATGATTCAAATGAGTCGACTCTTTTAAATCTACATCACGAATCATACCATGTGACCTGTGTAGGCTGATTCCCAAATGAATGATTCAAATGAATCGACTCTTTTAAATCTACAGCACGAAACATACCACGTGTCCTGTGTAGGCTGATTCCCAAATGAATGATTCAAATGAGTCGACTCTTTTAAATCTACAGCACGAAACATACCACGTGTCCTGTGTAGGCTGATTCCCAAATTAATGATTCAAATGAGTCGAATCTTTTAAATCTACA
The DNA here is from genome assembly GCA_032164185.1 of Moxostoma hubbsi. Lineage (NCBI taxonomy): Eukaryota > Metazoa > Chordata > Actinopteri > Cypriniformes > Catostomidae > Moxostoma > Moxostoma hubbsi. Next base: position 9,728,919 of record JAVLUX010000201.1, on the reverse strand, counting down.
GCACGAAACATACCATGTAACCTGTGTAGGCTGATTCCCAAATGAATGATTCGATTGAGTCAACTCTTTTAAATCTACAGCAAGAAATATACCACCTGACCTGTGTAGGCTAATTCCCAAATTAATGATTCGAAAGAGTCGACTCATTAGAATCATTCACTTGGGAATCAGTCTACACAGGTCGCACTGTATGCTTCACTCTGTAGATTCAAAAGAGTCGACTCATTCGAATCATTCATTTGGGAGTCAGTCTACACAGATCATTATGTATGTTTCACTCTGTAGATTCAAAAGAGCCGACTCATTCGAATCATTCATTTGGGAATCGGACTACACTGGTTGCATTGTATGTTTCTAATTGCTGAATCATTTGAACTGGTTCTGAATGAGACGCACATTGCACTTTGATATTTCCCACAAATAAATAAACAGATGAGTGTGTGGATGCAGAGAAGACTGACTTATGTAATGTTTGTGACTGGTAGTCTCATACTATTATCTAAATGTTTACAGAGCAGCAACAGGGGAAACGTTACACATTCTGGCTGTGGCTCCGCTCTGACTCGACTGTGAGGATCAGCGGTATCTCATAATGTTGATTTGATATCCCAAATAATCAAATAAGAGTCTCCCAAAAATGTCAAAACTTTATTTATAGATGGTTATTAAGGAAACCTGTTTTTTCCATGATTATGTCAGGTGCATTATTAGAAAGAGGAGATTCCCAGCACATCTGGACAATTAATGAGTTCTCATTAAACAGCTGTTTTAGTTTTCGTGTTACATGCCTCAGGACAAGACACACATGGTGGCAAAGAAACACCATAAGGTGCACTACAGAGCTACAACAACCCTGTTTCACGCTTGCAGTGGAAATCTATTGCAGCAACATGATCTTGGATTCCTCTCGATGTGGCTCGTCCTTTTGCTTGTCTCTTCATGAAGAGGTTAAAAGTGTGAACATAGACTTTATTCACAAAACAATTTCCACAGAAAGGTTTTAGTTGCTCAGTGAATTCAAAATAATGTCTATTTCCTCCCTATTCATTGTTGCACGCAAGTCATACACCATGTTTCACCCTAACAAGGGGGCTCATTATATTTATCATAATAATGTCGTTATATAAGTAAAAGTAATCTGGTATAACTCTCTATAGACAGTAAAAGTAATCTGGACAGTAAATGTAATCTGGTGTAACTCTCTATAGACAGTAAAAGTAATCTGGTGTAACTCTCTATAGACAGTAAAAGTAATCTGGTATAACTCTCAGTCGTCAGTAAAAGTAATCTGTTATAACTCTCCATAAACAGTAAAAGTAATCTGGTGTAACTCTCCATAGACAGTAAAAGTAATCTGGTATAACTCTCTATAGACAGTAAAAGTAATCTGGTATAACTCTCCGTAGACAGTAAAAGTAATCTGGTATAACTCTCTATAGACAGTAAAAGTAATCTGGACAGTAAATGTAATCTGGTATAACTCTCTATAGACAGTAAAAGTAATCTGGACAGTAAATGTAATCTGGTGTAACTCTCTATAGACAGTAAAAGTAATCTGGTATAACTCTCTATAGACAGTAAAAGTAATCTGGACAGTAAATGTAATCTGGTGTAACTCTCTATAGACAGTAAAAGTAATCTGGTGTAACTCTCCATAGACAGTAAAAGTAATCTGGTGTAACTCTCCATAGACAGTAAAAGTAATCTGGTATAACTCTCTATAGACAGTAAAAGTAATCTGGACAGTAAATGTAATCTGGTGTAACTCTCTATAGACAGTAAATGTAATCTGGTGTAACTCTCCATAGACAGTAAAAGTAATCTGGTGTAACTCTCCATAGACAGTAAAAGTAATCTGGTGTAACTCTCCATAGACAGTAAAAGTAGTCTGGTATAACTCTCTATAGACAGTAAAAGTAATCTGGTATAACTCTCTAAAGACAGTAAAAGTAATCTGGTATAACTCTCTATAGACAGTAAAAGTAATCTGGTGCAACTCTCCGTAGACAGTAAAAGTAATCTGGTATAACTCTCTATAGACAGTAAAAGTAATCTGGACAGTAAATGTAATCTGGTATAACTCTCTATAGACAGTAAAAGTAATCTGGACAGTAAATGTAATCTGATGTAACTCTCTATAGACAGTAAAAGTAATCTGGTATAACTCTCTATAGACAGCAAAAGTAATCTGGTATAACTCTCTATAGACAGTAAAAGTAATCTGGACAGTAAATGTAATCTGGTGTAACTCTCTACAGACAGTAAAAGTAATCTGGTATAACTCTCTATAGACAGTAAAAGTAATCTGGACAGTAAATGTAATCTGGTGTAACTCTCTATAGACAGTAAAAGTAATCTGGTATAACTCTCTATAGACAGTAAAAGTAATCTGGACAGTAAATGTAATCTGGTATAACTCTCCATAGACAGTAAAAGTAATCTGGTATAACTCTCCATAGACAGTAAAAGTAATCTGGTATAACTCTCTATAGACAGTAAAAGTAATCTGGACAGTAAATGTAATCTGGTGTAACTCTCTATAGACAGTAAAAGTAATCTGGTGTAACTCTCTATAGACAGTAAAAGTAATCTGGTATAACTCTCTATAGACAGTAAAAGTAATCTGGTGTAACTCTCTATAGACAGTAAAAGTAATCTGGTATAACTCTCCATCGTCAGTAAAAGTAATCTGTTATAACTCTCCGTAGACAGTAAAAGTAATCTGGTATAACTCTCTATAGACAGTAAAAGTAATCTGGTATAACTCTCCATAGACAGTAAAAGTAATCTGGTATAACTCTCTATAGACAGTAAAAGTAATCTGGTATAACTCTCCATAGACAGTAAAAGTAATCTGGTATAACTCTCCATAGACAGTAAAAGTAATCTGGTATAACTCTCCATAGTCAGTAAAAGTAATCTGGTATTATGCTCCGTAGACAGTAAAAGTAATCTGGTATAACTCTCCGTAGACAGTAAAAGTAATCTGGTATAACTCTCCATAGACAGTAAAAGTAATCTGGTATAACTCTCCGTAGACAGTAAAAGTAATCTGGTATAACTCTCCTTAGACAGTAAAAGTAATCTGGTATAACTCTCTATAGACAGTAAAAGTAATCTGGTATAACTCTCTATAGACAGTAAAAGTAATCTGGTATAACTCTATAGACAGTAAAAGTAATCTGGTATAACTCTCCGTAGACAGCAAAAGTAATCTGGTATAACTCTCTATAGACAGTAAAAGTAATCTGGTATAACTCTATAGACAGTAAAAGTAATCTGGTATAACTCTCCGTAGACAGCAAAAGTAATCTGGTATAACTCTCTATAGACAGTAAAAGTAATCTGGTATAACTCTCTATAGACAGTAAAGGTAATCTGGACAGTAAATTTAATCTGGTATAACTCTCCGTAGACAGCAAAAGTAATCTGGTATAACTCTCTATAGACAGTAAAAGTAATCTGGTATAACTCTCCGTAGACAGCAAAAGTAATCTGGTATAACTCTCTATAGACAGTAAAAGTAATCTGGTATAACTCTCTATAGACAGTAAAAGTAATCTGGTATAACTCTCTATAGACAGTAAAAGTAATCTGGACAGTAAATGTAATCTGGTATAACTCTCTATAGACAGTAAAAGTAATCTGGTATAACTCTCTATAGACAGTAAAAGTAATCTGGTATAACTCTCTATAGACAGTAAAAGTAATCTGGACAGTAAAAGTAATCTGGTATAACTCTCTATAGACAGTAAAAGTAATCTGGTATAACTCTCCTTTTAATAATATAAATATTATTAATATTTGAAAAACTTTTGTACACCAAATGTTGTTGTCATGCAACAATAAATAAATAAATAATTTAATTAATCAATGAACAGAGAGGACCCCTTTAGACCCTCATGACTGTTAAAAAAAATGATTAATTAATATTTTTAAATTTTTATGACAAGGCACATTTTTTTTAGATGAAATGGAGGAACCCTGAGAGAACATTTTAATATTCTTGACTATAAAATTCACTATATATATATATATATATATATATATATATATATATATATATATATAAATATTTTATTTTATAATTTTTTTTGCAGCTACACTCTCATGATTTCAATGTTCAAGGAAAATTTTTTAATATCTTTTACTTGATGGTTACATCACATGGCACTTTTATATCATTCAATAATTTTGTACAAAATTCTATTAATGTTAAAAAAAAACATTCTGATACCAGCATGGACTTTAATTGTATATTTCTCTCTAAATGTATTACCTCTATGATCACCCCAAATAATATAGTATATGTTATGGTTAACAAAGGCACTTCAATAAAAAAAAAAATCATTTTCAATCCATTCAAAAACAACTTTCATGCAGTTCAGTTTGTTTGTTCGGGTAACAATGTCGCCCTCTGGTGGATATTAGAGGACGTTCAAGAATTGTATTTCGGTTTGTCGAAAACATATATTGATTTGATATATATATATATATATATATGGGTAAACTCTTTATAATAATAATAATAATAATAATAATAATTATTATTATTATTATTATTATTATTGTCCTAAATTGTTAAATCTAAAAAAATAAATGTGTACAGATGTAATTTATTTCTGCACTTAAAAAACTACATACTACATTTAAATGTTATTTATGAACTTCCACTCCAATATATTATTAATATTGGTTGACTTTTTTAAATGATAACAACAGCTATAATAATAATTTGGGTATTGTGTTTATAATAATAATAATAATTATTATTATGATGTTATTATTATTAATAATATAATATTAATAAAAATGGTGGAAACAATGTGTACACATGAGTATTATTTCTGCACTTGGGAAACCATCATACTTATCTATGCATTTGTTCTCCATATTTACTGAGATATTATTATTATTATCATCATTATTATTGTTTGGCTATTATTAAATTATAATAACAATAACAATAACTATAATAATAATAATAATAATAATAACTAATAATATTGTTAAATAATAATAATAATTATTATTGTATAGTTTTTTTTGATAATAATTTAATAATAGCAATAGAATAATCATGATAATAATTGTTAATAATAATAATTATTATTATTATTATTATTTTATAGTTTTTGTGATGATAATTTAACAATAGCCATAGAATAATCATGATAATAATTGTTAATAATAATAATAATAATTATTATTATTATTTTATATTTGTTGTGATGATAATTTAACAATAGCCATAGAATAATCATGATAATAATTGTTAATAATAATTATAATTATTATTATTATTATTTTATATTTGTTGTGATGATAATTTAACAATAGCCATAGAATAATCATGATAATAATTGTTAATAATAATTATAATTATTATTATTATTATTTTATATTTGTTGTGATGATAATTTAACAATAGCCATAGAATAATCATGATAATAATTGTTAATAATAATTATAATTATTATTATTATTATTTTATATTTGTTGTGATGATAATTTAACAATAGCCATAGAATAATCATGATAATAATTGTTAATAATAATAATAATTATTATTATTTTATATTTGTTGTGATGATAATTTAACAATAGCCATAGAATAATCATGATAATAATTGTTAATAATTATTATTATTAGTATTATTTTATAGTTTTTGTGATAATAATTTAATAATAGCCATAGAACAATAATGATAATAATTGTTAATAATAATAATAATAATAATAATAATTATTATTATTATTATTATTATTATTTTATAATTGTTGTGATGATAATTTAAAAATAGCCATAGAATAATCATGATAATAATTGTTAATAATAATAATCATTATTATTTTTATTTTATATTTGTTGTGATAATTTAATAATAGCCATAGAACAATAATGATAATAATTGTTAATAATAAAAATAATAATTATTATTATTTTATAGTTTTTGTGATAATAATTTAACAATAGCCATAGAATAATAATGATAATAATGGTTAATAATAATTATTATTTAATAGTTGTTGTGATTATAATTTGATAATATCCATACAATAACAATGATAATAATAACCAAGTAAATAAGGAGTAGAAATTCATAGATAAGATTTGAATACAGTATTATGGTTTTGCAAGTACAGAAATAAATGACATGTATAGTTTTAACTATTTGATAGACAGTATATTACAGCAATAATCATATCTCCTTTATATATATATATATATATATAAATTAATTTAAAGCGCACACAAACAGCTGCAATATCCACTGGCACAGTCCAATTAAGACAAGTAAAAACAGCACATTGTGCACACACAGCATGCAACAAGCCAAGATAAAGAAGATAAAAAGGAAAGTTCTGGGACAGATCTTTATTGATTCAAGCTCTTTGTCTCTTTCAACTTCATTCAATAGTTGACTAAACTCTGGATTGCAAAATAAGGGATAACAAGGGATTCCAGATATTTCCAAATGTAGATTGTTTACCTTTCTGTACAAACATGATCTGTCCCATTGCTGAACTAAAGGCTTTCTTCCAGAACAGAGCTATCAAATGTTTTGCTTCAAGGGTACACGAGTCAAGTCGTTTGTGGGTATTGCTTCCTATGACAAAACATCCTCAGGAATGATTCCCAAACTTCATCAGTAGGTTTATAGAGACCATCTGAAAAATGTAGTGACTCAAAAACATGTAGTAGAATTTGGCGAGATGAAGAAAATGAAAAACACTTTCAGTTTCTCCCCGACAGGCGGCGCTGTTGCACAAAGATATATTCTGATTTACTGCATTGATCTTAAGCATTCAGCTGGCAATGCACGAGGTCATATATTTAATGCTGTAAAGTCATTTATTTATGTTCTATCTGTACTTTAATGCATTTAAAGGAATATAAAATCTGTGTTTTTTGTGTCTTTACATTTATCCACGGATTTCCCATTTACAAGTATATTCCTAACAAACCCAAAGCTTCCCAGCTTTTGAATGCCTGGATAATATAACACAAGATGCATTGATTTAAATACACGTGGATTCATGTACATTAAGTAAAAACAGGTTTAGTTAAAAATATTGAAAAAATATATTGAAGAAATAAAAAGTTTTATGCAATTTTTATTATTCCATATTTGTATTGAATTCAGGGTTTCTTGTGCATGAGTAAAAGGGCACCATTACAGGGATATTTTATGCTTTATATATTATCCATACAATAAAAATACCATTGAGGTTCTGCAATTCGCTTCTCTTAACTCTTGGTAAAATATTGCATGTAAAGAGTCTTTTTAAGTAATATTTTACTACGAGCTTCGTGTTTAAATTGGCAAACCTCACCGGTATTTTTAATGCCGGGATGACATAGCAGGCTTGGTAATGTACATATTGCATATAGACAAAAAAATCCGCTATATTATATAATTAGGGGTATCAGCAGATGAGATAAATTTTCTATAAAAAATTACGAATTTGTTTACATCTTCTATATCATTTATTTGCTGCATATTTGCATTGAATTGAGAGTGTTTGCCAGTTGATTAGCGCCACCGACGCACGGGATTACGCAGCAGTAGCGACTCAGTGGCGAAAAAGATCATAAAATGCTCTTATTTTATAAGTCAGACTGTTTTAATAAGAGTCAGAAGAAGAAAAACGGGCTGCAATCCATAAAAAGGATCAAAACAAAAAAAAAAACCTTCGGGTCGTCATCGGACGATTTGCCGGACCTGGTGTGAATAGTGCCATAGTCATCCATTGTTCCTATTCCAACGCTTGTTTTGTAAATTCGTGCTTTGTGTGAATACACCTTTGGGTGTTTTTTCTTAACTGTTTGGTGACACCAATTGATTTCTGTGACTACGCATGGCAAGCCCGCAATTGGGCAAATCCGCTGATGAGAGGGATAAATGCGGCGGAACGCAGCAGTTCGGGAGAGAGAGAGCCACATGCAGCTGCCATGGGTGTGTGTTTATGTTGTGTCTTTTTTTTCTAGGCGTGCCTCAGATCCTCGGCGGCCGGTAGTGACGTCTCCGTCCCCGGATGGATGGCCACGGCTACTCCTTGGTTGGCTGGTATTGGCGAGGACTCCACGACATCCGCGCATCCCTCCTCCTTCCCGGGTTTCGGCACCAATAACCAGTAACACAAGGTTAAGGATGGTAAAGGAGGCGGCGGGAACCGGCTGAACAGTCAAAATTATATTTAATTTAAACAAAAAGACACACAACACAAACACACCCATGGCAGCTGCATGTGACTCTGACTCATGTGATCTCTCTCTCTCTCTCTCTCTCTCTCTCTCTCTCTCGAACTGCCGCATTTATCCCTCTCCTTGGCGGATTAGCCCAATTGGGGGCCTGGCGTGTATAGTCACGGCCCAGCCCCGCCATCGTCCTCCTCCTCACAGGTATGTCTGGTTTTGCTCCTCCAGACCTGCAACCGCTGGAGGAGCTTGGGGGTCCCAAGTCCAGATCTGGGCCATTTGATGAAGGCGACTGTGATACTTTGAGTAAGTCTGCATCAGTCATAAACCCGTCTCTTAGCTACAGATGACTGGTCTGTTTCACGTCTTGTTTCATCGCACAGAGAGGGTGATGGGTGTAGCCCAACATCATGATGCTGTTTCTGGGACAGAGACACAACACGTGGCCAATGTCTACGCCAGGATACTGGCTACAGGCTGGGCACATTGTGAGGTACAAAAGTCGTCAGTTTTAGACTTTCCCTAATTTAGCTTACATAAGAAAATGCACAACAAACTACCTGTTTATTGCTCCAAAATTAAGGAAAAATTAGATCCGGCCATGCTCGGGACCCCTCATCCATTTAAGTGTTCCATAACTTTTTCTCTCATGAAAAACAGGACTGTAAGTGGCCCATATGTTTGCCCGTCAATGGTTCTCTATACAGTGTCACTGATGCAGACGGGATAGCCGTGGACAGCCAGATCAGAAAATGTTTTGACACCATTTATGGCACAATCGCACATTGTTTGTTTTGTGATATGCATTCCCTCCTCGTTCTGTCTCGCCACCTCTCTTGCTATCTCTCAGGTGGTTGCACTGTCAAAGTCAACACAGGAAGTGAGGCGGAACAGGGGTTATGCTAAAGGTGAGCTGGTCTCCAGGTCGAAGCTCCTCCCCTTGGCTACAGCACGTACATCATCTTATGTAAGGGATAATATACAGACGGCCGGTTGTTATTGCAGATTAAACCCTGAAGGTGATCAGGACCCCGATACAAAGCGCACGACTCTTGTTTAACCCCAAAGGGGTTTATTTTGCGATAACAACCAACTGACTGTACATTATCCAGATTATGACATGGCTGCTAACCAAATAAATAAACACATGGACATAAAAGATTGATTTGCTCATTATGCATCTTCTGACTACTTGCCAAATAAACAAATGGACAAGAAACATTATTTTATTTGTTTACTTGTAAAGATCACACAGCGATCCAAGAAGCAGGAAAGATGGCTCACGTCACCCGAATGAGCAGTCTGATATGTGGATGTGCGGTTGTTACTGAGAAATATCAGACCAGTAGATGGCGCCAATGTCCAATCAGAATCGAGTATTCCAGAGTGCTGTGTAATGAATTGCGATGACATTCTGACTGTACATTGACCCGCTTATTTAAAGCCTACTAACCAAATAATTAATTGATTGACATAAAATATTGATTTGCTTTTAAATTATGTCATTGTGTGAGAAGAAATACAGCTGAAATCCACCTCTTTTAATAAATCCTTCAAAAGGACTCTCAAACTGACTGACTAATTTTCCTTACGCCAAGCTGTGTTTAAAGATACATATTTGCAATGAGACGTTTTTTGTGATATTATTTTATTAAAAAAAGCACTGAAAAATAACATTTCTCATCGAATAATCAGAGTATTGGCAAGTGGCGTGCAAACTGGATTGAAGTGGTTGGCACAAATCATGTAAATGTCTTAATTTAATTAAATGGCAATAGTCAGAGTATTGGTGTACATGTAAACATAGCCAGTGTTAATGTCATTTGTGGCTGATGATCTAAAGAAAACAAAGTTTTCAATGAGGACAGTCTGATATGCAGTGGAACACAATAACAACCATTGACTAATGTGCATGCACAATAACCAGTAATAGACTTTACGCCCCATTAGAGCAACATAATGGTCATATTTAGATGGAGGCTTTTATTGCAATTTTCCCCCCAGTGCGCCATGCAGAGTTCAGCTGGCATGATATGACCCTCCAGGTGTTCACCTGTTCGTGTCAGAGTTTAGACGCTCTTATGCAGCTCATTTTTCCTCCTCTGCCGGACATGCAGCCACACACCACCACCACGACGTCTCGTGCACAGGGTCAGCAGGGAGCGCACGCGGAGTGCAATGGGTGCATGACATGCATAAAGGTTTAGAGGTGCTCCAGACAAGGCACTGTTTGTCTGCGTGTGATCGGTGACTCTGTGCTCTACCTGCGTCCCAAAAGGGATGAAAAAAATGATGCACCCCTCGATAATTCTGTGCTCGGGCGTCTCGCCTGTGCATTCACAATGAATGGCTGCCAGTAGCGAGAGATCGACGGACAGACAGAAAAGAGTCTGACTCCCCCAAACACTTTCCGGTATACTGTAAGCGAGGAGGTGAGTGATTCATGCATGCACGAGAGGTTAACGCGCCACTTTAAGCGGGGTCAAAAAGCACCCATGCACTGGGGTAACATCAGTGCGGGGCAGTTAGTGTTGAGTGACAGGGGTTAATTGTTTTTTTTTTTCTTTTGTGAAGGTGTGCGATTGCTTTAGATGGGGGATGGGCTTTGCAAAACTTTTAACCACTTCAACGACTCGCTGCTGAGAGCTCGCTTTATGTTGCATGCATCCTAACACATTTTCCCAACTTTTTAGCCATGCATAATATCTCTTGCAATGGTGGCACGTGTTTCTGGACGTTAAACGGGAAAAGTAAGGTCATTTGCATTGCTTTGAGACGTCAAGCGGTTCATAGTGTCTTGTCTTGTGGATCAGTAACCCCCTCCCCGCGCGCCACCCCCTTGCTGCATTTGTCCCGGGATGACCTGTTGATGTCGGGAAAAGATGGAGATGAGCCCCCCTTCCCTCTCTTTCTTTTCCGCCAAAACGTGTAGAATTTAACCACAGAATATATTATGTAAAATCCAGTGATTGCATCGCGTGCATACAAATATGATCACTTCTTAAGAAGCCAATTTGCATGCAGTTTGCACGTCTGCGGTGGGAGAATAATAACAATAATCATTAATAATAATAATGCATGCAAGTGTGTGTTGCTGTGCGAATCACTTAGAGCGTTTTGGGTTTTGATACCCCGGTGTGTGCAGGCCGTGGTGTGTAACTCAACCCGACATTTCATTGCATTGGCACCGAGGGGGCGAGAGGAACGGATGTGGGCTCCTAAATAATTCATCTATCAGACTATTTTGGTGACAGCATTCACTTTTAGCTCTCGGGTCGCTGAATCAGGTGTGGAAATTAGACAATCTGGTATTATTTCCGGAGTTTTTTTTGCCTCCCCGGGGCCGTGCCAACCCGGAGCTCGTGTCCTACTGGGCAGCGGTGCGGGCACACACTCTCACCGGCCACCGCAGCTTCACCGCGACCGCCCAGATCACAGAGGCACCGGCGACGCAGCAGACCGACTTTACCGTGAGATTTAACACTATTCATAATTGATCTTGTGCTGTTGTGATAATAAAATAGTGTTGTTCCAGTGATTAAATTAAACCGTGTGGATGATTTTTTTTTATCGCGGCACTTTCTCTGCAATGCTCCTGAACTGTAATCAATAATCGATAATCATAAGTACCGGGTTCATCTTTTTTATGCCTAGTTTATAAGCATCATGTTATCACTGTTGATCTGTTTGTTTATAATGCTAGTAGCTAAAGCATTACCTTTAACCCTTTAAAGTGACAAGATGATACAAATGGGCATGAATATTGGTACACTTGCTATTTTTTTTTTATTTACCTTTGGGAAATTTTAGTTTTTTTTTTCGATAATTTTGGCTGTGTTAATGCCAATGGCATACATTCTGCCAAAGGTGTGTATTTTGGGGGTGATTTTGATATTTGAACCTCAGTTCTTATAATACATCTATAATACATCTATAACACACTGTGTACACAAAATAGTCACACTCGGGACCTTCAGGACAAAAATGTCCCCATTGCAGTGGCGGCGCCAGGGGGGAGCTAGGTGGTGCTGTAGCTCCCCCTATAATAGCCATAGCACCTGCCCAGCACCCCCAAGAAATGTTTGTAATTTTTTATATTTATATTTTAATGTCATGCTTGAATAGTCTTTTTCATGTTGTTAAAAATGGGAATAAATAATAATTAAAAAATATATATTTAGTTTAAAATAATGCGCGGCCTGTGATCTTCTTTGGCCAATGGGCGCAGCGCCCGCTGAACGTTTGACCTTAACGTTTGTGATTGCGGCTTGTTTTAGTTAGGAAATTTAGCAAAGTAAAAAATACACGACAATGGATCGTTTTTTGCTCCCTAAACGTCCACGTTCTGAGTCACAACCTAAAGAAAAACGAGACTGTGAAGGTGCAGACACACCGCTCGTCGTCACAGAGCCTCAGGAACAAGAAAATCCTGGGGATGAAGACGAAGGAGAATCGCCGGCGGCTTCCATGGAGGATGCTAACGTTACGGTTTGTGCTGCAGGTGATATTAGCAGCTATCCTCAAGAGGGCCCAAGAAGGCCAGTCCTTCAAAAATACCCCACACGGCAATTTGGGAATCAGCAGAGAAGTTTTAACAAAAGTTGGATGGATCAGTATTCATGGCTGGAATACAGCGTGACCAAAGATGCAGCATTTTGTTTTGCGTGTAGGCATTTTTTGAAACGAGGGCACGGATTTCATTTAGAGCCAACATTTACCAGCAACGGATTTAACAACTGGCGGAAAGCATCAGCATCTCTGAAGAGCCATCATGAAAGTATGGGGCACAAATTTGCAATGGAAGGATGGAGTGAGTTCAAGCAAAAAGAGTCAAGCGGATCTAAAATAGCAAACATGCTTGATAAGGGACATTCTGCGTTAGTTATTGAGAACAGAAAATACATGAAAGCTGTGGTGGAGAGCCTGCGCTTCACAGCCTGCCAGGGGATCGCACAGCGAGGCCACAGAGAGGGTGAGGAATCACACAACATGGGAAACTTCCGTGAGCTGCTGGATGTCATTGCTAAGTTTGATGCAACAGTGGACAAAAAGTTAGCTTCTAACCCATCAAATGCCAAATACACTCATCATGAAATTCAAAATGAGATATTTGCTGTAATGGCAGAAATGATAAGAAAGAAGATAAGTGATGAGGTGAGTGATGCCGAGTGCTTTGCTGTTTTGGTGGATGAGAGTAAAGATACGAGTAAAAAAGAGCAGATTTCTGTTATCGTGCGGTATTTGCAGCCAGAGTCAGGGGAAGTGCATGAGGAGTTTTTGCATTTTACTGCCGCAGATGGATTGGATGCAGACTCTCTGCTAGCCAGCATCAAACACACACTCAGTCAGTGTAACATTGATATACATCGCTGTGTCGGTCAATGCTACGACGGAGCATCTGTGATGTCAGGATGTAATAATGGTGTGCAGGAAAAATTCAGAAAGGAAGTGCCGCAAGCCATCTATATACATTGCCACGCACACAAGCTGAATTTAGTGTTAGTGGACTGTGTACATAATGTCAGCGCTGCAGCAGAGTTTTTTGAGACAATACAAATGCTCTACAAGTTTTTTTCTGGATCAGTGGTGCACGATCTATTCATGAGAAAACAAAAAGAGCTCGTCCCGACAGCACAAACAGTGGAACTCAAGAGACTGTGCGATACTCGCTGGGCTTGCCACTATAATGCGATCTGCGCCGTCAAGAAAACTCTCCCCGCTATCCGAGCCACCCTGCGTGATGTCATCACTCAGCCAAACGCACATCGGAAGGCAGAGGCAAGAGCCATCAGTGCCATCATCGATGAGAAGTTTGTTTTGCATCTCATCATGTTTGAGGATTTATTTAGAACAACAAAGTTCATGTCAGATCAGTTACAGGCCCCCAATTTTGACCTCGTTGCGGCAGAGGATTTGGCCCAGTCTGTAATTAATGCTCTATCAGAAAAGCGCACAGATACTAAGTGGAAAGAAATACAACAACAATCAGAGACTCTGTGTGCAAACACAGGCACAACACATACTTCACGCGAGAAAAGGCAGACCCAGAAAACTCGAAACCTGGAAGATTTTATTGTGGAGGCCCCGATAGAGAGAACACAGACAGATAACACCGATGACATGAAAACGCACTCTTTCTATCCAGTTATAGACAGGTTGATGGTGGAAATGAATCGGCGCTTTTCAACAGAGACAAATGACGTACTGAGAGGTGTGCCAACTCTCAGCCCAAAACACACATCGTTTTTGGACAAACAACTTCTGCTGCCCATGGCCCGACACTATGGTGTCAGTGAGGAAAACCTGTCAGCAGAGCTCTACCAGGTGCGGCGGCTTCTGCAAAGGAAGGAAGAACAGGGACATGCTATCCATAGCACACAGGAGTTCCTATCCTTAATGCGGCCATATAAAGATGCATTTGTGGACCTGTATAAGTTAATATGCATAGCCCTGACACTTCCTGTCACATCAGTGAGCTGTGAACGCAGTTTTTCTTGCCTGAACCGTGTAAAAAACTACCTGAGGAACAGCAGTGGAGACACTAGGACCAGTAATCTGGCACTTTTGGCTATAAACACGGAGAGAACGAGGACCCTTGACTGCGACAACATCATTGATGCCTTCGCACTCAATCACAGCAACAGGCGTATTGTTTTGTTGTGATGACGTCTATGGTAAGTGCTTGATTTTCCACTCTGTTGGCTGTTACAAATTTCATTAGACTAATGTTGGTAAGGGCTGTGTGATTTCGTGATCTGAGCATTTAGGCCGAAGCGTGCACATCTGTTGTCTTCTGTTGCTGCTGTTTGCTGCTCCGTTGTATTCAGGGCTCGACTGTGACAGAATTGTGTGAAATATTATTTTCAGAGGTTTACATTGGCAGGCTTATGTATGTTGTATCTATAGCCCTTGTGTTGAAAAGTTTTACATATATACGCGATATGTATATATATATGCTTGCTTATAGTCGCGGAGCGAGTATAGTTAATGCGGGCATGTACGCGCATGTGTAGGGTGGTCCGATGCGACCTCCATAATGAAACGCCACAAAATTCAAAGCACCTTCTCTTAAGTGTTAAGCATCCCCATAGCACCTGCAACCGAAAATCTCTGGTGCCGCCACTGCCCCATTGAAACCCATTAAAACTGTAATAATTGATCCCAAGTGCCATTAAAGCATACAATCATGAATTCTATGATTTTATGCTTTCATTATGGGGCACTGGATTCAAAATGTAAATTTGTAATATTTTCCACCAGATGGCGCCATTTTTCTCATGTTTAGCCTATGGAGCAAATACAAGCTTTTCACCTATTTTCTGTTTGCTGTATTATAGATCACTGCAGGACAATTGAATAAATCATGCAGCTAAAATTGTGTGTGTGTGTGTGTGTGTGTGTATATATATTGAGAAATTTGTGTGTGTGTAAAAAAACAACCATGGCAGAATGTAAACAATCTGGCATTTAAAGGGTTCAGATCCTGAAAATGAATATTTGGTAGTTATGATCAGGACTGATGTTGGTTAAAAAAAACTAACTCACTGAAAGTGGAAAATAATATTATTATTATTATGGCAGAATTTTTGACATAGATATTTTAGACCTCTAAGGTCCTGAACGTGAGTTTTCTGACACTGCACAAAAAAAATAATGCATCAAAATCAATGTTGTTGCTAATCATTGACATCCCAAATATGGTAACCCCCCCCCCCCCCCCAAAAAAAAAATCCCCTTAGCATTTAATATATGGAAAATAATTCATTTTTTGTGTTTTTTTTCCCCTTAAAAACAATATTGACATTATATAAACAAACTGGCATTTAAAGGGTTAAAATCCTGAAAATGAGTATGTGGTAGATATGAGAGTATTTTGCAGAGACGGGTCTCTTCTATTAAAATGAATGGGATAAATTGGAACGCTCAATGGATGTAGAAAGGAAGTCCCGCCTTATAGGTTAAAGAGCCAATCACCTTTTAGATACAGACATCGCCTGTCAATCAACTCAGAATGTGCATTAGCTATACAAGCCGGAAAATTGCATGTTTTAGCGTAATATGAGGCAAAAAAGCACAATCTATGATTCCAATATTATCAATTGATGATTTGATCATAAGCTTGACCAACCGTTTTTGAGATTTCGGTGTCCCCCCATTCAGTTAGATAGGAGATACACTGGCACGACTGGAAATAGCCTCCCGGGATCGTTCCAAAGATTGCCGATAGTGGACTGACTTGCTAGAAAGACTCTGATCAAACATAACCGCAACAAAAATTTTACTAATCAATGAGATGATTGTGTAATGTCAAGGTTTAATTTTCATAAAAGCATCTGGTCATTCATTTTTTTTTCTTTCTTTTTTTTCTTATTTTTCCCCCTTTGGAACGCCCAATTCCCAATGCGCTCCAAGTCCTCGTGGTGGTGTAGTGACTCGCCTCAATCCGGGTGGCAGAGGACGAATCTCAGTTGCCTCCACGTCTGAGACCGTCAATCCGCGCATCTTATCATGTGGCTTGTTGAGCACGTTACCACGGAGACGTAGCGCATGTGGAGGCTTCACGCTATTCCCCGCGGCATCCACGCACAACTCACCACACGCCCCAACGAGAGAGAACCACATTATAGCAACCACGAGGAGGTTACCCCATGTGACTCTACCCTCCCTAGCAACCGGGCCAATTTGGTTGCTTAGGAGACCTGACTGGAATCATCCAGTCCTATTCTTAATGGATGTTACAAGCAAACTGAACTATCATGTTCATAATATGGACTACTTTAAAGGAATAGTTCACCCAAAAATACAAACTCACCCTTATGCCATCCCAGATGTGTATGACTGTCTTTCTTCTGCTAAACACAACATTTTTTTTAGAAGAATATCTCAGCTCTGTTGGTCCATACAATGCAAGCTAATGGTGACTAGACCTGTGAATTGACAAAAAGTCAGCATTAAAGTAATCCAAACGACTCCGTTGGTTAAATCCATGTCTTCAGAAGAAATATGAAAGGTGTGGGTGAGAAACAGATCAATATTGAAGTCATTTTTTTACTATAAATCTCCACCTCGACCAGTAGGTGGCGATATGCAAGAAGAATGCTAATAATCAAAAAAACAAAAGAACAGCAGTGTGGAAGTGAAATGGGAGATTTAAAATGTAACTTCCCTTAAGTTTGTAAGTTAGCATGGCCATCACTAAAATTCATGGTTATTGCATTTTGCCTAAAATGTTTAAAAAGAATAGACTGTATGATTATAAGTTGCATATGACCGATAAATAAACTCTTGATGGCCGTAAGTGTGTCTTTTATTGCTTTTGTTCATTGTCCAATCTCCTGCGCAGCATGCATGCATTTTCAATTTCTATGTTATGGAACTTAATGATCAGAGGTCGTTGTTTGTTAGATTGCATGCACTGACGGGGGGTTAGAACAGAGCGTGCCACTGTGTCTGCATGCTTTTATAAGAATAGATGATCCTGCGTATATGTGTGTGCGATGATTTGAGACATTTTTTAAGGCTGTAAGGAACACTCAGTTTGACATCCTCTTTGAGTGGTCTTTTGTCACTATAAGTGCTGCAGTTAGTGCCATACATCATTTGTGAATTTAAAGGAAGAGTTCACCCAAAAATGATAATTCTCCTATTGATCACTCACTCACGCTTATGCCACCTCAAACTCGCATGACTGTCTTCTGCGTAACACAAACGAAGATATTTTCATGTATTTTCATGTGCGTTTATATTAGAGTTGTCAAAATCAATGCATTAACTCGTGCGATTCATTTTGAAACATTTAAGCACGTTCAGTTTTCCTTAATCGGGATTAACGCATTTATTTGACATTAGATTCTGGCATTTTATGCAGCTCCGTGCGAGTTCTGAACACTGGTTGGAATTGGGGGAACCTTTGCAATGTGCCTCCGAGTCTTTACGCTGATGCACATAAAAAAACACAATAGCGATTCCATGCCAATGATAAAATGAAAAACAAGCCAAGATGGGACTTGCGGCTGAAATCACGTACTCGTAAAGTCTTAACTATCACAAAATGCAGAATGAGACGTTGTCTACAAGCGCTTTTCATGAGGGGTTTAAAGCGGCGATTGCCAGTGGTGTTGACCCCCTGACGCGAATTGTGAATGCAGCTTCACGATTGCTGTGGCAAAGTGGATACCCACAGTCTTCCGGCTGATTAATATTGAGGAGATGAGAGATTAAGATTCAACTTTATAGTCATTGTGCAGAGTACAGGTACAGAGCCAATGAAATGCAATTGTTTTTCGCATATCCCAATTAAGCTGGGGTCAGAGTGCAGGGTCAGCCATGAAACAGCGCCCCTGGAGCAGATAGGGTCAAGGGCCTTATTCAAGGGCCCAACAGTGGTATCTTGACAGTGCTGGGGCTTGAACCCCCGACCTTTCAATCAGTAACCCAGCGCCTTAACCGCTGAGCCAGCTAAGCATTATTGTTTCATATTATGTTTTCAAAAAAGGAAATAGATGCATTTTAACAGGAAAAGAAGCATAAATAGTTACATTTCAGCACTTTTATAAATTGTGATTAATCGAAAATTTAATTGACCGACAGCACTAGTTTATATCCATACAATGCAAGCTTGATAACACTTCGAGCTTGCATTGCATGTATATAAACACAGTGTAATTGAGCTTCTCTCATGAATGGTCTGTGTGTATGGATTACCTTTATGCTGCCTTTATGTCCTTTTTGGAGCTTGGAAGTTTTGGTCCCCATTGACTTGCATTGTATGGATGTAAATACGTCTATGAAAATATCTTGGTTTGTGTTCCGCAGAAAAAACGAAAGTCATACGAGTTTGTGACCGTGAGGAAACGATGAGAAAATGTGTTACAAGGTGATATCTTATTTTGCCTTATTAGATAAATGCTAAATTATTCCTGAAACCTTAATGTTTGCAGCCTCATTCTTCTGAGAAAGGACCTTTAGATTTCAAACAATCGTACAGTCGAGAATAATGACTAGAATAATTTAATTATTAATGTGGCTGTCATCATATTCCCGTTTTTTTCCCCCTCCCCTTTTCTCACCAAATTCCCAATCCGCTCTAAATGCTCGTGGTGTCGTAGTGACTCGCCTTAATCTGGGTGGCGGAGGACGAATCTCAGTTGCCTCCGCGTCTGAGACCGTCAATCCGCGCATCTTATCACGTGGCTTGTTGAGCGCGTTACCACGGAGACCTAGCGCGTGTGGAGGCTCCAAGCTATTCTCTGCGGCATCCACGCTCAACTCACCACGTGCCCCACCGAGAGCGAGAACCATGTTATAGCGACCACAAGGAGGTTACCCCATGTGACTCTACCCTCCCTAGCAACCAGGCCAATTTGGTTGCATAGGAGACCTGACTGGAGTCACTCAGCAGCTTAATACTGAATTATGCCATGGCAGATACCAGGAGGACCTACCCATTGGTCAACATTATGTTAAATTATTTAAGGTTGAATATAATAACAAGGTTACATAATTCTATAATTGAGCTGTGGTTTGTGTTTCGTATTTCCACAGACCCTGTAGTTCTGGGCATTGCGATATGGCTCAGATGCTGCAGATGGCGATTCCCAACTTTGGCAACAATGTTTTGGAGTGTCTTAATGAGCAGCGGCTTCAGGGTCTGTACTGTGATGTGTCAGTGGTGGTGAAGGGGCACACATTTAAAGCCCACCGGGCAGTGTTGGCTGCCAGCAGCTCCTACTTTCGAGATTTGTTCAACTCTGGAAGCAAGAGTTCTGTCGTGGAGTTGCCACCAGCGGTCCAACCGCAGAGCTTCCAGCAGATCCTTTCCTTCTGTTACACCGGCCGACTTAGCATGAACTTGGGAGACCAGTTTCTCTTAATGTACACGGCGGGATTCCTGCAGATCCAGCAAATTATGGAAAAAGGCACCGAGTTCTTCCTAAAGGTAAGCTCCCCAAGTTGTGACTCACAGGGTCTTCACACAGAAGAAACCCTGCCGTCAGAACCCCAGAGCCCCGTTACTCAAACTGGGAGTGTGGTCGCCACGGCGGCAGCTCCACTCGCCTCCTGCCACACACCCCTTCCGCTGGTGTCAAGGGTGAAAGCTGAGCAGCAACCTCAGGTCCAGCAGTCCCAACAAGATGCATCGTCATATTCGGTGGTTTGCACTCCAGTCGCAAAGCGTCTCTGGGAAGGAGGGAGCCGTGAAGGTGGTGGAGGATCAGGAGGAGGGGGAGGAATGAGGAAAGCGGCCCGCTATTCACAAGAGGCGGCACGGGGAGTGGGAGGGGCACCTCCTCAAAGTGCAACCTTAATGGCTGTAAGCGGGACTACGAACAGCAACAGCAACAATAACAACAACAACAACAACAACAACAGCACGCCGGAGGGCCTCAGCTCAGGCACACCCAGTGTCTACACCAGTGACTCGCCAATCTCTTACCATGACGATGATGAAGAGGAGGAGATTATAGATGAAACGGCAGAAGAGCAGTACAGACAAATCTGTAACATGTATACCATGTACAGCATGCTGAATGTAGGGGTGACAGGTAAGATGGGGCGGGGCACTCAAAAATCGCTTTATGATTGATTGATTGATACTCTTCAGCCATATTGGCAGGATGGGTAGTTTTGAATGCAAAGCTCCAGATTCACTTTTGTTAATGCGTTATTCCAAATATGTGGATGTATAAATTACTATTCTAAGCTAATGTATGTAACACAACAAAAAGTGGGCCAAAAAGAGATGCTACCTTTATGGCCATTAACCATGTGAATGCCTTTTTTTTCGGGCCCACTTAAAGATGTCTTATGCACATTTGTTCAAGTTCATGAAGTCATATAGAAAAATACCAGGGAAAAGTGGCATTGGCCAGCAAAGTAAATTTCCCTCCTTGTTGATCCTAGTCAAGTACATTTATTGACTTACATCTCTCAATACAATGTAGCAGTAGACTTCATAAGAAAATGCAATATTTGTTTAATGTTTAATATTTTGTGTTCCTGGTTTAGCCAGCGAACGAGTGGAATCCCTACCAGACCACCTCACGGTTGAATCTAGAGGAAGGGGAGTTCGAGTGCGGCAAGAACTGGCCTCTCTTCCCAATGAGCTCATTGCACAAATCGGAAACCGCTGTCATCCTAAACTCTATGAAGAAGGTGACCCTGCTGAGAAACTGGAGCTAGTAACAGGCACCAGTGTCTTCATTTCACGCGCTCAGCTGATGAACTGCCACGTCAGTGCGGGCACACGCCATAAAGTACTACTCAGGCGTCTCCTCGCTGCCTTTTTTGACCGGTGAGTGAAGATGCCAACCCTGGCGGAAATAGAGCACAACAGTGCCCACCCACTGTTTGGTTCCGGAAGTATTTTTCCCCATTTATTTTTTTCATAGGGATTTCAAAACGATTTCTTCAATAAAGAGTTGTAAGCTCCGAGGTGAATCACAAATTTACACACTTCGATTTGAAGCTAAAAAGTATTTGAAAATCGGACAAAAAGGCAAAGGTGCAAGACTTAACGTCATTTGGCATTTTTCCACGGCACGTTCCGGTTCGACTAGACTCGCTTTACATTTCTTAGCTTGCATTTCCACTGCAGTTTAGTGCCACTTCAACGTGGGTGGGATTATAGGCTGATCGTCAAAGTTGCGCCGCCTCTACTGCCAAGACATCATCTTAAACACGACACAAACTGACCAAAACAATAACACGACCGCTAGCTATTAGCTACTAGCTCATTGTGCTGCATAAAGCAGTTGTTGCATGATGATTTTACACAAGTGTATCAGTTAAATTGGCCTGGTTGGTTTAGAAGCTTCCAGTAGCTGGTCAACTAAATAAAGTGAAGCTTTCAAGCAGAGTATCGAGTTAACGTAACAAAACGTACCATCCTCCATTGTGGATCAACGCCAGTCCAACAACACTCTTCCTCCCATTGCTCGCCGGTCTAGATAGCGTCCATTTGGTCGAAACACTTCCACTTTTCCTTGATGATTCTGTAGTCACTTTCCTACACTGTTGGTAGGTCCGGTGGTAGCCGTGTGTGGCCAACAGCTGAGACGCTTCTTGAGACATTTTCGTTTCGCTCATCACTAACATGTGGACCGTCTGCAACTCGTTTATTGACCACAGCGTGGTTTTGCGCACAGCCATTTCTTTTTTCACAATTCAAAATTCACGTGAACAAATGATACTGCTATCGCTGTTTATAACTTTAAGACTAGCGGGTTGATGTCACGTGACGGAAATCCAGTGACGCTGGTAGTGACGATTCTCCCTGACCAATCGGTGATCTGCAGGATTTTGACGTCACGTTTAGTATCAGCTCAGCTCGCTTGGAACCTCGACCGCGGTGGTACTAAAAAAGTATCAGGTACAAGGTACTATCCACAGTGGAAAACGAGCACGGTCGAGTTGAGTCGAGTTGTACCGTTCAGTGGAAAATCCCCAATTCATGAGGAAATTAACTACAATGAATCACTGTGGATGATGCAATCGAATTGAAAACCACAGAAAAATATAAAACTATTGATTTTAAAGTTGCTTTTTATAAGAATAGAATCAGTACGTTTAAGTTTATCGCAAAATATTCAGATATATAGAAATAAATAAGTAGTTTGAGAGGGAAGTGTGTCTTGGACGTGGGCGGTACTGCAGAGCTCTTGCCATGGTTTGTTAGACGCGAGTCGATCTTTCTTTTAAGGATCATGGGTAGTAAGCACGTTTTTATACAATGAAATTAAAATTATATGGACTGATGGTTTCAACAGAAGTATATACAATCTCGGAGCTCATGGTAAGTCTGTAAGTTATCGTTAAAATTAAATCACCTATTGAGAAAATAAATGAATGGGATTTTTACTTTCAGAACCAGACTCAAATGCTCCATAAATGGAGTTGATAAAACAGTATTTGTACTGATTTAAGCCCAAAGTATACTTTGATTTTGACGGGAACGCTCGGCGTCGAATGCGAGCCTGTCAAAGTGTACTTCATTTGAAGGTGCACGCGTACACAGATGGTTGGCGCAAGTACGCTACGACTGCTATAAGACACCAGACTATTTATCTTCAGGAGTTTAGACCCATAAAGATGTTTTTATAGTCCTTCAGTCTCGAGTTATATAAATGCAGGTATCTCCAGACCTCACACACGTGCTCTTGACGTGCATGTCTACTGCTGTTGGTTTTACCATCGTCTCCTGATGCATTCGCATCTGACCGAAGTATACTTTGGGCTTTACAGGTAAGGTTTTAAGGTGTTCTGAAAGTGTACTCTGAATTGTTTTCTCTTCCTGTAGAAGCACTCTTGCAAACAGCTGCGGGACAGGCATTCGGTCCTCCACAAACGACCCCAACCGTAAACCACTGGACAGTCGAGTTCTTCACGCTGTTAAGTGTAAGTTATCGGTGCCGATTACGTACAGAACCACAACATACTACAAACTCAGGGAAAGGAAAATCTAGGGGGGCAATGACCCTCCTAGTCCCACCTTAAACCCAGCCACGCTACTTATATCTGTCTCTGGATATTAAGTTATCGGTGGAAATCAACAACGATAGTTCACTGATAGGTTTTGTTTACCGAGGGTGACGTTGGAAGGTTCGGGTTGCAGCTTCTGGAGGTGAAATATAAACAATCACTGACACTTAGTGGGGATTTGCTGTATCCTATATCTATATCTGTCACAATGGACAATATTCATCCCTATTTTATTCTAACTTTAATGTATATTTTGTTATTTTGATAAGATAATCAAGATAATCGAGTGTTCTAAATCAAAGCACGAGCATGCCAAGAATATTGCGATTATACTATATGGAAATGTGCGCCTCCGACCTTATCTAGTAAATAATAATAAAAAACATGGTCGGTATGTTTTAAAATAGACACAGGCCTATGAAGAATAGACATTTATTTATATAACTTTTGTTGATTGTTGAGTTTGTGTAGATTTTTATCACAGAGAACAGGAAAAAGTATTTTTTCTCCCCAATTTTGGAATGCCCAATTCCCACTATTTAGTAGGTCCTCGTGGTGGGGCGGTTACTTACCTAAATTCATGTGGTGGAGGACAAGTCACAGTTGCCATCGCTTCTGAGATTGTCAATCCGCGCATTTTAGTGGAGACTCGCAGCATGTGGAGGGTCATGCTACTCTGGGTGGTGGTGTAGTGGGCTAAAGCACATAACTGGTAATCAGAAGGTTGCTGGTTTGATCCCCACGGCCACCACCATTGTGCCCTTGAGTAAGACACTCAACTCCAGGTTGCTCCGGGGGGGATTGTCCCTGTAATAAGTGCACTGTAAGTCACTTTGGATAAAAGCATCTGCCAAATGCATAAATGTAAATGTAAAATGTAAATGTACTCTCCGCGATCCACACACAATTTACCACATGTCCCATTGAGAGCGAGAACCACTAATCACCACCACGAGGAGGTTACCCCATGTGACTCTACCCTCCCTAGCAACCGGGCCAATTTGGTTGCTTAGGAGACATGACTGGAGTCACTCAGCACACCCTGGATTCAAACTCACGACTCCAGGGGTGGCAGTCAGTGTCAATACTCGCTGAGATACCCAGGCCCCCGAAAAAGTGTTTTATGATAAAAATCCGGAATACCAAAAATGTATCGCTGATGATCTGCTGTTCATTTGCTGCTGCTCATATGTGTGATACTGTATGACAATGTTTACTTCATAGTGTTTATATTGAAATACTGTACATTTGGGGAGGGGATGGGAGGGGGGGGGGGGGGGTAGAAGCACATTTCAAAATAAGTGTCCCCGGTATTTCTGGCTTGTTTAGTTAAAAGTCTTGCATTATGCACATAATATATATATATATATATATATATATATATATATATATATATATATATATTTTTTTTTTTTTTTTTCTTCTTGTAATTATTGGGATTGAATGTCTAACCCCATCACAGGAAAAACTTTTTTTTTTTTTTTTTAACACATTCAATATATCGGTTTTTATTAAATATTGGCAGATTAATCGGTTATTGGCTTTCTTCTAAAATCTTAGCTATCGGTACTGACAAAATCCTATAGCACTCGACCTCTAATTTAAAATTTTTAAAAACTACACACTAGCGATAAAACAATATATCGGTCGATATTTGGCCATTTTGCAATTATCGGTATCTGCCGATAACCATGTTTGCTTGGCCGATTAACAGAAGTGCTAACTTTCTCGTAACTTTTCCATTTATATACATTTTTGTAAATATTGCATAGAATAAATTTAGTGTACATCTGACTTGCAGTTGTTGAATTGCATTATGGTCATCGCCATTCATATCGGTCATCCTGCTCTATAGATATCGTTATCAGCATTGGCCATTAAACAAACCCCATATCGGTCTTACAACATACACACTTGAATTACACGCATTGTCTAAAGTACATTTCACAACATAAAGTACATCAGAAGTGTCTGATCAAGTTTCCAGAGACATTACCATTAGCCTATTGTTCACAGCATATGTGTATGGTGATGCTATGTATGTACAGTATAAGGATTATATATACAGTATATAATGCTATGACAGCTAGATTATATTTGCATTGCCGTTGGTTTTTACAAAGATGTGTTTTTCTTTCCTTCAGTTTACTGCCAGAGCTTTGCTACTAGTTTCAAAGAGAGCGAAATGAACGCGATCGCTGCGGACATGTGCACTAACGCACGCCGCGTGGTACGTAAGAGCTGGATCCCCAAATTGAAGCTCCTGATGGCAGAAAGTGATGCTTATGCCAGCTTCCTTCCGGACGCTGCTAAAATGGAGTCTGATGGCTTGGGGGTGGAGCCTTCCTTTGAAACAGGATCTCTGGAGTGCGGTACGGCCACTGAATCTGGCCAATCGTCTACGGATGCCCTGCAAGGGGTCAGCGGGGACAGTAGCAGTTTGTTTTAGTGAGTAACGCTACCGTGGTGACACCACCAGCTATTCTTTACCTTCCACTCCTCCAATTTATCCCATGTTTCATGGCGTCACCTTGGCCGTTGGCGTCCTCCTGTAAAAGGGAGGAGAGTGGAAATGATAAAGTGTATGTTTATGAAGACTGTTGTTGAATCCCGCTTCCAAAGTCTTTGGTTGTTATGTTCCAAGTGGCCCTTCCTTTCCATCTTGCTTGGAAATACCCAAACGGGGGGGGCCTCTTGGGAACATTGGGGTGGGCAGAACGGGAAATAGGGGCTGAGGATACTGTCCTGACTCTGAATGTATGTTTTTGGAGAATCCAGAAAGTTAATATCGCTAGACATAAGATTGTATTCATCTGTTAATATTTAGTAGCAGTATATCTGCTCTCGGGACCCCCATTTCTTCTTCTTACCCCCAAGACCCCCCCAACTCCCCAAGACCCGGAGAAAGACTCATATCGCTCATTTATTTTCTGTTACCTTTTAAATGTGTTTATTTGATTTTGTTTGTATTTGCTTGTATTTTCTTGCCAAGTATGCCACTTTTTTTGACTTGCCAAGTGTCCCAAGAGAGGCAGTTTGTTACAGATGATTGTTATGAATTTGTAAGTGGCCAAAGAACACGTTAGATTTGAAACTACTGTTGGGTTTTGACACCTATTGAATCCTCACCTTTTAATTTAATGAACTGAGAAATGGTCCAAACTTGAACATTTTAAGGAGAAACAGGACATATATTTGCATTAGCAAAGTCCAAAAATATTTTAGATATATTATTTTGGTATATTACCAAGGTTTAATGTCGAGCTTTAGTTTAATCAGACTGGCACGTGTTTTTTGTTTCAAATATAGGGCTGCACGATATTGAGGAAAATGCAATACAATATCGCTATGATGACATCATAGAAGCATGCAGAACATCGAGAACCCCACCGGCAAAATAAAAGTTTATTGGAATTAAAAAAAGGAACATCTATCCAAGGGACTTTTATTTTGTACAAATGTTGAAACAAGATGTCCAAAAGCGCTTGCCGTAGCCATTCGCTTTCTACTATTTTTTTACTGTTTTGCATGTTGTCAGTCTTCAGACTGTTCACGGGACAATCCATTAATAGAAACCCACGCACACTGATCTGCAGCAGCCAATAAAGAAGCCAAATCTGACTTTATAAACCGGCATCTGGTCTCATTATTATCTGCACACACCTACAGCAGATTGGAAGCCTAGAACAGCACCAGTTACAGCAACAGATCCACAAATGTGACGTGCATCCAGCACGAGAAAATAAGAGTCTTCTCTCATGTAATCACCCAGTCTGTTAATGTTGAAATGACAAGGTAGAAAATGAATGGGGCAAATCTCGCATACGGGATCAGCGCATTAGTACACTACACACACGCACAGTCGCACGCTCAGTCTATTATCTGCTATCTGCATCGCTATATTAGTATCATTCCGTTATCGCAAGCCTTTACAATATGCATATTGAGATAAGTACATTTGCGAAATGTCGATATATCGTGCAGCCCTAGTCAGATGCTCCCAAATATGGTCCTACATGTATAAACCACAAGTTAAATATCATTAAAGGGATAGTTCACCCAAAAATTAAAATTCTGTAATTTTCTGACACTCATTTGGTCCCAAACTGTCAATTTGACTGCATCTTTTTTTCCATACAATGAAATTGAATGCAACTCAAACCAGCCAAGACCGAAGTCCTGGTCTTTCCAGCCAACCCTGCTGTTGAACATCACCGTGCAGCTGGGCCCAACTACAGTGTCGCCTTCCAAAACGTTCAGAAATCTAGGGGTAACCATCGTTAACAAGCTAAATTTCACAGACCACATCTCAAAGACTGAACGATCATGTAAATTTACACTCTACAACATCAGGAAGACCTTTCCTCTCTGAACATGCCACACAACTGCTTGTTCAGTCACTTGTCATCTCTAGACTGGACTACTGTAACTCTCTCATTGCAGGCCTTCATGCATGTGCAAATTACCCAGAATGCAGCAGCACGTCTGGTCTTTAATGAACCAATGAGAGCGCATGTTACACCCCTCTTTGTCTCTCCACTGGCTGCCGGTTGATGCATGTATAAAATATGTATGATGCGCTGATGCTGACATACGAAACAGTCACTGGGCCTGCTCCAGCACACCTAAAATCATTTCTGCAGAGCTGCGTTCCCACCAGAAGCCTGCGGTCGTCTAAGGAACGTCACCTTGTCATACCAACACAAAGAGGCTCCAAAACACTTTCCCAGACTTTCAGCTTCATCATACCACATTGGTGGAATGATCTTCCCAACTCCATCCGTGAAGCTGACTCACTCTCTGTCTTCAAAAAATGGCTAAAAACACATCTTTCCCATGAGAACTTAACCAGTCACTAAAACAAAAAAAACAAAAACAATTCTTGTTGCACTTTTATCTGTTTTGAATATTAATCTGATGCTAGTGAAACTCTCTCGAACGGCCCTTTTTGCACCACTGTCTCCTTAAGATGATTTGCTAATGTTTTCCTCCTTTGTAAGTCGCTTTGGATAAAAGCATCTTCCAAACGAATAAATATAAATGTTCATGAATGATGACAGATTCTAACATTCTGCCAAACATTTCCTTTTGTGTTCCACGGAAAAAAGAAAGTCATAAGGTTTTGGAAAAACATATTTTTTGGGTAAACTATCCCTTTAAGGCCTTCCAAATGTCCTATTATGTGCTTAAAGTAGATCAGGACTGGCGCTTGTGTTTGTGTGTGTGTGTGTGTGTGTGTGTGTCTATTGTTGCCTCCAACAACAATGGAGGGCAGAGGAGCGAAGCTCACAACAACGAGCAGAGCGCCGGGTGGCTAAAGCACAGCAAGTTGGCACAGTAGGGGGCACAGGTGGTGCATCAGTCAGTCATCTCAGTCAGTCAACCCGTGTCACCTGTTGGATCTGTCCCGTGACCTCCTGCCAGCGGGTGTTCGACACTTCACGTGGCCATAACGTGCACATAGCCTGGCACAAGCGTCGTGGTGACGTCACGCTAAATCCTTAAATGCAGTAGATATTTGCCAATAACTCACCCGCCAGTGGCTGCAATGTCATACTTCGAGGGCTGAGCGAGTAGCAGTAAATGTGTGATTTCATGCATGATGCAATTAAAAAAACATCTTAAATCGAGGCTCGTTTGCCCATCGCAGATTTAAGACGAAGATAGACTGATTTACATCAGTGACCAATCCTAATAATTTAGTGTTTCCGCAATGTCGGCAAGTTTTATTATCATGTAATGTTGGAACTTTGACTCAATGTTTATCAATAACTCGCTAAATCTCCTTGGGTGCCGACATGTTTGCGTGACGTCCCGTACCTGCATCGCGGCAAAATGGGAGTTGTAGGTTTCCACATGAGTTTCCAAGTTGGAAGTCCCAACCTCAAGTGCCGTTCCATTGCACTTTATCCAAGTCGAATGAAACGCAGCATTAGTGACGTCATATCTATAAACCATGATTCGCTGCTTGCTAGTTGGTCACAGGCTGGGTAAAGTGAAGGGGCATTCTCATTTTAGAGTGCATTTGATAGGACAAACATTCTGAGGGGCAAGATGAGTCATTGATAAACTCAGTACATCAAGGCAGTACATCAAATGAACTTTCAGGACAATTTAAGCGCCTTTAAAATGTGCCGAAAGTTCATTTGATGTACTGTTAGGGCTACACTAGCATAGAGATGGCCTCAAAGCTAATACACATGGACTAAACGACACAAAATATCAGCTAAAAAACTAAATCATCGGCTCAGTGTCTTTTAATCTTGATTTTAGCTGTTTTGTAAGACACTACTGATACATTTCAGCCACATCAGCGATCCTCAGAGACTGCGGCGAGTCATTGTCACAGTAAGATAGGGTGAGAAATGTGCACAGAAACCTGAAGTGTTCAACACTGCCTTAAAGAATGGAAGTTTGTTACTGAAGAGAAAGTGAACGCTTGGATGAGTCTGTGTATGCATGCATGCTGATGCACTCCGCTATGTTTTTTTTTGTTTGAGCCTTTTTCGTTTCCATTTTTGGAGACATGCGTGCTAATGTGTGTGTGTGTGTGTGTTCATGCAAAGAGGAAAGAGAAAGTGTGCACCAAAGGCATGCTCTTTACGTGTGCATTTGTTTATTTAAACGTGCATATCTGTGGGAGACAGTGCTTGTGTGTCAGGTATGCTGATATACAGTATGTGTGTGTTTGTGTGTGTATATGTCTGGTTTTTGTTTGCCAGATGCATGTCTGAGTATGTGCGTGGGTGTTGTTGGTGTGTGACTGTGTAATTGGTACGTGTGTCTGACTCATAGTGAGACATGCAGTGGAGAGGCAAACAGAGAGGGGAGGGATTTCATTTGCGCAGTGAGCCATTGCCCAAATGGAGGCATCAAACAGTAACGCCTCGACTAAACAAACCATCAAATCTCTTTGAAATCCTATTCTTATTCGGCTGCTTCAGTTTCAATGGAATCTTCACTTTAAAGTCAACATGAAATCAAAATTGAGACTATTTACTTTCTTAATATGCACTAACCTCTCCACCTGATTAGTTTTTTTGATTCACTACAAAAAGCCAGCTCAAAAGAGTCAACTGTTTGGGAATCGGACTACACTGGTCAGGCTGTATGTTTTGATTCACTAAAAAGATCCAGCTCAAAAGAGTCAACTGTTAGGGAATCGGACTACACTGGTCAGGCTGTATGTTTTGATTCACTAAAAAGATCCAGCTCAAAAGAGTCATTTGTTCATGAATCAGACTACTCTGGTCACACTGTACATTTTGATTCACTTAAAAGATCCAGCTCGTACGAGTCATTTGTTTGGGAATCGGATTACACTGGTCATGCTGTATGTTTTGATTCACTAAAAAGATCCAGCTCAAAAGAGTCATTTGTTCATGAATCAGACTACACTGGTCACACTGTACATTTTGATTCACTAAAAAGAGCCAGCTTGTACAAGTCATTTGTTTGGGAATCGTACTACACTGGTCAGGCTGTATGTTTTTGATTCACTAAAATGATCCAGCTCAAAAGAGTAATTTGTTTGGGAATCAAACTACACTGGTCACACTGTATGTTTTGATTCACTAAAAAGATCCAGCTCAAAAGAGTCATTTGTTAGGGAATCGGATTACACTGGTCAGGCTGTATGTTTTGATTCACTAAAAAGAGCCGGCTCAAAAGAGTCATTTGTTAGGGAATCGGATTACACTGGTCACACTGTATGTTTTGATTCACTAAAAAGATCAAGCTCAAAAGAGTCATTTGTTTGGGAATCAAACTACACTGGTCACACTGTATGTTTTGATTCACTAAAAAGAGCCATCTCAAAAGAGTCATTTGTTTGGGAATCGGACTACACTGGTCAGGCTGTATGTTTTGATTCACTACAAAGAGCTGGCTCAAAAGAGTCAACTGTTTGGGAATCGGACTGTATTGGTCACACTGTGTTTAAAGAACCGGCTCAAAAGAATCATTTGTTCATGAATCTGACTACACTGGTCATGCTGTAAGTTTTGGTTCACTTAAAAGAGCCAGCTCAAAAGAGTCATTTGTTTGGGAATCGAACTACACTGTGCACACTGTAAGTTTTGATTCACTTAAAAGAACCAGCTCAAAAGAGTCAACTGTTTGGTAATCAGACTGCTTTCGACATACTGTGTTTTGATAAAAAAAAATAACCAGCTCACAAGAATCATTTGTTTGGGAATCGGACTACACTGGTCACACTGTATGTTTTGATTCACTAAAAAGAACCGGAGCAAAAGAGTCATTTGTTTGGGAATCGGACTACAACAGACGCACTGTGCGATTCAAGCTATTGATTCAGTTGATTCAGGGCAACACAGCGCTTAATTGTGCTGCAGGAAACGCTGAACGATTATTTTAGTTTGTTGTTCCATCCGCATCATCAGAAAATAGCCTGTTTGGGAACGTTAATGAAAATAATGGCTGTGATCTTTTTTTTTTTTAATAGAACCGATTCTGTGCAAGAACCTGGTTCCCAACCCTAATGAAAACTACCAAAAATCTGATTATTCAAAAAACCGTCAGACTTTAAATCATCGGATAATGCTAATAATAATTCAAATAAGCATGCCCACAACACTTGTATACACTGGAGAAGCCAGTAAGGACACTGGTAAAGATGTTTACATGTAACGCGATATAGGAGTAATGGGCAAAAATCTACCCGTGTCAAACGGTTTGTGATAAAACCGTTTATGAACTGAAGCCAATAAAGGAAAACCATTTAAGACGTTTATATGACTGCGTACATTGACGGCTTATTAAGGATGATTCGGTGTAACATTGTGCATGTAATCTCTCTTAATGTTAACCAACAACCAAATGGCTAGTTATGCATTGTTTTAGGCTACTGTTGTATTAATGCAGCCTTTCTAAAAAATTGCCCGTAGTTAAAGCAATCATTTAATTTAACGGCCAAAACGGCCAATAACTATTTGATTAAGCATTTCAGTTGGAAGACATCAAGATGCTATCGAGTGTGAAGTTGACCTTCAGTTTCCATGTTCTGGTCACCATCTTCCCAGCAAGTAGAGGTTTAAATAAATAAATATTTATCCAATCGACTGCAACCTCTGGAATGGAACGCCCGGTTTTCCTGATCCAATCAAATTGTCCCATACACAATTCAATTAGTTTCTCATTGAATATTCCATTTCATGTTGACTTTAAGACCAATTCAGGATTGGATGTTAATTATAAAGTGATTAGAGCTACATGTGAATGCAAACATAGTGTGTGTGTGTGTGTGTGTGTGTGTGTATGAATCTGGCTTTGTGTTAGATGGTTCCACGCCGAGCTGATGGTATTGGTCTGTTTTAAAGCACCTTTTATAAATAGAGCGAGACATTTCTTCATCCCCATTGGAATGTACATATATGGAGTTGGATCCTCCGATGTTCAGCTTGATAAGACTTTGTTTTGTAGCCAGGAAACAGTGAGAGACCGGGGTGATTCTGCTGGATGTTTGGACAGAGCCAGCATGCATGTTCATGAGGGCTGGATCTGTGATGTGTTCAACTCATTAAATTCATTTCACTTCTCTTAACATGTTCCACTCAGTGGTGCATTAGCGAGATTGAATTGGGTTCAGAATGTGCACTCGTCATCTGAACTTGAACTGAAATGAAATGATTCCTGATAGGGGTGCATGGTCTCTCATTCAAGATCCTTTAATTCAGAGACCGCATCAAGAGTTAAGCTATGCTGGGCAGTAGCGGTTCTAGCTTGTTTGGCACCCTGGGTGAAACCCGCTTCAACACGCCCCCAAAGTCATGGACAATGGGGGGGGTGGGGGGTGTTTTGGGGGTGGTGTTAGCCTAAATCCGCCACTGATCTTGGGTAATGTTTGTCTAGAGAACCATGCATGTCAAGCAGAACCTTGAGATTGTGCTTTGAATAAAGACAGAAGCAAAAATGGACAAAATAAGTGAGGAATAAAATGTGGTTAACTACGGATTTATTTCGTTTTTCTACTTTAGAGTAGCGCTTGGCCATTGAGAAATGCTACACATTTTTTAACAGATTTTTAGAGTGTTTTTGTAAAGGAAAAACACGTGTACGGTACCTTGGAGAAAGAGAACCGCCATATTTTTGCATTGTACACGAATGAAGTGCCGGAGACCGTTGTAAACTAGCCATTTGCTGGGCTATAGTGAAATGTCAAAGGGATGAAGATATTTTACAGTTGTAGACGTGGGCAGGAAATTAAAGAGAGAAAGTGAGGGGGGGGGGGGGGGGGGGGGTCTTTATGCACTACAAGCTGTGTGCTCGCATCTTTATGGAATATACTTAAGTTGAAATGCTAACATCTTTAAATGATGGTAGAACTGCCTTTCAAACTGTTTTGGGACACCGACTGCGCCACCTGGTGTGACACTTCACAAATGCTGCCGGTAAAAGTATGCATGTATAGCTGCAGACAAGAGACCTCTGAATGGGAGGGCCTTAAACTGCAAGTGGGAGGGGCTTAAACTGCAAGTGGGCGGGCACCTCCTATATTACATTTACATTTATGCATTTGGCAGATGCTTTTATTACAGAGACAATCGCCCCCCCAGAGCAACCTGGAGTTAAGTGTCTTGCTCAAGGACATAATGGTGGTGGCTGAGGGGATCGAACCAGCAACCTTCTGATTACCATCTATGTGCTTTAGACCACTACTCCACCACCACTCCACACATATATATATATGGCACTTAATTGGATTTAAATCTAGAATAAATGGTCTCTTCTAATGGTTGCCAAATGCAGCAATCAAATCAATCAATATTTATTACAACACTTTATTAACAGCCGGCCATTATGGGGATTTGCAAGCAGATATTAGCATCCAAGATCATGCTTGGCTCAGAGTTTGACACTTTGCTAATAGTTTGAGATCTCTACTTGATAATTAAGATCCCTTTACTCATGATTGACTTATTGAATGAATGTTCGAGATGTTCAATGTGGCGCCCTGCCGATTATTGGGCCCAAATGGGATCTGCAACATTGGTAATCCAACGCTTCTACGGCGTTTTTGTGTGAATATCTGAGAGCAGCCTACTACTCTCTTATTGATGGGCGATGTCCGTATCAAATTAGCCAAAATATTGAATTACGGAAAATGCAATATGGTTCTGTTTCTCTTCTTACAGGTCTCGATTGTTTTCTGGATATCTGTTGCCTGTCCCAAGTGCTGACCTTTATTTCTCTTTTCACCTTTGTAAACTGATATTGAAATCACCTTTATAGTTTAAATGTCTGTGAACGATGACTTTGGCACCTTACGCTCCCACTCTCTCCTTCAGTGATTGTTTGATTGGGACGGGGAGTTTGAGGGGGTATAACAACATTATATACTATAATGTTGAGTATTATGGTGATAAGTTCACCCTAAACCACACAAAGTAAGTTCTGTAGCTCTGTAGCGCCAGCCAAACATTGCTGTGTTTGCTTGAGCAGCCTAAACATGGTGAAATTGGCTCAGCCAGTGCTGTGAGTTTTGGGCGGGACTATCTGTTTGGCCAGCCAATTGTGTTTTGATGGGGGAGTTTTTTGGGGAAGCCTGTTTGAAAACTGGTTATTTTAACAGTTTGTTTTGGCAGAAAAAAATTCACAAACATCATCTTTAAATTTTAAGAGTTATTATGGAAAAAAAGAACTAAATATTCCTCATATCTCTCCAAAGCTGATGCATTGTGACCTTTTTTTTTTTTTTTTTTTTAGCAAACAGGACGTTTTATTCTTTTTTATAAGTGTCTATCAACCTGTTAATCACCCACCAAGACCTGTTCTTTCTACCTTTCTCCAATTTAAACCTCCCTGTGCTGCGACCTGCCGATCTACGTATGTATGTTTCCTGGATCCTCGTTTGTGCGCCTCTGCACTGCCGGCAACCTCAAAGACTTCTTACAGATATCAAACATTATATATTGCTCTTTGTGCATCCCTGCCCACCAGAGACAAATGCACGTCGTATACACACACACACACACACACACACACACACACACACACACACACACACATCTACCTCCCTAGACTTCAGCCATACCTGACCCCGTGCCCTCTTACAGCACATGTATGCCATAGGAGACCTGTTGAGCTGATGGTGCTGTTTGAACAAACAGGAAATGGACATTATAAATTGGAATGTGGTATTCATACCTCACCAGGTACCGGGGCGTCCCATCACTGTGGCAAAGGAGAGCACGTCTCTGTTGTGGTCGCAGGGATTTTCTTTTTCCACTACAGATATATCAATTTACATGTATAAATGCATACTGTACATTATACACAGTAACACTAATGAAGTTTGATTGTAAGTCGTGCACTCACAGCATGAGATGTTATACCCCAGAAACAGCTTTTTTGGAAATAAATGCAGTAGCCTCTAATGATGTCAGAGTCCTTCATTGCACCCCAAGTACATGCAAGTGTTTCATCTGTGTTCTGAGTGCCAATAACTTCCCAATGTGCAATTCACTCATTTAAAGGTGCTGTAAGCAAGGGCGTAGCCAGGAATACTTTTGGGTGGGCCTCGATAAAAATGGATGGGCCATTTTTTTAATTTCGGGAATGAAAATGAGGCTGTGATGCAGTGGCGGCGTTTCACAAAAACGTAGGGTACGGCAAAAAACCCTTGGATAACCAACACCCGCCGCGCACCATAATGCCATAATTATACACTGCTCAAAAAAATAAAGGGAACACTAAAATAACACATCCTACGTGGCCAAAAACCGGGGCAATTTGGTTGCTTAGGAGCTCTGGCTGGAGTCACTCAGCACACACTGGGATTCGAACTCGTGACTCCAGGGGTGATACTCAGTGTCAACACTCGCTCAGTCAACAGCATTTGTGGCATAATGTTAATTAGCACAAATATTTGTTTTCGGCTCGTCCCTCCTTTTCTTTAAAACAAGTAAAAATCTGTGTTCCAGTGAGGCATTTACGATGGAAGTGAACGGGGCCAATTTTTTGTCATTTAAGCTGTAAAGTTGTTTAAATGGTCATTTTTGGGTTTGTTGAAATTACATCGTCATCGCAACAATGTTGCAAAATTGGCTATAACTTTACACCGATGCGGTTAGAAAGTGATTTCATCACACTAAAATCATGTAAACACACATATTGTTTATGTCTTGCGGCTATAATTTTAAGTGCTTTAGCGTTTATGGAAATGCCCCATTGACTTCCATTGTAAGTGTCTCACTGGAACTCAGATTTTTGCTTTTTTCAAAGAAAAGGAGGTACGAGTCAAAATAAATGTTTGTGTAGTAATCAAAATTACTATAAAATAGAGCTTGTATTGAACTCTAATTACAAGTTGTAAACTCCAGTCCAACTTTAATGTTGTGATTAACATTTTGCTGTTATCAACAAAGCTGTTTTGGCGTTATAATTGTTGCCATAGAAACAAATAACGTTTGAGGTCTGAGGACGTAAATGCAACTCACAAACAGCACCTTTAAAGTCACTTTGAAAACACACTAAAAAAATATATTTTATTTAATAAAAATTCCACAAAACTGAATTGAGTAATCTTAAATAACATAAAAAATAAAATACATTTTATTCACTTAATTTTCATAACTAAATTCAATAAAAGTGAATAGAGTCATCTTAAATGACATAAAAAAGATGAATATTTAAGTTATATTCATGTAATTTTGTTTAATATTACACATTTCAATTTGTTTGAATTTTATGAGTTTGAACGTGTAAATCTTAAAAATGTTTTTTTGCGTGCATGAACTGAAAAATACAATAAAAATGTCACAAATGTTTAAAAAATGACAACCAAGTCAAAGGCATAAACTTTATTCAGGAACCCATGTGGATTCCACATGATGCCAAAATAAAAGGCATTTTATATAATACAATCTTAGGAAAATGCTTACAAAAACAAGTGACGTGGGCATTCGATTTTTGAAATGCAATCATGTATACATAGGCAGCACTGACATGACATCACAGTTGTTGCTTTGCAAATTAAAGTTAGATAACACTTTTTTTTTTGTGCATGTTTTTAATTGACTGTAGGTATTGACAGTCATTAAGGCTTACAGAAGAGGATTCAATCTTATGCTTGGAGTGTTTGAAGACCTAATGTTCAGTTCATTAAGGTTTATTATACTTATAAGTTACAGAGCAAGCTTAAAATAGACAAAACATTACTAAAATCTGTCCCAAATTATGTCAATGTAGGATTTAATACGGGCTTCATACTAAAATAATACATTCACTGACAGACACATGGTGTCCTGACTCCCTGGAAACAACTCATTGGCACATTATACAAGTACAAAATGCACATCAGGACGCCCACAGACGGGAGGAACATTATAGGATCTGAGCACTTGCAACAAGACGAGAAAACAACAAAATGAGGTAATATATGATCATAATCGTGGGGTCGTATCAGCTCTGTCAGGGATAGTCAGTTCATAGAGCTGCATTTCAGAACATACATTATGCACAAGGAGGGTTTCCTTTTTAATATCATAAACATTCATATTATTCTGGGGTAAGATGGGTATGAAGTATGCACTTGCAATGAAGGTTTAGGCCACACTGTTAAATTAACCAAAATGTTAAGACTAATTACTCCATACTCTCCAATGCAACATGAAACTTTAGTAATCTCAAAAGCAATGCATTAAATAATACCCTGATTTACATGTTGAGCTTCTCATTACTCGCACAAAGAAACCGTTTAGATGACATTACTTGCACACTATCCACTACTGCAAGTATTTATGGTCTAAACAGGTTCCTACAAGGGTATACATATTTTACCATTACCGTACTGTCATTAAACCCCCCCCCCCCCCCCCAAAATATATATACATACATAATAAGGCCATGTCAAATTTCGCAACACCACAACAAAATAAAAAAGGGTATATTTCCCCGATAAAAAGTTCCATCTCCGCCTCCGTGGAGCTCTAAAATCGACTTTGCAGAGGACAATCCAGAAGTAGTAAATGATAAAGAGAGAGAGAGATGGACATTTTGGCTTAGATGATGACACGAAGACGTGGAACGACTACAAAAATAACGGCTCTTTCTCACAAAGAAAACAGAAGCTGATGTGGAAGAACCCCTGCTGTCTTCCTCAATAAAACAGGGGAGGCTTTGGGGATGATGGAAGGCCGAACCGGAGAAAAGTCGGATTTAAATGGCAAAGAACAGGATGAGCACCACAATCAGTATGATTACAAGAACTCCGATAGCACACCACTGTCTCCGACCTGTACAATACAAACAAACGCATGAAGCCAAAACCTCACACTCGCATTCATTACAGAGAAGAGCTAACAGGTAAGAAACTTGATTACGCCCTCATTCCTCGACTTGATGGATCTTGCGAACACTGTGCTGACGCTCTTTTAAAGAATGAAAGAGATGAGCCGAATGGGGACTGGATCATTCCCTGCTTGTGTGAACAGTTTTGCTTTGAGCAGCCCTAAAACCTTAAAATCTTTACTTTGAAAAACATACCATCTGGGGCAAAATTGACCCCAAAATGATGATTCTACCATTAGTTACTCACCTCACGCTGTCTTAACTCCTCTCTTCTGATGAACACAAAGATATTTTTAAGGATATGTGATTTATTTTGTCTAATCAATGCAAGTCAATGGGGGCCAGAACTTGCACCAAGGCATCGGTTTTCCCCGTTGATTTGCATTGTTTGGATATTAACACATTATCATAATCTCCATCAAAATAACTTTGTCTTCCACAGAAGACGGAGAGTCATATGAGTTTGAGATGGCATAAGGGTGAGCAAATGATTAGAGAATGATCATTTTTAGATGAATTATTCCTGTACAGGAATATTCCGGATTCCGGAAGTTGAGCTCAATCGACAGCATGTGTGGCATAATGTTGACTACCACAAAACCTCCGGTGTGGATGTTACAGTGAGTTACTTACAATCAGGGACTAAAAACAGTTACAAAAATGAAAACTGAAAATGTACTGAATTTTTGTGCCGAACGCAACTTAAAACGGAAACAAAATCCCTTTCAATTGTTCCGGAGTGAAAACGTTATTTTTAAATACTGGTTAATAACCGGCTAATTTTGTTCGGGTCATTAATTTGAACATTTTTGAAATTACACCACCTCCTGGTGCCCCGAAATAATGAGGCTTCTCTTCTTTTAGTAGAACATAAGCACGCACTTTCTGGAGGAAAGAAAATATAAACATCACGCAGCAAAACGTGACATTTAGTCCAAACGTGCCCATGCAGTGTGTGTGTGTGTGCGTGCATGTAGGAGCAAGAGATTTAGGCTACTAATTGATATTAGATAGCCAAATGTATTTTTGAAATATATATAAAAAAATTGGGGGACATATTTAATATTAAGAATACATTTATTGGGGGCCTGGGTATCTCGGCGAGTACTGACGCTGACTACCACCCCTGGAGTCACGAGTTCAAATGAGTGACTCCAGTCAGGTCTCCTTAGCAACCAAATTGGCCCAGTTGCTAGGGAGGGTAGAGTCACATGGGGTAACCTCCTCGTGGTGGTGATTAGTGGTTCTCTCAATGGGGCGTGTGGTGAGTTGTGTGTGGATCGTGGAGAGTAGCATGAGTCTCCACATGCTGTGAGTCTCCGCGGTGTCATGCACAACGAGTCACGTGATAAGATGCGCGGATTAATGGTCACAGGGTTTGAAATTAACATTTAAGTGCCACACTGCATCCTCGATTTTTCCTTTTTTTTAAAGAAAAGGAGGGATGAGTTGAAATAATTTTTTTGTGGTAATCAACATTATGCCACAAGTGCTCTCAAATGAGCTTAATTTGTATTGAACCTGGAATATTCCAACGTAATTGTGTAATTCATGTTATTATAATCTTGCCTAAGTAACGGAGTACGTACATGTATTTTAGTATCAACAATATTTGTACGCTCAGGCTTATCATAGTATTTACTACATAGAATATAAGTCAGCGTTTGCATGTTTATTTCTCCAGAAGTGTAAACACTGTGATACTATCAACGCATGACCAATGGCAGACAGGAAACCTGTTGGTAAACAGGAAATATTTCGGCAATTCCTGTTTCGTGACACACT
This sequence comes from Moxostoma hubbsi, assembly GCA_032164185.1. NCBI lineage: Eukaryota > Metazoa > Chordata > Actinopteri > Cypriniformes > Catostomidae > Moxostoma > Moxostoma hubbsi. Next base: position 9,688,142 of record JAVLUX010000201.1, on the reverse strand, counting down.
TAAACGCTCACCTTTCCTCACTTTATTAATTGGCTCGGAATGATTTAAACACCTAATAATAATATTAGTAAAGTTATGAAGAATACCCATTAAAGAGCACAAGCACTTACTGCTGGTCATGTGTGAAACCTTCTCCATTTTCTTCAACACAGAGTCCATTCTAGAACCGGTCTGGTCCATCTCCTCGCTAAACTCACCGAGCATTCTGTGGAGGAAAAAGGATGAATTAATAAAACATCTGGCAACCTATAGGCTCAGTCCTGTTAATGCAGATCACACTCATGCATGTGTTCTTTGCTTACACCGTCTGCTCGTCCAGCTCGTCTCCTATCCTGCTGGACATGTCCTTTAGGACACGGATGCTGCCTGACACCAGCTCCAACTGCTCGTCCTGGTCCTGCATGATCAGCTGCAGACGGAGACAAATTAGAAAGGAGGATTTATTACTCACTGACGTTAATGAACGGCACATCCTCTTTATGATGCTTTGTCTAAGGCAGGGATGGGAACTGAACGCAATAGTAGTTTTTTAGTACTTTTGAAGAAGTATTATTTGAAAATAAGAAATGCAATTCTTGTTGCTTTTACTGCCCTCAGCAGCCTGATGCCAACTGATGAGCTCATTTCAGATTTCGACAGAGCAGATCTAAACAAATGAGAAAAGAAAATGCAATCCGGCTCTTGTTAAAGGAGTGTTCACACACTTTTCAGAGGCATAAATGCGATCCAATAATTGATCCGAACTATATATTAAATAAAGCTGCCGATTACACCAAAAGTCATGTATATCTGAACTACACATTGTCATATGAGCAACCAATCAGTAACTGCACTGCTAAAGCCCCGTTCACTCCGGCAGCGTGCGACGAAGTGACACGATCCCACTCATTTTCAATGAGAGCAAAGCGACTTCCGGCGACACGAGCCGTCGTGGAGAGAGAGACAATCAAGTTGAGAAAATGTCAACTTTGTGCAAATGACAAGCAACGTCCGCAAGCGACTAGCATTGAGAGTGAAGACGGAGGAGCTCACGTCATTCGTCTCCAGGCAGTGACTCTTACACTGGAGTCGAGTGTAGGCAAGACGGATAAGTTAAAGCGATTTCACTGTTCTGTCTCATTTGTCTGTAAACATGTACACAAATATGGGCTAATAAAATGATGCATAGAAAACAGCGTTGAGGGAGGACCATTATTATGGACCATGCGCAACACGGACACGTTAAGCCATAGCGCACCATCTCCAGGACATGAGTGGGGTCCGAATTGGGATGGCAAGTGGGTGGCAAAGCTAATTTATAGGGTGGCAGCTGCCACCCCGTTCCACTCTTCTGGCTCCACCCGTCACCAGTGACACAGATCGCAAAGTCTAGCGACACCAAATGGCAACGTCGCCCACGGACACAAAGTTGACGCCTTCAAAACGCAACTTGAAAAAAAAAAAAGTGTCAATCTTTCAACGCTGATCGTTATTAAAATATAAGAAATGTTTTGACCATTGTCTCTATACCTGCTGCTGTTCCTGTTGCTCCTGAATATATTTGGAGTTTGCGGACACCAGATGAGGTTCCAGGCCGGCGTACCGATCCTTTGCTGTGGCTCCCAGCAAAGCCTGTCAGCACCGAGAAGCACACGGGCACATATGAATCCACTCAGAGTCAATTCAGTTCAACAGTGAATTAAGTTACTCACCTGTTTGTTTTTCTTCTCTGCTTGAGCCACAGCGGAGCGACTGGCCAGATGCTCTTTCATCACCTATGCATACAAACACATTTATAAATGTATATGCACACATACACCGATCAACCACAACATTAAAACCACCTGCCTAATATTGTGTAGGTCCCCCTCGTGCCACCAAATCAGCGCCAACCCATAAGGGGACCTACACAATATTAGGCAGGTGGTTTTAATGTTGTGGCTGATCGGTGTATATGAAGTGAACATATGATAGCGATATAAAATCAGGAATTAATACGAATAGGACAAAGATTGACACCTGCACAGATTTCCGCGTGCGCTCCACAAAATCTCGCCTCTCTTGTAGTTCATTCTCTCCTAAACGGAACTTTCCGGGGTTTGCCTCCACAATACCTGATCCTGTCAAGGGCTATAAAGAGTTCTGCATATGTACAGTACTGAGATGTCATCTACCAGAAATTCTGCCCATGTTGTTTATGTCCTTTTTTAAACATTTTAACAACATGTGCAACACCTGAAAAATGCTGTCCTCTCAAACAGTATATGAAGGTAAAGTGGTATCAATGCACATCTGAATGCAATGTTTGCGGGTCATCCTGCACACTAAAGGCCAAAGTATACTTCGGGCGTCCGTTGCGTCATCAGCACAGCAATGCAGCTTGACCACACGCCGTCTCGATATTCTTGACCCACTGACCCATGCGCCTGCTACTGACTGTCGTAAAAGAGTATCACAAAGAAGTTGTAGTGGGCATGCGTCAAACGCATTCGTATTCGCTCGCGGTCAGAAGAGTATACTCACAAAGGCAATGTGGTTGACCAGAACGTAAGATGGCAATTTTTCATGCGATTAATATTCAACTGGTCATGTGATCTCAACCAGGTGGTACTCATTAATGTGCACCCATCACTATATGTAGAATAAAGCAGCTTTTTTTCTGCTGGCCAGAGTCTCGTGTGAGCGCATATAATATTTAAAAAAAATACTATTAATTACTTCCTGTTTGAGAGAAGTTTAAGTTTAGCAATTAGCAAAATAAACGACTGTGTGAACATTTAAGAGGTACCTTCATCCAGGGGTCTGGGTATCTCAGTGAGTAAAGATGCTGACTGCCACACCTGGAGTTGTGAGGTCGAATCCAGGGTGTGCTGAGTGACTCCAGTCAGGTCTCCTAAGCAACCAAATTGGCCCGGTTGCTAGGGAGGGTAGAGCCACATGGGGTAACCTCATCGTGGTCACTATAATGTGGTTCTTGCTCTCGGTGGGGTGTGTGGCGAGTTGTGTGTGGATGCTGTGGAGATTAGCGTGAAGCCTCCACACACGCTAGGTCTCCGCGGTAACGTGCTCAACAAGCCATGTAATAAGATGCGCAGATTGACGGTCTCAGACGCGGAGGCAACTGAGATTCGTTCTCCGCTACCCAGATTGAGGCGAGACACTACGCCACCATGAGGACTTGGAGCGCATTGGGAACCGGGCATTCCAAATTAGGGAGAAAAGTGGAGAAAATCCCCCCAAAAAAGAAGAAAAAAGGTACCCTAATCCAAAAACACAGCCCGTGTTATTGCGGCGCTGTTGTGTCTGATACTCACTTTGATAGCGTTGCACTTTGTACAACCTTCACATTGCGTTCCTTCAAAGGCGAAGGGAAGTTTACTCGGATATGGTGTTCGCGACGGAACACGAGGACAATTGCGTTTCAGACCGTACATGCAGCTGGGATTTTCCGCAAAATGTTAGTGTGGACGGAGAGCGTTTCGAAACGAAAACGCCATTTTCAAATGTATCCGGATTAATGTAGATGTAGCCTTAGAGGTAGACCGATATATAGATTTTACCGATTAATTGGTGCTGAAAGTTGCTATTTAGAACTATCGGTTATCTGTAAAATCAATGCCGACCGCTAACGATAATATTTTTTCCCCCTTTTCTCCCCAATTTGGAATGCCCAGTTCTCAATGCGCTCCAAGTCCTCGTGGTGGCGTAGTGTCTCGCCTCAATCCGGGTAGCGGAGACCGAATCTCAGTTGCCCCCGCGTCTGAGACCGTCAATCCGTGTATCTTATTACGTGGCTTGTTGAGCGTTACCGCGGAGACCAAGCGTGTGTGGAGGCTTCACGCTATTCTCCACGGCATCCACACACAACTCGCCACACGCCCCACCGAGAGCGAGAACCACATTATAGCGACCACAAGGAGGTTACCCCATGTGACTCTACCCGCCCTAGAAACCAGGCCAACTTGGTTGCTAAGGAGATCTGGCTGAAGTCTCTCAGCACACCCTGGATTCGAACTCACGACTCCAGGGGTGGTAGTCAGCGTCAACGTTTTTTCCTCAATTCAATGCATATTTTGTAATTGTAACTGTAACTGAGCCAAGTCTCTTGTCATTTCAAAATAAGCATCTCTTGTCTGTTCTGGGCTTGTTTATAGTTAAAAGTCCCACATAATGCAACATATCTTCAGTTATTCTGCTTATTATTGACATTTTATTTGAACGATAAACTACATCTGGGATTTCATTAATTTTGGCCTCTTCTAGCCTCTTTGTCTGTATGAATCACGGTATGGAACGACAAAGATGTTTTTTAACATTCTATAAACCGATATTAAAAATGATCGGAATATTAATTGGCTATCGGCTTTTACCAACACCAAAGTTATCGGTGTTGACAAGACCCACTATTGGTCGACCACTAATCTGCCTGTAGCTCTCACTTGGGAGGATACTGATGGTTTCATGTAGGTCCTCTAGGTCCCAATCAATGGCCCTCAGGCAGTTTCGGAGTTCATTGTTGCTCCAGTCCAGCTCATCACGGCTGACGGGTGTTTCATCCTGAAGTAGTTCCTCCCAACGCTCAAACAGCCCCTCAGCTTTGGACAGGGCCTTCTGCACCTCCCTGCCAAGAGAGAAGGGTCCACATCAGCCCAACTGCATCTTAATTATTTGTAAAGCACTATTTACATACAGCAGTCATGTCCTAATGTTGTGGTGTGGTCACGTGGCATTGGCCATTGTGACATCATATACCAATGCAACAGACACGTCTGATTAATTTGTGTTGTATCTATTTAGTAAAGTAGACAAATCAAAGTGTGTTAATATTTCCCCAATCCAGTCAAATCAAGCCACCAATGTCTTTAGTCTTAATTTAAGATTCCAGATTCTCTAAATGAATTTCATGGGACATGCAGGTCTGTGAAGATCAGTGCTGTTTATTAGTAAAATGTAACATTGTAACACTTATAGTATGACATTCAACTGGAGCTACAGGTAGTGAAGGTGCTGTTTTACTGATCCTGCGTCTCGTGTAGACAAAGAGGGAAGACAAACTTTTAGAAAGAACAGAGGAAGATCACTTTGCTTACCCTTTAACCACGAAAAAGGGATCTTCCATCGACATATTAGTTCCCCTGCTTCAGGAGCTGCGTGAAGTCATCGGCAAGATGGGATTTGTAAAAAATGTAGGCGAGTAACATCTTTCAAAATAAAAGTCACCGAGGAACATCTGATTTACTATTTACCACATTTAATGATTTTTTATATATATATATATATATATATATATATATATATATATATATATATATATATATATATATATATATATATATATATATATATATATATATTATTTATTTATTATTATTATTATTATTTTTACATAAATAAGTTTACATAAAATGATTCAATGTGGTAAATAGTAATTTTTTTTTAAATAAAATATTCTAGAATATTCTAAATATGGTGTTTTGTGGCACAGCATTTCCCTTTTATAAAGTAGTCATCTGTGTTTTATTGCATGTTAAGAAAGTTGTAAATTATCATTATGGTCATTAATGTTCTGCATTCATATGTTATAATTAAGTGTGTTATAAATAATTCTATAATTTACAACTTAAAAAAAAGTCTAAAACTCTGTTTCTGCACAGGAAAGGCACCAAATACTATCCACTGGCGTATATATATATAGGTCTGAATATTTAAATATAAATCTGAATATATAGTTGTAAATCTGAATATATATAAATATAAAAGTGTGAATATTTAAATATAAATCTGAATATATAAATATAAATTTGACTATATAATTGTAAATCTGTCACCCACATCTATTATATCACTTCTGAAGACATGGATTAAACCACTGGAGTCGTATGGATTACTTTTATGCTGCCTTTATGTGCTTTATGGAGCTTCAAAGCTCTGATCACCATTCACTTGCATTGTCTGGACCTACAGAGCTGAAATCTTCATTTGTGTTCAGCAGAAGAAAGAAAGTCCTACACTTCTGGGATATAATTGTAAATCTGAATATTTAATTGTAAATCTGAATGTATAGTTGTAAATCTCAATATTTAATTGTAACTCTGAATATATCATTGTAAATCTGAATATATAGTTGTAAATCTGAATATTTAATTGTAAATCTGAATATATAAGTATCAATCTGAATATATAATTGTAAATCTGAATATATAAGTATCAATCTGAATATATAAATATCAATCTGAATATATAAATATAATATAGAATTAATAATATAGAAACTCTATATATGAAGGGCCAGTTAAATATAAACGATAAACAACAAACAACAAATTAATTAAATTATTACATCTCTAAATAAATCAATACATGCCCCTTGTATTTCATTTTCATTTTGGCATTATGTTTGGGTTGATTTTTTCATTGAAGCACAAGCTTCAATGTCTATCGACACACCACTCAGCAACAATTGAATAATTTACAATTTAAAAAATCTTAAAGCTTTTAAAATGAAAATGATATGTAGGCTAAACTGCATCTACACCCAATTTTGGTGAAAGAAAGTAAGACTATAATAATGTGCCGTATGTAAATTAATTAAAATAGCCAGACTTTGTTCGGTAAAGCGGTTCCTCTTTGTATGAGCACAGATTAATAAAAACTACTGACTGACTCAATAACAAGCACAAGTCCTACATGTAAGTATTGTTAGTCGTGTCCAAAACAGGACTGTTTGCACACCTTTGTTGCAGCCCTGACCTGATTCATAATTAATTCGGTTAAGTAACTGGCCTGGATTTGCTTGCATCAAACTGGTAAGGGTGAAAACAAGTGGCACTAGACATTACTTTTTTCAAGAGGTGAGTTCAAGCATTTAAAGTGTTCCCATATGTCTTTATCGGCCAGCTATAGTTGAGCTTCCCACCCCAACCTCCTATAGTCACCCGTTCCTTCCTGTCTCCTGCCTTCCTCCCTCTCCACACTCTCCGGTTCCTGTTCAAATACAGAAATTCACACACACACACACATACACACACACACACACACACTCCTCCCTTTCTCTGGGTGTGAGTGTGATCACAGCTGCAAGGAATGCTCAAGAAATGCAGGGCTGGACCTTCTAGGCCTCATCGCATGTAATGCAGTTAGTAAGATAACAGTAATGAGGAAGATATTTTTACAAGCATTGGCTTGAAAATGCACATGATTACTCACTGTTTTGGCATAACAGGTTTGTAATTCCCTGAAATTACAAAAGAACAAATGTTCATCTTCCATGTCAGAGTTAAAAAAAACTAGTGGCATGGCTGTAAGCACAACATTGCCACAGACTACTTAAAATACTTAAAAAGGAATAGTTATACCCAACATTAAAATTCTCTCACTGAGGGTTTATTCACACTCATGCCATCCCAGATGTGTGTGACTTTCTTTGCTGAACACAAACTAAGATTTTTAGAGGTCCGGACAATGCAAGTGAATGGTGACTAGTACTTTGAAGCTCCATAAAGCACATAAAGTCAGCATAAAAGTAATCCATACGACTCCAGTGGTTTAATCCATGTCTTCAGAAGCGATATGATAAGTGTGTTAGAAACAGATCAACATTTAAGTCCATTTTGCTATCAATTCTCCTCCCTGCCCTGTAGGTTATATCGTGCGATATGCACGAAGAATATGAATTGCCAAAAACGAAATAAGACAGGGTAAGTGGAGATTTAAAGTAAAAAAGGATGTAAATATTGATCTGTTTCTCACCCACACCTATCGTATCACTTCTGAAGACATGGATTAAACCACTGGAGTCATGTGGATTACTTTTATGCTGCATTTATGTGCTTTATGGAGCTTCAAAGCTCTGATCACCATTCACTTGCATTGTCCGGACCTACAGAGCTGCAATCTTAATTTGTGTTCAGCAGAAGAAAGAAAGTCCTACACTTCTGGGATGGCATGAGGGTGAGTAAATGATGAGAGAATTTGCATTTTTGGGTGAATTCCTTTAAAGATCCTAAAGTACAGAAATAGACAAAATTGAAGATATATAAGGCGAAGAAAAGAAAGAAAGGAGGGGGGAAATAAAAGAAAAGTACAAGTAAAATATTATTCTTTTTATGTTCGTTAATGTCTTGTTAAATGTTTATTTTATTTCATGTTATATTGTATACTGTTATTACAGTTATTTAGCACCTTATTGTCATTTTTTTATTATTATTTTTATTGTCATTACTCGTTGTGTGCATTGAGGCTTTGGCAATAATGCATGTAAACACAATCAGACTATTATAAACAAACTCATCTGAACAGCATAGGCATATGTTCCTTTTCGCTCACAATGAGCAGTACAATAATACAACTCTGGTTATACAAACAATGGCTTTGAATTGAGTCATAACTGGGGAATTTCACCAGTTACCAGGAGATTCTATAAATAGCACTCGTGTGTTTGCTCAGAGGTTCAGCTGTCATCTGACCTCAATCGCTTCTGCTTCCTCGTAATACTCATGTGAGCAGAAGGGGAGGTGATGTTGGACCGGTGACAATTCCAAATATGGTGCTGCGGTGACTACATCATCGCTGCCTCTGCTGCGCACACGTCACGGCTTTTCCACTGCACGCGCACAGGAGGTCCGACGGATGTTCCATATATGGTTATAGTGTGACGTCGAGCATCCATAAAAACATATCACACTGAAACAGCTTCCAAGGAACTGTAAACACTGGGGGATGGTTGAGAAACATTTCTAACACAATGTTGTTATTGGTAAGAGATTGATAGATCGGTCTATAGCGTAAAAGTAAGTAATTAAAATAAAATGATACGCTTGATTATTAATTCACATGCACCACATGCTTCCCTTCATGAGCTTTTCATGCATTGAATTAACAGTCTTGTGCATTGATTTGCAAGAGATCAATAATGAATGATTATTTCAGAAACAGATCTATTGAAGTCAGTGGGTAGGCAAGGCTGTGCCGGGGTGGTCCTGGGCCCACCCAAAATAGACCTAGGACCACCCAGAATATCAGAGCTTGTTCTTTGACTTCAAATATATATTTATAAAATAGTTTTTATAAATATTAGAATGCATAAATTCTGATTTCTGAATATGTGGAAGAACAGGGAAATTTTGGTAAAAAAACGGCCCATACATTATTACTGAGGCCCACCCGAAACTAATTTCCTGGGTACGCCCTTGACTGATGTCCAGATACAGTGTATTTAATGCAGTGCCATTATATAATTGTGTGTCATGACTCATGATACATCAGTAGCACAGTTCCATTATGACATACAGTATGCTGACACGATTTTATTTTAAATATTATTATTCATTTTTATCATTCAAAAATGTATCATGTATTATTATATACTGTATGTTGCCACAATAACACTTATAAGCCAAATATCTACTATACCATTATGAATGGAATAACTGTATCTAATTATTAAGCTATTGTAACTTTAGATAACTGTTGCCATAAGAACATAGAAGAGGTCTTTGATCATAGTCACATTAATAACATCACTAATATTGCCACAAAAAATGATATAAATGTATGTTGATAAGATTTTTAAACATTTATTTTTACACATGCAACAATAACATGAATTAGCCAAATATTTGAAATATTGTGAAGCAATTTGGTTTACAAAGAGCCCATTTTTCCCCCTCATGTATGATATATTCCCCAATTAAATAATTAACGGTATATATTGCTCTTTACTATTCAAACTATCCTCTTTAAAATAAAATAGCAAATCAATGTTGACAATCATTTTTTTCACAGTTTTTTTTTTTTTTTTTTATTTTATTGCAGAACAAGACACTTCTTTAAAAGATGTAGGCTACTCCTTTTTATTATTATTATTATTTATTTATTTATTTATTTAACTTTAACTGGAGGATCAGGTCTCACTATATTAAAAATACTATTTTATGCAATCCATTAGAGTAAGGTGAAACATAAAATATGGAATATCTTCCCGAACTTAATATTTGATGAGATGTCTGTTTTTGGAATGTTTCTTAAAAATGTCATTTTGATGTAAACAAGGTACCGGTGAAGTTCACTTCCGTAAATATTTACAAACACAACTTCTCCTCACACGAATCTGCTAGTTGGAATAACGAGAATAGTCGGTTTATGTTGACAAGACACTTCAGTGGCGCTTGGGCATTATGACGTATGTTGACCAGGCAGGAGGGGCGTGTTTATACCCTCGGGGGAATGGAAACTCGTGACGTCACCGGAGCGCACATATAACACCGCCCCGAGAGGAGAAAAGTTTGAGTGTCACAATCCACCGAGAAGAGAAATCTTCAAGAAAAAGTCTTGACGTAAATAAAAGACGAAAGAACCGAAATATTCCGGAACATTGTGAACACTCGAGGTGTTTGAAACCAATAACAATGGACGTGGAGGCCAAGAGAATTATGGGTCTTTCTGTTAGTAAACTGTATTCATTGAGAATACAGCGCGGGGGATTGAGACTTCACCGGAGTCTCCTGCTGTCCATGACCATGAGAGCCGCCCGGGACATCTACCACACCGCTGTGTTGCTCAAAGACACGGAGGAGATGCAGGTCGTTCCGTGCGCCTCGGAACCAGCCACTGAGGAGCCTATGGAGATCAGTAAAGACCAAAGCACAGTCAGTGACTCTACAATGACTGAAACTCCCAAAGAGATCTCCGCAAAACCTCAAGAACCCAAAGAGACACCAGAGGAGGACAAAGAGAACCGATGTGCAAATCAATGCGCACGGCACTCCAGGAAGCGCAGCGGTAAAACGGCGGTCGAGCCCGACTTTCTGCCGCGGAAGAAGCGGAGAATGGACACGACTGACGACAAGCAGTGCGCACAGGGCGAGGTCTTAAGGACGACTCATGAAAACAGCTGCCGACCAGCTGAAACACTGACAGCGTTCCCGACAAATCGGGCCATCGGTGCGTGTTGAGCAAGACGCGCTTTGGATAGATCCAAGAATCATCTCCCTTGTTGGGAATTTCCTGGACAAACTGGTACTTAACTGACCAGTTAAGGCGGTCCGAATGGAGTTTGGACTCCTGTGTGCCTCGGCTCGCCAGATGACCGAGGAGAGCTCACGAAGGGGACCGCGGAATTAAAGCACAGGATCCGGATACAGTGTGATCCGAACCGCCGTGGAGCTGCTTAATTGTTCAGATGAGTCAGAGATGAAGACTGACTCTGATCTGATAGCAGATGTCGACTCAACGAAGTTGAACTTTGTGGAAAGGGGAACCTCTTGATATTTGGTCCTATATGAACTGTACGACTGTGAGACAAACACATCTTGTTTATCCAGTTGCACACCGTTGTTGAACAATCTGTGGGTATAATGTGACTTGCCAATGTTTTACCCTAAAAACAAAGTGTTGAAATGCACTATTGCACTGATTAATTGCACAGAAGGATACATTGGACACAATGGACTTATTATTTACAAGCTGTGTTTAAGTGTTTAAGTGTTCTGTCTTTGGTTGCAATAAACTTACAAATGTTCAAAAATGATTCTGTTGTGCATTTGTGATTTTAACAACATTTCTGTCCACAAACCTCAGAAACACTTGGAATGAGCTCTGGATGGAGACGGTTTACTAATCAGGACAAAACTTAAAAGAATATTCCGGGTTCAATACAAGTGCATCTCAATCGACAGCATTTGTAGTATAAAGTTGATTGAAGTCGAAAGATGTTTTTGACTCCTCCCTCCTTTTTATATAACAAAGAGAGCATCAAATCTAGGTTACAATGGAAGTGAATGGGGCCCATTTTTGGAGGGTTAAAAATCAGAAATGTGATTTGTTTAAATAGTCGTTTTAGGGGTTATGCAATAGGCCGCCATGGAAACAAATATGTAAAATTGGATAACTTTACACAGAAAAGGTTAGTAAGCGATTTTATCACACCAAAAATTACGTTAAAACACAATATTGTTTACGTCTTGTGGCTATACTTTTGAAACGGTGAGTATTTTAACGTTTACGGAGTGGCCCCCATCCACTCACTGTAGTCCAGATTTTTTGTGTTTTTAAAGAAAAAGAGTGACGAGTCGAAATTCATTTTTGTAGTAACCACCATTATGACACAAATGCTGTCGATTGAGCTGAACTTATATTGAACCTGGAATATTCCTTTAAAACTATGTTTAGGAGACGAGTGTTTTTAATGGACCTTCAACTGAGAAAAAAGAAAAGAAAAACAGTAAGGGTTAAACTTTCCATGGAACTGCCTCCAGCGGTTGAGATTTCTTAAGATCCTGTTAGTAATGTGTGACTCTAGCTCACTCATAGCTATTTATCATGATTTGTAACACTTATCGTTACACAGTTTATCCTCTATCACCTCTTGATGTGGGTGGTGACAAAGCCGTACGCTGGAAACATGTCCATGAATCATGAAATACAATTTTCCCATGAACACGCACAAACATTCTGGCTAGTGGCCAGTGTCAGACTACGTCACTGTCAGGCTTGAAGTCCCAGTTGAACTGGTCGAGCTGTAAAAGGTTCTAAAAGGTGCTGTAAACAGCATTCAAAACTGACTTCAGTAGAGCACAATGCGAAATAATTAATGCAAGAGAGGGAAACTAGAGTCTGGAAGTCTCACGGCATGAAGTGTAATCACATCTTTAAATAGCATAATGTTGAGTCTTAGGTTTGAGCCCTCATAGTAGAGTGAGACACAGAAATTAGACATTTTAAGAGAGTTTGTTTATTTAACTTTTGAGTGTGACCAAGGGTTGAATTGGTATTTGGGAGCGGGGGGAACTCTAAAACCTGTTGGTGAGATTACTTACATCTCTTAAAAAAGATGAATTAGCTTTTTTAAGTGAATAAAAAAACAATTTAATTTTATTATTATTATTATTTTATTTACATTTATTTTTTCAATTTACAACCCCACAGGGTATAAAGCTTTTTAATAAACCATGCAATATTGCTACTGCTATTAATAATGATTAGTATCTCATAATAATGACTAATCTCATAATGAGAAACTGTCTCATAATAATAAATGAGTATCTCATAATAATGACTAATCTCATAATGAGAAACTGACTCATAATAATAAATGAGTATCTCATAATAATGACTAATCTCATAATGAGAAACTGTCTCATAATAATAAATTAGTATCTCATAATAATGACTAATCTCATAATGAGAAACTGTCTCGTAATAATAAATTAGTATCTCATAATATTAAATTAGTATCTCATAATAATGACTAATCTCATAATGAGAAACTGTCTCATAATAATAAATTAGTATCTCATAATAATGACTAATCTCATAATAATAAATTAGTATCTCATAATAATGAGAAACATTGTCACAATATTAAATTAGTATCTCATAATAATAAATGAGTATCTCATAATAATGACTAATCTCATAATGAGAAACTGTCTCATAATAATAAATGAGTATCTCATAATAATGACTAATCTCATAATGAGAAACTGTCTCATAATAATAAATGAGTATCTCATAATAATAAATGAGTATCTCATAATAATTACTAATCTCATAATGAGAAACTGTCTCGTAATAATAAATTAGTATCTCGTAATAATAAATGAGTATCTCATAATATTAAATTATTATCTCATAATAATGACTAATCTCATAATGAGAAACTGTCTCATAATAATAAATTAGTATCTCATAATAATGACTAATCTCATAATAATAAATTAGTATCTCATAATAATGAGAAACATTGTCACAATATTAAATTAGTATCTCATAATAATAAATTAGTATCTCATAATATTAAATTAGTATCTCATAATAATGACTAATCTCATAATGAGAAACTGTCTCATAATAATAAATGAGTATCTCATAATAATAAATGAGTATCTCATAATAATGACTAATCTCATAATGAAAAACTTTCTCATAATAATAAATGAGTATCTCATAATAATGAGCATAATAATACATTAGTATCTCATAATAATTACTAATCTCATAATGAGAAACTGTCTCATAATAATAAATTAGTATCTCATAATAATGACTAATCTCATAATAATAAATTAGTATCTCATAATAATGAGAAACTTTGTCACAATATTAAATTAGTATCTCATTATAATAAATTAGTATCTCATAATATTAAATTAGTATCTCATAATAATGACTGATCTCATAATGAGAAACTGTCTCGTAATAATAAATGAGTATCTCATAATAATAAATGAGGATCTCATAATAATGAGCATAATAATACATTAGTATCTCATAATAATGACTAATCTCATAATAATGAGAAACTTTATATTAATAATACATTAGTATCTCATAATAATGACTAATCTCATAATGAGAAACTGTCTCATAATAATAAATTAGTATCTCATAATAATGACTAATCTCATAATAATAAATTAGTATCTCATAATAATGAGCATAATAATAAATGAGTATCCCATAATAATGACTAATCTCATAATGAGAAACTGTCTCATAATAATAAATGAGTATCTCATAATAATGACTAATCTCATAATGAGAAACTGTCTCATAATAATAAATGAGTATCTCATAATAATGACTAATCTCATAATGAGAAACAGTCTCATAATAATAAATGAGTATCTCATAATACTGAGAAACTTTCTCATAATAATAAATTAGTATCTCATAATATTAAATTAGTATCTCATAATATTAAATTAGTATCTCATAATAATGACTAATCTCATAATAATAAATTAGTATCTCATAATAATGAGCATAATAATAAATTAGTATCCCATAATAATGACTAATCTCATAATGAGAAACTGTCTCATAATAATAAATGAGTATCCCATAATAATGACTAATCTCATAATGAGAAACTGTCTCATAATAATAAATGAGTATCACATAATAATGAGAAATGTTCTCATAATAATAAATTAGTATCTCATAATATTAAATTAGTATCTCGTAATAATAAATGAGTATCTCATAATAATGACTAATCTCATAATGAGAAACTGTCTCATAATAATAAATGAGTATCTCATAATAATGACTAATCTCATAATGAGAAACTGTCTCATAATAATAAATGAGTATCACATAATAATGAGAAATGTTCTCATAATAATAAATTAGTATCTCATAATATTAAATTAGTATCTCGTAATAATAAATGAGTATCTCATAATAATGACTAATCTCATAATGAGAAACTGTCTCATAATAATAAATGAGTATCTCATAATAATGACTAATCTCATAATGAGAAACTGTCTCATAATAATAAATGAGTATCTCATAATAATGACTAATCTCATAATGAGAAACTGTCTCATAATAATAAATGAGTATCACATAATAATGACTAATCTCATAATGAGAAACTGTCTCATAATAATAAATTAGTATCTCATAATAATGAGCATAATAATAAATGAGTATCCCATAATAATGACTAATCTCATAATGAGAAACTGTCTCATAATAATAAATGAGTATCTCATAATAATGACTAATCTCATAATGAGAAACTGTCTCATAATAATAAATGAGTATCTCATAATAATGACTAATCTCATAATGAGAAACAGTCTCATAATAATAAATGAGTATCTCATAATACTGAGAAACTTTCTCATAATAATAAATTAGTATCTCATAATATTAAATTAGTATCTCATAATATTAAATTAGTATCTCATAATAATGACTAATCTCATAATAATAAATTAGTATCTCATAATAATGAGCATAATAATAAATTAGTATCCCATAATAATGACTAATCTCATAATGAGAAACTGTCTCATAATAATAAATGAGTATCCCATAATAATGACTAATCTCATAATGAGAAACTGTCTCATAATAATAAATGAGTATCACATAATAATGAGAAATGTTCTCATAATAATAAATTAGTATCTCATAATATTAAATTAGTATCTCGTAATAATAAATGAGTATCTCATAATAATGACTAATCTCATAATGAGAAACTGTCTCATAATAATAAATGAGTATCTCATAATAATGACTAATCTCATAATGAGAAACTGTCTCATAATAATAAATGAGTATCACATAATAATGAGAAATGTTCTCATAATAATAAATTAGTATCTCATAATATTAAATTAGTATCTCGTAATAATAAATGAGTATCTCATAATAATGACTAATCTCATAATGAGAAACTGTCTCATAATAATAAATGAGTATCTCATAATAATGACTAATCTCATAATGAGAAACTGTCTCATAATAATAAATGAGTATCTCATAATAATGACTAATCTCATAATGAGAAACTGTCTCATAATAATAAATGAGTATCACATAATAATGACTAATCTCATAATGAGAAACTGTCTCATAATAATAAATGAGTATCACATAATAATGACTAATCTCATAATGAGAAACTGTCTCGTAATAATAAATGAGTATCTCATAATAATAAATGAGGATCACATAATAATGAGAAACTGTCTCATAATAATTAGTATATAATAATAATACATTAGTATCTCATAATAATGACTTATATCATCATGAGAAACTTTTCGTAATGACTTAGTTTCACATAATAATGAGAAAGTTTCTCGGAATCATGTGTTAATATGTCACAATATTGAGAAAACAAGAAATGAAATGGATTGACACATAAGCTGCCAATGTATTTTTGTTCTTTTAGATTATATGGCGCTGTTCCGTTTCTGGTTCAAATTTAACCCCTGACTGTGACATAAAAGCATATGAAACTGTGAATGTGCTTTATATTGAAATGACCAGCATGTGTAAGCATGAATGTTTTGAATCATCTGAAGTATGAATCATATCTCTGTGATTGTGGGTGTGGATCTGCATAGGTGTGCAAGTCAGTCGGGAGACTGAGGACACAGGAAGTGAAATGTTATTTTCAGAGTGAGAGCAATTCAAATGATAGAATTACCTGGGGATAATTACCTGGGGTGATTAATCACTTTAGCTCATGTTCAGCTTAATTATTGAAACTTAGTTGAATTTGATAAAGTGGTGTGAAACTTGTGTTCATGTGTGGATCAAGTGTAAACCTCATACAGTCCCATTTACTTCGTGGTGGTCGTGTTGTGGGCCTTTTATCTCTGAAATCACTGAATAACAGTTCGAAGTTTGGAGTTAGAGCTGCATAAAGCACTGAAGATGTGAAATAGGGTGCACGTCACTGTCCCGTTGCTTTCTGTTGTAGATTAATAAAGGCCTTTGGAGAACTATTATATATGCTATATGATTATTATCTAACATAAAATAACCAAAGCATAAAAAGCAGCTAGTTTTAAACACATCAAATGTGTGTCTCTACCCACCTTAGTTCAATTAAATGTAAAGGAATATTCTGGGTACAAACCCCGTTTCTGCTGCATTTAGTGTGGAAAGTGCATTCTTTAGGCTGGTGACCTTATGGGGGTGTTCAAATCAAATGCAGCAATTTCCTGAGACACGCTTACCCATCAAAATCCTTCATCGTTTGGAATAGCTGTGGTGTAATTTCCCCAACCTGAAAAAATTAGGCATGATTGCATTTTGCATCGTTTTGCAGGTGTGAATTTATGTGCAAAGGAGTTTTTTTGTTTCTGGACGCATTCACACAAACACACTGAAAACAAGACATTGTAAATGCGCAGTTAGAATGCATTCTCTCTGGTTTTTATTCAGGTTCTTTAGGAAGAGTTCTGTTTGAATTACAAAATGCACTGGTAGAAATAGCAGAGAGATAGAGAGAGATAGAGAAAGAGGGGGGGAATTTTTTTTTTTCATAGCCAGAATAAATGTGTAACATCACCAGGTTCAGGCAGCCTCTTTTACAGCTCAACATCAGCAAAAGGGTTTGGGGTTTCTTCTTAAATTAGATGGATGTGCAATCCCTCATACTGAGAGTTACTGGATATCTTTTCACCTTTTTTACAACATCTGTAATGCATTTCCATGTTGTGTGCTCACCTTACCCACGATTCTCAGAGAACAGTTGGCAATAGAAACAAACAAACAAACATTCTATGACTTCATCATCAATGATGTCATGTTTTATATATTTTTTTTTCCACTTGGTGCTCTTTTTTTGTCTTTTCTCTTTTTAAAAATAGAAGAAAAAAGAAACACATTGCTCATAAAAACATCTATCTATATTTATATATTTATACATATATACATATATATATATATATATATATATATATATATATATATATATATATATATATATATACTCTTTTCTTTATATTCTTTTTATATTTTATAATTCCTGAAGTTGACTTGTTAACCCACATAGTGGCATGCACATTGCACATGCAAATCAGTAATTAAATACCTCTCTTTATCATGGCCATTTTTTTTTTTTTCTCATGAAACTTCCTCTTTTGCTTCTAAATGGTTCAGGCCAATTGTGTACGGATGGGACCGTGGAACTATGGGTGATTATGGAGAGACGGGATGGGTTTGCAGGTGTCACGGTGACAGTGCGCTCCACATACATTCACACACACACACACACACACACGTTCACACGCTTATTTCCCCTTTGACAAATATGCTACTGCTGACGACGCACTCGCTGTCTCATGACACTGAGGGAATTATTCACGTGATGCTCATTTCTCCTTATTTCTTCTTTGAATTTCACTCGTTCACTGCTACTTGTTTTCTCAATAGAGAGTTTATCTTCTATTCTGTCAACTGGTGCAATTAATCGTGTAATAAATATGGTTCATGTGTTACTTACTGGCATTTTAATATGTCATTATGTAACATTACTATTTAAACTGTTATAGGGAAAGTTCGCCCAAAAATGACATTTTCACCATCTTCTGTGGAATACAGAATTTTTGAAGGATATTTTCAGTTTTGTTTATTTTGTCTATATAATGTAAGTCAGTGGGGTCTAAAATGTTCAACCTCAATAAAGGATGTAAAGGCAGCATAAAGGTAATCCATTGAACTCGAATGGTTTACTCCACGTTGTCCAAAGCCATACGTTCAGTTCTGAGAGAAAAACAGACCAGAATTTAAGTCACTATAAATCTTGAGATCCGCCACGAAAATCTCATTTACGCTTTGCTGCACAAGAGCCAAAGATTCTCGGTTTTCATGCCTTCTTGGGCTACTTTTGAAATGAAGATGTGAGTTAAAATGATGAATCGATGGTTGAGTTTTTTGAAGGAAAATGGCAGTCGCCATAAGGTTGATTACAAAGACTAGAAAATGAAAACGCAACGTCTTATTGACGTATAATGATACTGGGATGCAGCATCAAAAGCATCACCGTCTTGAAGCCAAGATTTGCCGTGAATAAGGAATTAAAGTTGGCTTATTCAAAGCTAACGTATCACTTGACATGGATTTAGCCATTTCAGTTGTATGGATTAGTTTTGGTCCCCATTGACTTACATCGTACGAACAAAAACACCTCATCGTCCTTTAAAATATCTTTGTTTGTGTTCAACAGAAGAAATAAAGTCATAAGCGTTTGAGACCACGTCCTCACTAATCCATTTAAATGGGAAAACTCATTATTTCGTTTTCAGTGTCCTAACCTCATGTGGTTATTTTCCCCGAAAATCTCCATTCTGGTGAGGACGAGAGGCATAAACGTGGCAAAATCAATGTATTTTTGGAAAAAAATGGTTCTAGTGTGGACGTGGCCTCAGACAGCATGAGAATTGTCCTTTTGGCCAAACTCTCCCTTTAATACTTATGTAAGAAAATAACCATTTTTATAACATATTAGATCGTATTTTTTAACACACGACTAATCTATGTTAGAGAAATCTTGAGAGGAAAAAAGTAAACGCACAGAAAGCAATGTGTTTGAATGGACAAATCATAACATGCAAGACTCGGAGTGAGAAACATAAATAGGAACGTGGCAATGCAGTTGAAAAAAAGAGGAACACACGGACTGTTGCAGGAAGTTTATGAATGATATATACAAGAGTTACAGAAGAGAAAGAGATATGACAAAACAAGCACTGATGGCCAGACATGAATAGACAGTCGGACTGAGGTACAAACATGATGATGATGATGATATTTGGACAAGCGTCCCTCTTCGCTTCCGCCATGAATTGGGATCTACGGTCGTATTACGGCGATGGGAACAGTTCATTTTAAGGCACTAAAAACAAATTGCCTTCGAGTCAGACACATACGGACACACTCACAGAGGACCGTCTCACTGTCACACGGATGAACCCAACCCGTCCGATCTTCTGCTGCATGGAAAAAGTGCAGATGGCTCCATGTGAATAATGAAATATGCCGTGGTAAATGCTGAGCAGAAATGGATTGGCAAACCCAGCGCTAATTTACTCAAGGTGGACAATTTGTATCCCATTCTGAGAAGATATTTTTAAACGCCTTTTTTTGGCATGCACAATGCCTGTGCTGGCCACAGCTGTGCCTCAAGCTCTCGCTCTCATACATACAGGTCAAATAAAACTACATTACCCATCACCCCCCTCCCACTTCACTAGTTCATCCCACACAGTAGCATGCACACACATGTAGTTCTGTTCTGTACAAAGGGAGACCACATGAAGTGGTGTAGCTACATAGAGGGTGACGTGTTTTGGCAGCACTCAACCATTGTAGGAAAGCCCTTATTTTGTGTAAAACAGAAAGAAAAGGAGAGATACAGATAGACCCATTAGAACAATATGAAACAAAACACATGCTCCAATGCAAGTTGAGTACAGTATCAGTGATGGTTCACTTTAAAAAGAGTGCAAACAGAAAAGATATGAGTGAAAAATAAAGCAAAAAGGCATTGACACTGAGAGCAAAAGAGGGTCAGAACCAAACCGATGAACAAGCAGAGCCAAAGAATGGTGCACCAGACTTACTCGCATACTTGAACTCTTAAAACCGCCAAAAATGGAGCACATATGCTGCATTTCAATGTCATTTCAAGTGTTTTTCGGCAAAGGAATACAAGACCGAGAGAACTTCGAAAAGGGGCTAACATTAACCATGCAAAAGGTCTAACTAACATTCATGCCTGACAAAAATAAGCCTTCCTGTCCTTTTGCAAAAGACCTGAGAAAGTAGAACGATCCCTCCAATATTTAACACAACAAGCGGGGTGAGACGAATCAAAAACGGCTGCCATCCACTTGAGGAAGCATTGCTAAGAGAGAGACACCCTGACCGAACTTGGTTGTCGTTTCCCGTCATTACTCTCAGAGTAACTGGGATTTTCCCCCATCGTGTAACCGTGCCTCCCTGTCTTTAAAAAGCCCAGCAGATAGCGAAGACATGGGGACTTGTTAAGGCGTTGTGTGACTGAGTCCATCACATTGAGAGAGAGAGAGAGAGATAGAAGGGAGAGGGGAAGAGAGGCAGAGGACGGGTTAGTGTGCGACACTAGAACAGAAGGCACTGTGGCTCTGCAGGTTCATCTGGACCCATGTGCATCTAACCAGGGGCTAAGGGGAGGGTAAATGTGGGCCAAACGTCAACAAACACCCAGAAAACAGTGGATTCCTCCCTAGAAGTCTTGGATATGGGTTGGCAAGGAAAAGGGATCATGTTTTAATTTTTTCAATGGGAAGAGAATGTCCCTTGTGCTGGGGATTTTATCTGATTCTGGGACAGGATGGAAAACAAAGTGAACTCTTCTGAGCTGCTTGTGTGCCAAGACTCTTTTTACATCTGCAATATGGCAATTTCTATGTGGAATATCAATCGAATGCTCGGTAAAATCTGCTGACTTTAATAGAAGCCCATTGCAATTAGAGGTCGACCGATATCGGATTTTACCGATACCGATAACTAAGATGGTGGAAAAGGCTGATCAAAGGCTGATTAATTGGATGACTGTTTTTAAAATCGATTGATTGAATGTTAAAAGAAAATTCGGTGACATGCACAGGCATAGAGGCTACAACAGTCAAAAATGTATAAAATCCCAGATGCAGTTTATTGTGCATCCAAAATCCCAATTATACCCACACAAAAAAATGTGTTTGAATAACACAAGACTTTTAACCATAAACGATACCGAAATATTGGGGTGTCTTTGCTCCCAGCTCACACAAAGACATAATGTAAACAAAACATGCCCTCTTACAGTCATCGACAATGTATTACAGTATAAACACTGTAAAGTACCCATCGCCAAGCTAAAAATATTTCATGACCAGCGATTGTGCATAATTCTGGCAATCCGGTAAACAAATAAAAAAACTATTGTAAAATATCGGGGGCAATTTTTACTGTTAACTGATCATTGTCGTTTAATTGGTAAAACCGATATATTGTTCAACCTCTAATTGTAATGCCATATGTTTTGAGATGGTTAGACGAGTGTGGGTCAGCTGGACAGGTTCAATGACAGTAGGCCGCAACTATAAACCCCTGGGATGGAGGACCACTGGATCAAGACCCTGTCATCGCCAGTCCAATCTCGAGACCTGAACCCCCATCGAAAACCTCCGGAAGAGGAAGATGGATGGCCACAAGCCATCAAACAAAGTCGAGCTGCTTGAATGTTTGCGCCAGGAGTGGCATAAAGTCGCCCAACAGCAATGTGAAAGACTGGCAGAGAGAGCATGCCAAGATGCATGAAAGCTGTGATTGAAAATCAGGGATATTCCACCAAATATTGATTCAGTTCAAACATTAGTATTGTGTCGTTTATAAATGAATATGAACTTGTTTGCATTATTCGAGTTCTGAAAACACCGCATCATTTTTGTTATTTTGACCAGTTGTCATTTTCTGCAAAAAAGGCTCTAAATGACGATATTTTTATTTGGAATTTGGGAGAAATATCGTCAGTTCTTTATAGAATAAAACTAAAATGTTCATTTTACTGAAACACATACCTATAAATAGTAAATCCAGAGAAACTGATCATTTTGCAGTGGTCTCTTAATTTTTTCCAGAGCTTTATATATATATATATATATATATATATGTTTGGCTGTTTCGTTGTATCCTGAGCAGAAGGGGGCGAGGGGTCTCAGATTGAGCAAGCAGCCAAAGACATACAAGCTCCCCATGGCAGGGAACAGGAAGGCAGGGTGGAAGAATCGTATCCAGTTACTTCATCTCCTACATTTCAGGTCAAAATAGTCAAAGAAGAGCTTTGACGGACAGCCCATTCCGTGCTACGATGCCTTGTGGGACCATTCTGCAAATGCAATAGCGCCGTCTGGGGACTATTAGTGTATATAGGATTGTTTGTCCATAGTCTAGTCTGCGCAACAGCACCACAGAGTGGACAAAAAGTAAACAACAACATTCATCACCCAAAAAACTAACTTGCATTAGCTCTACATTAGCTGTGAAATTATATCTCAGGAGGTAAAAACAGACCCTCAATAAATATGCGCTTCTCCAGATCACACTTTATCTGTTGAGAAATTATTATGGAATGAACCCTGAATTGTTTTAAAACTGTCCCCTTTGAAACATTCATGAGGTCTGACCCGAACGACTAACTTCAGATAGGAATATTCTACTCGTCTGAGGTCACAAGTACGTGAGCTTCAGGATGCTAACGGGACTGCACCCTTATAGAACGGAAACATAAACGCAAGTAAATGATGGCCACATCAGACAAAACTCCCATAAACAATACGACAAAGTCACATGACCACATCTGTCTTCATCAGCATCACCGTCATTGTCATCAATTGCATTTAAGATAGGTTTCATCATATAAAGACTATTGTTCTTGACAACAGTAAGGAGAATTTCTCTTCCCCTGTTTCTCTCTCTGTTTGCAGCCATGGCTGACAGAGCCGTGATGAGGGAGCTCGTTTTTAGTGCAATCCAAGGTAATAATAAACAGTGCAGAACATCATCTGGGATCCTCAGATGGATATAACGTAGAAAATACCTTCAGATTTGTCTTTCTAAATCTATAAACTCCATATGCACATTAGAAGATCTGTAGACATGGCGAGAGCAACAGGGAGAAAACGAGAGAAGGAACTTCCTCCAACTTAATGAAAAAAATAGAGAGCTATCAACCCCCCCTGTTGATCTTTTTTTTTTTTAACCAATCATGCAAGTTTCCATCAGATTTTAGTCCAAAAATATTAAAGAAAGCTGAGCAAATGCAACAGAATAACCAAGCTCAAAATGTTCAAACAGAAGTAATCAATTGAAGACATTGTGAAGAGAAAATAGTCTTTCACTCCTTCCCTCATTTGCCTTTGCGCTCTTTTCTGATGACGCCTTTTCCGGTCAGGGCTTAGTGGCAGTTTGTGGGCGTGGCTTCTTGATTTGCCCCACCCACCCGCCTCCTCTTGGGTCCTTGTATATGCCACGCCTCTTCTGCGGTTAACCCCTCCCCCCAGGTGATGAGGTCATTCAACATCTTGAGTTGGTAACAGTAAATGTAGATGATAAAACTCATCGATATTGGCCAGCGCAAGGTCTGGTTTTGCAGTAGTTAGAGCTCTTGTTTTTTCAAGAGCACTTCATCAAAGTCTTTGATTTACTTTCATTTTTTTTTTTGGGGGGGGGGGGGGGGGGGGGGGGGGTTTCAAGAGGAATATGTGAGGGAAAAAGGGGTTCTGGCTTCATTTTCAACTTTCCTTTTTTGATTGAGAGCTCTTTTTTCATCGACAAGATGCAACTGGTCTTGCTCAGTCTGGGTGGAGCAATAAAACACAGAAACACTGAACTTTAAAGCTCAGTCCATCTAAACCCCACATATGTCTCATACGCTCCCCAAAACATTCCCTTGCATTGTGGGAAATGTAGTCCAGAGAGCAGGAAAAGGCAAAAGAGAGGGAGTAGGGGAGCTGAAGTTAGAGCTCTTTTCCCTCTTTGAGAGTCTCATACGTCCTTCTATTCCACGTCCCCTTCCACCCCCTCTCTCCCTGCAGCTCTGCATAAACATCTCAACGCTAGTTGGCTTACGATGAGTGACGCCCCCTCCTGGTCACCCTGTGCGCTAGCACCAATCATCCTCGTCCGTCTCGCTGTAGGGTTCGTGCAGCCCCTTCCGGGGCCCGCGGCCGTGCGGTGGCCGATTCGGGCCCGGGTGGGGGCCGCGGTGGTGCGGGGAGGGCGAGGAAGAACGGTAGCCATTAGGCATGCGGCGCGGGTGGGGAGGCACCTGACGAGCAGTCCTTGGCGAACGGGGGTGAGGTTGTGAATGAGGATGGGGGTTGCCCTGCGACAGACTCTGCTCGTAGGCGGGCGGCTCATGGTGGTGCTCGTATTCGTAGTCCCGGTTGTAAAATGGTCCGTCGCCCTCCAGGCTGTCCGGCGGCGGGCCCCAGCGGCCATGGCGTGGTGATTTGGGTGAAGCGTGCCTGGGGGACCGTGGGGAGGTGTGCCGGGGTGAGCCATGATGGGGCGAGGCATGGCGAGAGGGCGGGAGGTGGTAAGGTGGTTCGTGACCCGGCGGGGAGAAGTTGCGCGGGGAAGGGGAGTGGAGTCGCCCCTGTCCCGGCGAGCCGTACGGAGGCTTGCGGACGGCGGGGGAGTAGGTGACGTGAGGGCGTGGTGTGGACGGGGTCTGGGGCAGCTGCCGACGGCCACGCCGGGGGGTGCTGGTCCCCGACGTCGAGGGAACGGGGCTCCCGCTCACGGAACTACTGCCCTACATGAAAATTAAAACAAGGCAAATAAAAAAACACCACAAAATTAACGTTGAACGAAAGAGAGGAGCACACACCGGCAAGAGGAAGAGGAGAGAGAGAGATTAAAAGAGATATAGATAGAGAAAGAGAGAGAGAGAGAGAGAGAGAGAGAGAGAGAGAGAGAGAGAGAGAGAGAGAGAGAGAAGGTGTGTGGAAACAACAACATCGATAAAACCAGAAAGAAACAAACCGGCAATGAGGCAAAACAGCAGACACAGAGAAGCCACAAGTCACATCGAGAACAATGGACAGAAACAACAGTGAGAAAAGAAGATAAACAAAAGATTAACAAAAGAAAGAGAAACTGATTTCAGTAAGCAGTCATGATACGGTCACTATACGTTTCCCTTAGGGCTCCACATCTAAAGGATCTAAAACACGGACTCACAGACAGGAATGTCCGAGTCAACTGAATGATGGGATATTTGAAAATGCTGTGCGAGAGCGTGTGCTCTTGATACCAGATGTTTTGTAAGGATGTGACTAATTTAATCATGCAGTTGGTAACAAAATATGAGCTAAATTACTATTCAGGGTTATTTTCAACTCATCTGTGGCATGCTTTTGATTACCACTCTTAAAGGGACAGTTCACCCAAAAATGAAAGTTCTCTCATCATTTACTCACCCTCATGCCATCCCAGATGTGTATGACTTTCTTTGTTCAGCAGAACACAAATTAAGATTTTTAGAAGAATTTCTCAGCTCTTTTGGTCCATACAATGGAAGTGAATGGGTGCCAACATTTTAAAGCTCCAAAATTGACATCAGTCAGCATTAAAGTAATCCATAAGACTCCAGTGGTTAAATCAATTTCTCCAGAAGTGATTCGATAGGTGTGGGTGAGCAACAGATCAATATTTAAGTCTTCTTGTGTTTTTGGTGATTCACATTGTTCATGCATTCACATGTTCACTACTGGGCTGGAAGTAGATTTTCTATCAAAAATGGACTTTAATATTGATCTTATTTATTTATTATTAAATATTTAAATATTTCTTATCCACACCTGTCATATTGCTTTTAGAAAATATGGATTTAACCACTGGAGTCATATGGATTACTTTTATACTGCCTTTATATGATGTTTGGAGCTTAAAAATGTTGGCACCCATTCACTTGCATTGTATGGACCAAAAGAGCTGAAATATTCTTCTAAAAATTTTAATTTGTGTTCTGCAGAAGAAAAAGTCACACATCTGGGATGGCATGAGGGTGAGTAAATAATGAGACAATTTTCTTTTTTGAGTGAACTGTCCCTTTAATAAATTTAAATAGTACCTCAGTTATTAAAAATGTTGTGAGGAATTGATGGCATTTACTTTCTTAATACACATTCCTGGTTGCATTGATTAGGGTTGGCTATTGATACAGATTTCCCGATCCGATTCTGATTCACAAGCTCTCGATTCAATTCCAATTTCGGATTCATTTGTGTATACTTCAGTTATAATGTCCGTTTTGCTTACATATTAAATGTCCATAGAAACAAACTTCTAAGAGGCCAAAAAAGTGCATAAATGTTTATTACTTGGACACCGATTAATCTAAAATGTTTTGTTCCTGTATTGAGCACTTTGGCACTTCTTGCACTTTTTTGGCCTCTTAATATATATCCTTGAAGTTTATTACTATGGACACTGTGTACATGCTTGTTTTTTTCCTTGGATTTTCTTTTTTGAGCCTATGCACTAAAGCAACATGGATCATGTATAAGCTCTCAGTGTTTGGCACAGAATACTGATTTTATAAATGCTTTTTTTCATTCGTTTTTTGGTCATTTTTGTCACATTTTAGCTATTTAAAAATGTCCATGCATTCTATTAATAAATATGTCTTTAAATTGCATATTTATATACAAATCTTGCCTGTATACAGTTTATTTTGCTATACGTTTATTGTTTACATGCACAATTGTTACTATTTGCAAGTGTTTACATTGACATGTAGAACAAGAGCCAAAACGGTACCGTCTCTTTAAGAATAGCGGCCGTTCCGCAGTGAGTGTGTAACAGAAGTTTTTCAGTTGTGTGCATTTGCATTCATGCACTATTTGTTTTTGATCAACAACTTAATGTAAATAATAGAAAGGGTAATAACATGAGATATTATTCACAATAACAAATGTGCTGCGTGGATCTCGTCTTTGGACACACATTACACGTAATTACACGTAACATTAAACCAAACTTTTTCTCTCAACATGCAGTTGAAGGTATTTCAGTGCTGAACTTCTTCACTGATGAGTCAAATCTGAAAATGTACAAGCCTGAGGCAAATCAAAGACAATATTTGGTCACATGTGTGATGCTTTAAGACCAAAGCACACTCTAAGTAAGTACGTGAACGCAGACATGATCACCACATTACCAAAGCGCGTTCCAGTTGAACATGATTAATGTACGTTCTTGCGTTACTATGGCGGTAACAAACCTCAGTACTCAAGGGGGCGATAGAGTCACCTTCAAATGTTTGAGCCATTAAGCTGGATTTAACGTTATTCAGGTAAGTTGCTGTAAATATGTCGACTTTAGCTAACTTGCTCAGCAATATTCTGTTCAATCTGTTGTTCTGCAATGATAGTATTTGACTTAAAATTCACCATTGAAGCGGCCAGTTCACACTAACGCTATAGTGCCCTTGCTTCCAGTCTGGATGTCTGTCTATATGTCTGTCTATCTATCTTCCTTCTTGTCTGTCTGTCTGTCTGTATGTCTGTCTATCATCTATCAGTCTGTCTGTCTGTCTTCCTTCCAGTCTGGATGTCTGTCTATATGTCTGTCTCTCTGTCTGACTGTCTGTCTATCTATATTCCTTCTTGTATGTATGTCTGTCTGTCTGTATATCTGTCTATCATCTATCAGTCTGTCTGTCTGTCTTCCTTCCAGTCTGGATGTCTGTCTATATGTCTGTCTCTCTGTCTGATTGTCTGTCTATCTATCTTCCTTCTTGTCTGTCTGTCTGTCTGTCTGTCTGTATGTCTGTCTATCATCTATCAGTCTGTCTGTCTGTCTTCCTTCCAGTCTGGATGTCTGTCTATATATCTGTCTGTCTGTCTCTGTCTGTCTATCTATCTTCCTTCTTGTATGTCTGTCTGTATGTCTATCCATCTTCCTTCTTGTCTGTCTGTCTGTCTGTATATCTGTCTATCATCTATCAGTCTGTCTGTCTTCCTTCCAGTCTGGATGTCTGTCTATATGTCTGTCTATCTATCTTCCTTCTTGTATGTCTGTCTATATGTCTGTCTATCTATCTTCCTTCTTGTCTGTCTGTCTGTCTGTATGTCTGTCTATCATCTATCAGTCTGTCTGTCTTCCTTCCAGTGTGGATGTCTGTCTATATGTCTGTCTATCTATCTTCCTTCTTGTCTGTCTGTATGTTTGTCTATCATCTATCAGTCTGTCTGTCTGTCTTCCTTCCAGTCTGGATGTCTGTCTATATGTCTGTCTCTCTGTCTGACTGTCTGTCTATCTATATTCCTTCTTGTATGTCTGTCTGTCTGTCTGTATATCTGTCTATCATCTATCAGTCTGTCTGTCTGTCTTCCTTCCAGTCTGGATGTCTGTCTCTCTGTCTGATTGTCTGTCTATCTATCTTCCTTCTTGTCTGTCTGTCTGTCTGTCTGTCTGTATGTCTGTCTATCATCTATCAGTCTGTCTGTCTGTCTTCCTTCCAGTCTGGATGTCTGTCTATATATCTGTCTGTCTGTCTCTGTCTGTCTATCTATCTTCCTTCTTGTATGTCTGTCTGTATGTCTATCCATCTTCCTTCTTGTCTGTCTGTCTGTCTGTATATCTGTCTATCATCTATCAGCCTGCCTGTCTGTCTTCCTTCCAGTCTGGATGTCTGTATATATGTCTGTCTCTCTGTCTGACTGTCTGCCTATCTATCTTCCTTCTTGTCTGTCTGTCTGTCTGTCTGTCTGTATATCTGTCTATCATCTATCAGTCTGTCTGTCTGTCTTCCTTCCAGTCTGGATGTCTGTCTATATGTCTGTCTCTCTGTCTGACTGTCTGCCTATCTATCTTCCTTCTTGTATGTCTGTCTGTCTGTCTGTCTGTCTGTCTGTATGTCTATCTATCTTCCTTCTTGTCTGTCTGTCTGTCTGTCTGTATATCTGTCTATCATCTATCAGTCTGTCTGTCTGTCTTCCTTCCAGTCTGGATGTCTGTCTATATGTCTGTCTCTCTGTCTGACTGTCTGCCTATCTATCTTCCTTCTTGTATGTCTGTCTGTCTGTCTGTCTGTATGTCTATCTATCTTCCTTCTTGTCTGTCTGTCTGTCTGTCTGTATATCTGTCTATCATCTATCAGTCTGTCTGTCTGTCTTCCTTCCAGTCTATATGTCTGTCTCTCTGTCTGACTGTCTGTCTGTCTGTCTGTCTGTCTATCTATCTTCCTTCTTGTCTGTCTGTATATCTGTCTATCATCTATCAGTCTGTCTGTCTGTCTTCCTTACAGTCTGGATGACTGTCAATGTTGAAAATGTAACGCGCACTTGTGTTGGGTTTTGAATTGCGCTCGGACGAGCTTGAGTAGCAAGATGCGTCTGTGTTCACGAACTGGCGTAGAGTGTGATTCAGTCTTTACTCATCGATCTTGGGATTTAAAGGAACATTCTGGGTTCGATATACATGTTAAGCTCAAACGACAGGATTAGCAACATAATGTTGATTACCGCAAAAAATTATTTTGACTCGTACCTCCTTTTCTTTACAAAAATCAACATTACAGAATCGTTCAAATGAAGATCGCAATGCATCGAAAAATAAATATTTTTATCCTCTCCAAGTATTGCACATGATTCATCAGTAACAAAATAACAAATTAAAAAATTAAACAGGTTTTGAACAAAATGAGGGTGAGAAAATGAAGACCATTTTTTTGTGTGAACTATACCTATAAATGAACTGGAATACACCAGTCCAAGGTGTCATTATTCTCAGTTGTAATTGACAGCATGCAGTACATTAAGTTAAAAATAACCCGGATTATTTCTATAATTCTAAACATGTATGCTGCTTGCGTTTTATGCTTATTCAATTTGTACATAAATATAAAATGGCTATTTTAGTGTGTGTCTTTGTTTGTTTGTGGCCCACCTGTCGGTGACCACGGCCCTCACTCGGTGAGCGGGACCAATGGCGGTCGCATCTGTCGTGAGGATGACGAGGGTAGTCCCGCTCATGACTGTACCGCTCCTTATCCACCGAGCTGTGGTGGTGATGATGATGGTGGTGGTGGTGGCGGTCTTTTGCTCGACCCCGCTCTCGCTCTCTCTCTTTAGTTGGAAGATCACCTGACTGTGTAGTGGTGCTAAGATCCGTGCCCAGACCTGATGAATTCAAAACAGAGATGCGAGACTCAACAACATTCAGAGGTGGTCAAAATAGATGCACTGAAATGCAAATTAAGACCAAGTGTAAATGGTGATGTGTCTCGCCTGACCACTTGTGATTAGGTCACATGAGATGGATGGATCTAAACTGGGTCTATGTGTGTGTTCAGGTGTGTGACCTGTGTCTGCGTCTGTATAGCGGGCGAGGGATCTCTCTGAGGTGCGGTGACTGCGATCTCTCTCCCGCTCTCGTTCTCTCCTTCGTGGACCATGTCTGTGACCCTCCTCTGACACCACCCGCTCCAGAGAGTAATCGTCCAATCGCACGCCTCGACCTGAACGTCCGTGGACCAGTGAGGACGTAGAGCGCCGCATTGGACTTGTGTCTGTGATGGTCTACAGATAAAAAAAGAAAAAGAAAAGGAAGACAAAGAGTGGGAAAAGACAGACGGTTACATTGAAGTGTGATTTCAAACAAGGGCTTGATTGTATGCAGTGTTACAAGTGCATCTGTGTGCATATGGGGCAATATTTGAATACAGTCAGCTTAGCACTCAGTCCATTCCAAACCCACAGAGAAAACCAATGCACGAGAATATCGGTCATGCTCAGTGAGGACGGAGAGAGAAATAGAGGACAACAGGAAAAGCGGTGGAGCTCTAGCGGAAAATACAGAGAGAAAGAGAAGGGCATTGTGTTGACTGATAAAGGGAGAAAGTTAAAGAGAAAGACAGACAGAAAGAAAGATGCATAGAGAGAAAGACAGACAGAAAGAAAGATATATAGAGAGAAAGACAGACATACAGACAGAAAGACAGATAGTCAGACAGACAGAAAGACTGGAAGGAAGACAGTCAGACAGACAGACAGATAGATGATAGACAGATAGAAAGACAGACAGATAGATAGACAAACAGATAAACAAACAAATAAACAGACAAACAAACAAACAAACAAACAGGAAGATAGCTATACAGACAGACAGACAGACAGACAGTCAGATAGAAAGACAGACAGACAAAAAGATAGATAGATAGATAGATAGATAGATAGAAAGAAAAGACAGACAGACAGACAGACAGACAGACAGATAGATAGAAAGACAGACAGACAAAAAGATAGATAGATAGATAGATAGAAAGAAAAGACAGACAGACAGACAGACAGACAGACAGACAGACAGATAGATAGATAGATAGATAGAAAAGACAGACAGACAGCCAGTTAGATAGATAGATAGATAGATAGACAGACAGACAGACAGACCGTTAGATAGATAGATAGATAGATAGATAGATAGATAGATAGATAGATAGATAGATAGAAAAGACAGACATACAGACAGACAGACAGACAGATAGATAGATAGATAGATAGATAGATAGATAGAAAAGACAGACAGACAGACAGTTAGATAGATAGATAGATAGATAGATAGATAGATAGATAGATAGATAGATAGAAAAGACAGACAGACAGTTAGATAGATAGTTAGATAGAAAAGACAGACAGGCAGATAGACAGACAGATAGACAGACAGACAGACAGACAGACAGAAAGAAAGAAAAGACAGATAGACAGACAGACAGTTAGATAGATAGATAGATAGATAGATAGATAGATAGATAGATAGATAGATAGATAGATAGATAGATAGATAGATAGATAGATAGACAGACAGACAGACCGTTAGATAGATAGTTAGATAGAAAAGACAGACAGGCAGATAGACAGACAGATAGACAGACAGAGACAGACAGACAGACAGATAGATAGATAGAAAAGACAGACAGACAGACAGACAGACAGATAGATAGATAGATAGATAGATAGATAGATAGATAGATAGATAGATAGATAGATAGATAGATAGATAGAAAAGACAGACAGACAGACAGTTAGATAGATAGATAGATAGATAGATAGATAGATAGATAGATAGATAGATAGATAGATAGATAGAAAAGACAGACAGACAGACAGACAGTTAGATAGATAGTTAGATAGAAAAGACAGACAGGCAGATAGACAGACAGAAAGAAAGAAAAGACAGACAGACAGACAGACAGTTAGATAGATAGATAGATAGATAGATAGATAGATAGATAGATAGATAGACAGACAGACAGACAGACCATTAGATAGATAGTTAGATAGAAAAGACAGACAGGCAGATAGACAGACAGAGAGACAGAGAGACAGACAGACAGATAGATAGATAGAAAAGACAGACAGACAGACAGACAGACAGACAGACAGACAGATAGACAGATAGATAGATAGATAGATAGATAGATAGATAGATAGATAGATAGACAGACAGACAGACAGACAGACAGACAGACAGACAGAAAAGACAGACA
Organism: Moxostoma hubbsi; assembly: GCA_032164185.1. NCBI lineage: Eukaryota > Metazoa > Chordata > Actinopteri > Cypriniformes > Catostomidae > Moxostoma > Moxostoma hubbsi. The sequence goes on along the minus strand of JAVLUX010000201.1, from coordinate 9,654,826 downwards.
GAAAAGACAGACAGTTAGATAGATAGATAGATAGATAGATAGATAGATAGATAGATAGATAGATAGATAGATAGATAGATAGATAGATAGATAGATAGATAGATAGATATTTTAGCATGCCTTACATGCACAGCAGCATTTTCTAACACAAGCAGAACCTTAAAATACTCATTGCTCATTGCCCTCTCTGCCATAGCGGAGCACACACAACCCAATTCAGCCAAATTCAGCCAAGTACACTGGTCCATGCACACACCCTTAGGAACAAAGGTCTTCTGAGAGTCTGCAGCATGTGTGGACGCACACAGACATTACTGAGTCATTGCTTGGGAAAAAACTGTCTATCTGCATCCGAGCATGATCTGAACATTGAAATAACCTTTTGCTAACTCCCTCTCTGTCACAAACTCACACACATGCCATGCGCTTTATTGGGACATGCTGACGACATGACTGCTACTGCCCAAAAGTTTCCTGTTAAAAAATCCATGCGTCAATAACTACGACAAGAACGGCAAAAAGCTCCCCATGTCCACAGGAGAAGAATTACAAAGCAAACACACACGCACACAGACATACATACAGGGAAACTGGGCTGCATAAGTTGACAGGGAAAAAGTCAGAGTGCAAAAGATATAGAGATGAACAGAATAGAATAGAAATAAATAGAATAGATAGATGAATAAAATAGTGATGAATAGAATAGAGTACAACAAAATAAAATTAAAGAGATAAACAGAAGAGAGATGACTAGAGTAGAACAGAAATAAGACAAATAGAATAGAGAGACATATCGAATAGAGATAGAATAGAATAGAATAGAATAGATGAAAATAGAATAGAACATGGACATGGAATAGAATAGAATAAAGATACATAGAATATAGACAAAGAGACAAATAAAATAGAGAAGAATATAACAGAGAGATTTATAAAAAAGTATAATTAAAAAAAATAGAATTAAGGAAAACAGAATCATAATTGAGATAAACAAAATAGAAACAAAAGAGACTAACAGAATAGAGATGTGTAGAATAGAGACTAACAGAAAACAGGCAAAAAGAATAGAGATGAAAAGAACAGATGCAAACAGACAATAACATAGAATTGTGACCTATAGAATAGTAACAAATAGACTAGAGAAATGAATAGAATAAAGATTAATGGAATAGTAAAATCAAATAAAATAGACAAATGGAATAGTGGCAAATGGAATAAAACAGAAAATAGATACAAAATAGAATAAAATAGAGATAAACAGAATTGAATAGAGATTATAAGAATATAATGCAGACAAATAGAATAGAGATTAAAGAGATTAATAGAAAAGTGAAAATAATAGAGACAAATAGAGTTGAATAGAACATAATAGAGATTAAAAGATAGAACAGAGACAAATAGAATAGAGACAAATTATTAGAATACAAAAGAAAAGAATAGAATAGATGAAAATAGAATAGAACATGGACATGGAATATAATTGAATAAAGATACATAGAATATAGACAAAAAGAGACAAATAAAATAGAGATGAATAGAATAGAGATTTATAAAAAAAAATATAATAAAAAAAGAATTAAATAGAAAATTAAATAGGAAAATAGAATAATAATTGAGATAAACAAAATAGAAACAAAAAGAGACTAACAGAATAGAGATGTGTAGAATAAAGACTAACAGAAAAGAGGCAAAAAGAATAGAGATGAATAGAACAGATGAAAATAGACAAATAGAATAGAATTGAGACCTATAGAATAGTAACAAATAGACTAGAGAAATGAATAGAATAAAGATTAATGGAACAGTAAAATCGAATACAATAAACAAATAGAATAGAGAAAAATAGAATTGAATAGAGATTATAAGAACAGAATGCGGACAAATAGAATAGAGATGAAAGGGATTAATTGAATAGTGAAAATAATAGAGACAAATAGAATAGAGAGACAAATAGAGTAGAGTTGAATAGAACAGAATAGAGATTAAATAATAGAATTGAGACAAATAGAATAGAGATGAAAGAGATTCATAGAATAGTGAAAAGAATAGAGACAAACTTAATAGAATACAATAAAAAAGAATAGAATAAAATAGAATAGAGATGATCAGAATAAAATAGAAGATAAGATATAAAGAATAGAGAGGGAGGACAGAAAAGGTGAATATAAGAAAGATGGAATGAAATTAAGAGTTAAATATGACAAGACTTAAAGGGACAGTTCACCCAAAAATGAAAATTCTCTCATCATTTACTCACCCTCATGCCATCCCAGATGTGTATGACTTTTTTCTTCTGCATATCACAAATTAAGATTTTTAGTAGAATATCTCAGCTCTGTTGGTCCATACAATGCAAGTGAATGGTGACCAGACCTTTGTAGCTCCAAAAATCACATAAAGGAAACATAAAAGTAATCCATACGGCTCCGTAAAGGACTTAAATATTGTCCTTTTTCTAACCCACCCCTATCATATCACTTCTGAAGACATGGATTTAAACACTGGAGCCGTATGGATTACTTTTATGTTTTCATTATGTGATTTTTGGAGCTATAAAAGTCCAGTCACCATTCACTTGCATTGTATGGACCAACAGAGCTGAGATATTCTACTAAAAATCTTCATTTGCGATATGCAGAATAAATAAAAATCATACACATCTGGGATGGCATGAGGGTGAGAAAATTTGAGATTTAAAATGTTTGGGTGAACCATCCCTTAAAAAAAGACGTGGAATCCTAAAACACAGTAAATGAGAAGAGAAGGAAGAAGAGCTTGGAGGAGAGAGAGAGAGAGAGAGAGAGAGAGAGAGAGAGAGAGAGAGAGAGAGGCAGAAAGCCAGAGACGGTACATACACTGAGGTTACTTCCTCGCGGCCTGTGTCTCCGTCGCTGTTGAACAGCAGACAGACGTGTGCAGAACAGGACAAACGCATGAAACCACAGGGATGACACACACGGAGCACAGCAGAGAAAGTGTGTGTGTGTGTGTGAGAAAGAAAAGAGAGAGACAACGAGAGAGTAGGATACAGAAAGACCACCAAATAGCACCAGAACCACAGAAAGGAAAAGGGAAGGAAGAAAATGAGGAAGGAAGGAAGTAGAAGGGAAGGAGGGAGCCATGGGGAACATGGTGAGGATGACGAGGATAAATGATAAGAAAGAAAACAAAGGGATTGGGGAGAGGCCAAAAATGAAAAAAAGAGAGATATAAAAAGTAAAGTGTAGAAGAGAGAGAGAGAGAGATTGTGATCCCATTTGAATTAAGAGAGAGAGAGAGAGAGCAGAGAAACATACAAGCATTGACAGAAAGGGGTCGGGGGGAGGAGGAGGAAAAGGAAAGAGAAAAGAGACAAAAATTGAGCGAGTGTAGAGGAAGATAGGAAGCACACTAACACACTTACCGCAGCAGAGCGCACACTCTGTGGGGCAGAGCAGTGTTAGACAAAAGTGAGTCACACATTTACATTACAGCTGTACACAACACACTGCCAGCTATACACAAACATACAGTGAACACTCTGGATCCTCATACTTCCTGGGTGACTGTATATATATATATACTGTAAGCAAGCACACTTCCAACAACACAAACGCATAACACATATGGCTTCACCCAGACTGGTACTGATTTGTTCTGATAGCCTCATGTAACAGAAAAACACGTGAAAATCCAGTTTCACACACTCGGACAAAATACTCAACCCAGACACATCTCCAACAAATAGACAACCAAGAGATCATGAGGTTATGTGAGGCTGAGAAATGGTGTGTGTGTGTGTGTGTGTGTGTGTGAATGTGTGTTTGCAACTGTAGCACGCAGGCTTTTAGGGAAAAGAACAAAATAGTTTTAAATGTGCATAAGTGTACTTACATTGGTTGTGTGTCATGTGTTGTGGGTTTATGTTTGTGTTGCTGCATCATGTGTAGCGAGCGTGCTACTGCCTCTAGAGGTTGATTTGTGTCAGGATCGGTTTTTACAACAGGTTTTCAAACTGATTTCAGTCCAGTAAAATAAAGCAACAAGCCACGAGAACCTGTGCGTTACAGTGATTTTACTAGGGGTTACGTTGCAAAAATTAAAAAAGAAGAGTAAAGCTTTGATATAACAAAATATAAAGTAGGCTTGGAAGGCAAATATATTGTTTATTTACATTATATTAAAAATAAGCCTATCATTGGCCTACAGCAGGACTGGACTGGTAATCTGGCATACCGGGCATTTTCCCGGTGGGCCGATGCACTTTGGGACTTTCGGACTGGCCATCGGGAGAACCGAGCGGGCCGGAGGGTCTGCTGCGTAACGGGCCGAAAGGGACGTGATAAGCTAAAATGAGCCGCTGCGTTATGCAGAACGGACAACAAAACGCTGCTGCGATATGACGAAAAGGAGCGAACACCACCCCACCCCTCCTCCCCCGCTCAACAACTTTTAGGCCAGTTGCTATGTAAAATCCCGGGCCGATTTCTCTTCCCAGTCCAGCCCTGGCCATTCTCAAACTCAATTCGTCAATCTGTCCGAGATAGATTTATTATAAGGGCTTTTCTAAGGATGCATCAATGCACACATGCATCAGACAGACGCTTTAGGAATGTCTCACTCTGGTTTTTCAACAGCGTTTTAGGTGCTGTGTCATTAAACGTGGTTTGAGGTCCCTGCATTTGGAATTGCGCTTCGTCAAGCTGTGTTTGTATGCAAGAACGCTTGCGTCCTCATCTTGTGCTGTCGCTAGTGTCAAGCAAGCCTCAGTTTGGTTTGTTGTCTGTTCAGCTGGAGTTTGTCTTACTGCCCCCTGCTGAAAACAGGCGGCACTTCAAGCTTGAACTGCTCTGATGGTAGGAATATTCCATCTTTTTTTTAATCGCATAATTTGTTTATATAATTAATCACATTGGGTTAACATGTAAAGGTGACAGCCCTAAAAGAAAAATTGTTAAAGAACATTTTAGTCAACCAGTTGAACACCGCCTACAAATGTAGGCTGGGTACGGTTGGCCCATTGTACGTAGGGGCCACGGATTGTTCCTGGCAGGCAGCAGATACCCAAACCCCGCCCCCACCCTAATCCTAACCATATGGAGCCTGAAAGGCAGAGTTGCATGACAGGAACAACAGATTGCAACTTTAACCCATTATGGTACGGTTGCTAAGCAAAATTATAGGAAAAATAAACTGGAGACAACTTAATACGCATTAATATGGATTTTCATTGATGTGCGGTTACAGGTGTGTGTGTGTATGTATGCTAATTCACTTTATAATGGTTTATAATGTCGGATTTTAAAACTGATAAAAATAATTAGTATGCACAAAATGACTATTTTCACACGAATTGACTTCCTATTTTTGGAGTTTAAAAAAATCGCTACCTTAAATCAAGCTCCGGCAATTGCACACTTCAGACACACCAAGGTTTTCCTGAAAGTGAGCCATGGTGGTATGACAATGCAGGGAATACACACTCAAACACATGCACACACACTCACACGCACACGCACACGCACACGCACACACACACACACACACACACACGGCCATGCAGGTAAGTGAACATCAGGGCATGAGCCACTTATCCATGTGCCCTTTGACTCTTGATTAAGACATGCTAGCATTTACATGTTAGCATGACAGCATAACAAACTGTTTTGAAGTTTGGTTCCCCAAACCAAAGCGGTCATAGGCTGTTAGCTGGATAAATGACTGTGGATGAATGTCAGGGGAAAGGGCGATAGCAGATAAAAATGGATGGATGAAAAGATAAAGGGATTGATGGAAGGATGATGGTGCTCACTTGGTTGTCTGCTGAGAGGCGTGGCATGGAGATGGTCCGCCCATGCCCTTCCATTGAGTGATAGGGCTCAGTGTCCGAGTAACCGTCCCCAACAGGCCCAATTTCTCTCATTTCTACCGTCTGCAAAACAGAGCAACAGCATGTGGGCTGGGCTAATGCCTGCATCACCGGCCTACAGCTCTATCTGATCCTTGACCAATGAGGAGTAAAACCAGTAGAGGGCAACTGTCATGCCCAAAAGTCAGGTGTGGACTTAAAGACATTAGCTCAAAGAAGGAAAAAGGGGATGTTCAAATGGTCAAAGATGTCAGTATAGTGCATGTTAACATTAAAAAACAGTTCAGATGGATGCAAAAATGTGCTCTGTGTGGTACTGTCTCTTTAAAAATACTGGCAGTTCGGTGAGCGTCTGAAGTGTTTCGGATGAGCATGAATTAATGAGAGAGGAGTCGTACGGTTTCTTTACTGCATCCGTGCCATGTGTGATCAGAATTAATGTTTCCTTTTAATTTTTCATCATCAACTGGCTGTAAAGAACAGAAAGGATATTAATTAAAAAAAATGAAAGTGGATCTTTAATGGACCCACATTCGACTGAGAAAATTTTCTGTTTTAATTTCAATGCTTTTAAGCAGTTTTCATCAATACAAGGTGATTTTTCAGGCAACCCAAAACAATTGGACACTAAATGGCACACTATTTCAGGACAGTCTGAAAGTCTGTGCCAAGTTTGGTGGATGTAGCTTGAGAAAAATTCAGAAATAAAATAACACAACGTTTGTAGAATAACAGTATGTTGGCTTTGCCAACCAAATAATATAGATCCAATATCAATGATGAAACCTATATCCAGTGGACTGCAAAAATCCTGAAATGCCCAGTAAAATTTTGCCTCCCAATCTAACCCTTCTAGTGGCCGTGCCAGTTGGATCTGATTGCCCACTACTTGTTTAAGAACTTTCAAGTTAGAGCTAAAAGATCCCTTTGATGAGTGGCTAGTGCTGAGACATATCAGGGTCTGATGACTGTTGATCTACAGAGAAGTTACACTGAGGGAGAGATGAGAGTCTGGAGGGGGTTTGGTACGATCCAACAGACAGTGAGGAAGCAGCCACAAGCAGTGAAAACCCCTGCAGTCTGGCAGAGGTGGTAGGGTCTATACTATGGAGATAAAACAGTATCAAAACATCTCACAAATGCACACGATAATCAACAAATGCACTCAACTTATCCATGCACACACAACAATCTACAAATACAAGCAACAGATCCGCACATTGGCTCAATTCACAAATGCACCCATCAGAATGCAAAAATATAAGCTATACCATGACGTCTTTGCTAACCTTACAGTCCTCAAATGTGCACACAAATACTGAGACCATTAACATTGGTATTCTACCTCAAGAATGTCCATGAATGTGTCTTTGCATTTGTGGATTGTTTTGAAACTCTTGTTACTTGATTCACAAATATAAGCAAGCTGATCTCCACTCTAACTGGATCGGCCTTCTGCTTCTTATACTATGGTTGCTAATTGCCACCTGCTGTTAGCTTAGACCAGATACATCCTATTTTCTTTTCTCTAGAGCCCCTCTGGCAGGGCTGGACTGGTAATCTGCCATACCGATCATTTTCCCGGTGGGCCGACGCACTTTGGGGCCGGTCAAGGGCGGACTGGCCATCGGGAGAACCGAGAAGTGGGTCGGCTGCAAAACGATTTCACTTCTCAGTCCAGCTAGTTCGAAACCCAGGGCGTGCTGAGTGACTCCAGCCAGGTCTCCTAAGCAACCAAATTGGCCCAGTTGCTAGGGAGGCTAGCGTCACATGGGGTAACCTCCTCGTGGTCGCGATTAGTGGTTCGTTCTCGGTGGGGTGTGTGGTGAGTTGAGCGTGGATGCCGCGGAGGATGGCGTGAAGCCTCCACACGTGCTATCTCCGTTGCAATGCGCTCAACAAGCCATGTGATTAGATGCACGGTTTGACGGTCTCAGACACGGAGGCAACTGAGATTCGTCCTCCGCCACCTCGATTGAGGCGAGTCACTACGCCACCACAAGGCAAAATAGAACTGCAGGTTAGACTGTTATTGCAACACTGCTGTTATATACCCCGCCTTTCAATAAATGTACCTCTGAACCATAACATATGTCTCTTTTTGCACTGAACAGTTTAGTAATGTGCATATAGATTTATAAAACTGGTAGTTCTTCAACTTTTTTAATTTTCTTAAAGTAGTCATACGAGGTGATCCGTTTGTTATTTATTTGATTGTAATTATGAATTAGTTATAAATGTTGTGACATGATACCTGTTACTTTTCCCAGCCCTGGTCAGGTGGGATCATTTGTGATTACTTGATTAGGAGATTTCAATGATTATTTATAGAGGTTACAGGGACGGATTTCCATTCGTATGTCCAGTACAAATCCTTTTAATCCATATATTTTGACAGAAATATTGTCTAGAGTACAATCTGACAAAAGTACAAAACTGCCAACCAATGGATGATTCCACTTTTAAGGTCGTTAAGCGTCCACTCAGTACCGCCGCTCCCTATAAACACACTACGTAGTGTGCGTAGGACACCAACTCCCTAGGGGGGCACTATCTTACCCTAGGGCACCAGTCCTCCTGGAACTCTGCGTAGGGCATCAATTTGGCCAGTGGCAGCCCTGCGTCCGCTTGAGGAACACGGGTTATGTCATCATTTAACGTCAAATGAACGGAAGACAGTTCAGATCAGCTTACTTGTATTTGTGGACCAGTTTAGTGCTTTTGTGGATTGCCTTGTGCATATGTGGATCTGTTGCATGCATTTGTGGAATGCCTTGTGTGTGTGTGTGGATCTGTTGCATGCATTTGTGGAATGCCTTGTGCGTATGTGGATCTGTTGCATGCATTTGTGGATTGCCTTGTGTGTATGTGGATCTGTTGCATGCATTGTGGATTGCCTAGTGCGTACGTGGATCTGTTGCATGCATTGTGGATTGCCTTGTGTGTGTGTGTGGATCTGTTGCATGCATTGTGGATTGCCTTGTGTGTGTGTGGATCTGTTGCATGCATTGTGGATTGCCTAGTGCGTATGTGGATCTGTTGCATGCATTTGTGGATTGCCTTGTGTGTGTGTGGATCTGTTGCATGCATTTGTGGATTGCCTTGTGTGTGTGTGTGGATCTGTTGCATGCATTTGTGGATTGCCTAGTGCGTATGTGGATCTGTTGCATGCATTTGTGGATTGCCTTGTGTGTGTGTGTGGATCTGTTGCATGCATTGTGGATTGCCTAGTGCGTATGTGGATCTGTTGCATGCATTTGTGGATTGCCTAGTGCGTATGTGGATCTGTTGCATGCATTTGTGGATTGCCTAGTGCGTATGTGGATCTGTTGCATGCATTTGTGGATTGCCTTGTGTGTGTACGTGGATCTGTTGCATGCATTTGTGGATTGCCTAGTGCGTATGTGGATCTGTTGCATGCATTTGTGGATTGCCTTGTGTGTGTGTGTGGATCTGTTGCATGCATTGTGGATTGCCTAGTGTGTACGTGGATCTGTTGCATGCATTTGTGGATTGCCTTGTGCGTATGTGGATCTGTTGCATGCATTTGTGGATTGCCTTGTGCGTATGTGGATCTGTTGCATGCATTTGTGGATTGCCTTGTGCGTATGTGGATCTGTTGCATGCATTTGTGGATTGCCTTGTGCGTATGTGGATCTGTTGCATGCATTTGTGGATTGCCTTGTGTGTGTGTGTGGATCTGTTGCATGCATTGTGGATTGCCTAGTGCGTACGTGGATCTGTTGCATGCATTTGTGGATTGCCTTGTGCATATGTGGATCTGTTGCATGCATTTGTGGATTGCCTTGTGCGTATGTGGATCTGTTGCATGCATTTGTGGATTGTCGTGTGCATTTGAGTTATGTTTTGATACTGTTTTATCTCCATACTATATAAACGTGCCGAGATGGACTGTGAAGTTCAAGAAAGGAACTGATTCATCAAAGAGATAACAGAGACATAAAAGGTAGACCTTGTGAAAATATGAATGTGACGTGTGCCCAAAAGCTGCAAAACAGAGACGGTGACTATGACAACACTGATTGGCTGATGCACACAGCTCTTAAAATACCAAAGGTTGAGGGAAGGCCAGAGACAGATACCGTTGATGCAGTCACAAATCAACTCCTGCTTAGAGTCACAGTTAGAATGACAGGCTATTTGGGGACGTGAAAAAACGGTAGTGGTAAAGTCAGAGCATCGCTGATACCCTTCTGATCTGGGATCTCAGGTATTACCTGTGGATTGTGCCGGCTGTCATGGTGATCTTCCGGATAAGGTCTAACTGGGTTCCAGTTTTCCGGAACAGACTTCTGGGACATTTCCTGGGCACGCGATGTCACCCATGACTGGCTCTCACTCATACCGCCCTCTGGAGGTCTGAAGCAGAGAAATGTAAAAGTGATTGAAAGCAGTATAGGGAGGCAACACACTAGAGAAAGCTCTGATGGAGCATTTGATAGATAGGAATGCAGAAAACTACACAAGACGGTTTCGATACACTTATAAAAAAGTGGCTGTGTTCACAAATATGTTTCTATTTGTACAAAACGCTGCACATTAATTTAATTCTGAATTATGTTGGATAAGATGGATAAGTATACACACATTTATTAATAATTTTGAGACTAACTTCATCCCATACAACGCATATACAGTATACTTGTGTAAACGGCTGAAGAAACAAAAATGCAGATAGATGTATATTGTAGAATTGAAACGATTTCAGCTGAGGAAATATAAAAAAGAAAGAGAAGAAGTGTGGCCTATAAGGAGAAGAAGAAAGACAACAATTAAAGCAAAGGCTTAGCAGAGAAGAGAGAGGCATTCTTTACAGGTAAACCTCATGAAACACATCAAGAACATGTCCTTGTCAATTTCAATCCAAAAAATTCACCCCAAATCAATCTAAAACATCCACAGTGCTGAAAGTGCCTGAAGTTGGAAAAACACCTATTTAAATGGTAAAATATGTATGCATACTGTATAGGTGCACTCCTTTTATTCATGCAAAATATAGTTACCGTAAATATGAGTCACAAATGTTTGTAAAATTCATCCCGACACATTAAGTTAACAGCTACAGTATATCCTGACTCGCATAAAAGCATTGAAGGAGGAACAAGTGTTCTACTCACAGGCTGTTGACAGGTTCCTGTGGTAACTCAGGGAGGCCGTTCAGCCCCTGTCCTCCTTCATGGTTCGGGGATGGCTCCATGCGCTGAAACATTAATGGCGTTCGGTTCTGTGTGAGATACGAACATGGCCTGCGGCTGGGATCAGACACACTCATGGGATATGGGGTAAAACACAAGACACTGTGCATCACACAGGTGGTGGGGTACCAGACAGCAGAGGTTACCCAGAGGGCATCATGGGAAACTGAGTCCTACAGTGCCCTCATGAACCTAAATGGATTTCTCCATTAAGGGGCTGTGCTGTCTGGGTAGATGGCTCGAGGCATTTCCATCCAACCCACCTGGAGGTATAGGCGGTAGTAACGATTTGGGGCGTGCTACAGTGAGCATCTGAGGTTCGTGCTCATAGAATTGCATCAACTATGAGCTAACTCTAGAAATGGGAAACTCAGAGACTGTGGTAGCCCAAAGGTTACACCTAGAACCTCCCCTCAACATCCATTAATGAACAAATTGGCTAGACAAACGGAATCCACACGTAGGGAAAAAAGATTCCATGTTAGTGACGTTCCATGAACGACAATCGACAAATGGAAAAAGACCAGACAAAATGGGACAGAGATAACAAAAAATTATACAATGAAATAAAGAGTAAGAGACTGGGGGTGAGTCACATATATCTGTTGCTTAGTTTCCATCCAATTTACGCACTATTTTGTTTTCGACAATTTTTTTGCAAAATTTATCGTCTTCTGTTTCCATTCAAAAGGCCTTTTATTGATAAAATGGTCTGCGTGATGATGTCATGCCTAAAAAAACACTTTTGGTTTATCGCAAAATAAATCCGCCCTGAAGCCGTTTCCTTACAGAAATGTGTGTTTATCGCTAATTCACCTCCCAGATGTCCCAAATTTGTTTCCTCAGAAGTTTTGATAAAATGGGGAGAGTTTGAGACAATTCAATGAAATTAACTGTCATTTTAATTTCACAAATAAAAGCATTCAAAAGAAGAGGAATTGCAATCAAAAGAGAACTGTTGCCCTTCTGATAGGATTGTAATATTGGTCCTGATGTTGCGCCTATCACAGGTTACCACTGACCAGTTCTGACCCGAAAGTGAATCCATCCATCCATGTATATATGATGTGAGCACAACTATTAAAGAAACATTGATGCAGTGTTATATCAGGGTTTGCATATGATACATTCCTGATATTCAATAGACTATTTTAAACAATCATCTAATCTAAAGCATCGCCATCACAACTGCATTATGTCCCACATATTTCTCCAGCAACTTTTAATGACCAAATTAACTTGATTGTCATCTAAAATTTATTTTAGCTTCAAAACGCAATTTACATTTTCTGAAGAAGCTGCAAATGCGATCCGAGGTAAAGAGGGTTAGATTTAAAATATTTCAACGTTTTAAAATGTTCAAAAACTCGTTTTCTGAAAGTGAACTCATTGGACAAACAGTTCCGATAGTTTATGGTCTTGAACAAAGTCTAGAACATTCCGATGCAATTCAGCCGACTTTATTCATTTAAGTTTGTGCAAAGAAAAGGCATATATAGGTCTAAAAATATATATATTTTTCATTTGGCAATGTATTTTTTTAGTTTAATGCTTTTTTAACTTGGTAATTTATTTAATTTCATACAGGGAATTTTGCCGGCATTTTTTTCAAAGGTAAGATAAATAATAATTTAATAGAATTGGATTACATGTTAGTCTTCCAAAAAGCACGCTGATGCTTTTCTCCTAGTTTTGTGTATTTATCTTTAATTTAAAACATCTTTGCGCACAGAAATGATGTTGTTTGTATTGTGGGATAATTCTGTGACTGCCGTCTATTATCTTGAATAATGTGGAAAAGAAACTTGAATAAATAAATGGATGTCTACCGCGATTAAATTAATCACAAACAGTGGCAATTCATTTGTTCTCCTTGTACTTGTCGATGACCGGTGCATGATACGAGATATTTGTGTTGGCATTCCTGGAAGTGTCATGTTTGCAGAATCGGATCTATGTGCCGTTAAGATCAATCCATCATCACATACAATAAATTGGCTTTCAAGGATGTCTTCTGTCATCATGATTAACAGGCTAACGTCATGTAACACTACATTTTTGCATCAATGCCAAATTTCTTGACAAAAAGTGAGTTTTTCGTGACATTTGAAGTTTCGAAATAGAGTTTATGCGAGTTAAACGGACACTTGTGAAATTTTTGCGATAATTTGCGTTTCCATCAGCTTTATTTTGATGCGCTAAAACTTTTTTGCAAAACATCCTTGGATGGAAACGTGGTTTGTGATGGGTAAAAGGAGGAAAACAGATTTTCAGGGTTTTCCCGACTACTCATTTATACTATTGACCACCTAGAAAAGCAGCTGACTGGCCAGTTACAGCAATGGGACACAGTTTACCTTTTGTAAATGACAAAGAGGTAGCATCAGCCTAATTTTGCCGCTATTTTCCACATTTTAAAAACACTGACGGATAATTCCAAATGATGCGTATTTATATTGACAGATTTATGCACTGTATACCCTAACGCTGTCATTACTGGAAAAATCAAGTTGTCTTAACTTGCTTGAAATGTCAAGTCTGGGCTCATAACTCAAATATGCAAGTTCATTTAATTTATTTTTCTTAAACTTCCATAGACTTAAGATTTTAACTGTTAATAACTCAAACTATCCACCTTTTCCTACGTCCCATGATGCTTTGTGTGAAATGTGGGCGTTACTTCCGCTGTTAATGTATGGTGTACCTATTTATTCTTTCATTATGGTGTTGGGATTTGGAGGAGAGCGTGTATGATTTTGTGAGAACATACAGTACATCAATCACTATACCAGTGTGTTACTGAACGATAATAAACTGCAAATTAATGAAGACAAAAAAAGCGCAAAAAAAAACGATGTGCTGTTTCTCCCAGATGGAGTTTAATCCAAGCACAAATGCAACATTTCGAGCAAAATTACCGGTTGTTTTAGTGGAGCACATCTGTTAGATCAGCTTCAGATGTGTGTGCTTGTCATCTTGTCGCCCTGCATGTTCAAATCAGACAGTCACACTGAGGAAGAGCTGTGAAGTTCTCGTCCTTGGGTATGTAATCGCTTTTTGAAGTAATTTCCTTTTAAATCTGCACATACAGTAAATGTAAACACTTGTTCGGGGGGTGATTGACAGGTGAGAGGTGGTGTTTTTCTGCCATCCGAGGCATTTTAAACCTCTATATGTGGTTTTTGGTGCTTCAATCACAAAATATTTTGCACCCTGTTTAAAGCTATATTTAGCGCTGACCTTAGCGATCGGATCATCCGAAACGTTTATTATTACCAGCTGTAAACAGGGTCTAAAATGACTGCAGCCGGAGCTAGCAAATGCCGTAGAACGACATCCGGCGGATGTCTCACCCACATTCGGTTCCCCAGTAAGACCCCCAGGAAAAAGGTGGATTGAGTACAAAATTCAGGTTATGGGAAATCCCCACAACACCTTGTGCTTTAATTATAGTTTCCTTGGTCATATGCAGGGCTGGACTGGTAATCTGGCATACCGTGCATTTTCCCGGTGGGCCGACACACTTTGGGGCCGATCGGGGCGGACTGGTCATTAGAAAAACAGAGCGTGCCGGTGGGTCTGCCACGAAATGGGCCAAATGGGCCGCAAAAAGCTAAAATGAGCCACTGCGTTAAGCAGAACGGACCACAAAATGGTGCCGCGATATGCAGAAAAGGACAGCAAACCCCCCCCACCCCCACGCTCAACAACTTTTGGGCCTGGCCAATTTCTCATCCCAGTCCAGCCCTGGTCATATAGAACATATTGGGGCATTTAAATAGTTGTTATTAAGAATTAATTGAGATTTAAGCTCTTTTGTAGTATTATTTATATTGTTTTGTTGCAAATAGTTTTGTGTGATGTCAACATTAGGCCGATCTGTATCCTCTTTGGGGAAGTTGTACCTGTTTAACACTGTCTTAAGTACAGGTGTCTATACATCTCTGTGGAGAAAGTTTATTTGATGATTAACCTAGAATCAGTTATAATCTTCATTTTAAGCTGTATTATTGTGTGATGTACGTTCAGTTAAAATCATTTAAAACAACAACATTTAAACCGCAAATCTGAGTTAAGTCTACTTGTGTTTAATTACCTAAATTAAAACAGTTCAGTTCATTCTCTATGAACACCAAGTAAAGTGAACTTAATTAAATATGTTTTGGAGACACCATAACTCAATTCAACTGAGGAAACAAATTAACTCAATCCATTGAGTAGAGTCAACTTATTAGGGTCATAAACAGTGCAAAATTGGATATGTCCCTATAGGTGATGTCAAACGTACCGGTATTTCAGTACCGAATAGTTTAACCTGTTGATAGGCAATCATCCGTCTGCGGTAGTGACGTCACTCTGCCTACGTTTAATATATAATTTACCGTCTATAAATGTAATTAAAGATGTATAATTTGTTATACATCTTGTCAAAGGTTTAAGGGTTCAACATTGATATCCGATCTCCGTTTCACGATAGCAATGCTCCAGAAACAGCAATTGAGTTATTTGTGCAGGAGTACAAATGAAAACACGCAATATCAAAATGGGACTTTTATTATGAAAACACGCGATATCAAAACGGGACTTTTATTATGAAAACATGCGATATCAAAACGGGACTTTTATTATGAAAACACGCAATATCAAAACGGGACTTTTATTATGAAAACACGCAATATCAAAACGGGACTTTTATTATGAAAACACGCAATATCAAAACGGGACTTTTATTATGAAAACACGCAATATCAAAACGGGACTTTTATTATGAAAACACGATCGCCAGATGAATCCAGTTCAACACACTTGAGTCAATCGTCCATGACAAGCGTTCATTGACAAACATCCAATCGCACTTTTTGTCCATAAAAGTGATACATGTGAGAAATATTGATATATTCTCCATTGTTTACACCTTCATCATCGTTCTTCAACAAACTGCAATCTGAGCAGCATTCATGTTGTAAAACTGTATATGATCTTATATATTAGAGTCTCATAAACAAAACCAGCCGTCTACAAAGTCTATTTATAAAAATGTGGCGTAGTTTTATTCATAATAGTCGAGCAGTGCGGTCAGATTTAGTGTCGTCTTGAGAGGCGGAGTCTTAATTTGACTCTGAACACTTCCAGAGATTTTCCAGAGATTAAAGCTGCAGGAACCTCATTTATTATTCCATCATCTTCACATTAGAAACGTCACTTCTTTACACTCGTGACTTTGAGAACATTGTATTTCTGGGTTGTCTTGACACTTTTATTATTGTTTATTTACATTATAAAAACAATATATAAATATTTCCATGACTATAATCTTCAGCTTCTCTAACTTTAATAAATAACAACAAATATTAATGGTGCAACTTGTGAAATAAAGTCCAAAGTGTCTCTTTCAAAAGATACGACAACTGTGTTAAAACGCCAAAGTGTCCCGTAAATACAACCATTTAAGACCAGGGGTGTCATTTTCATGATTTGAGCTCAAAAAGGGGGCGTGTATCAACAGGTTAAACAATAGTATCTCGATTGGTTTTAAGGGCGTGTCGCAAAAATGTTAACTTGTATGTTAATTTAACACTTTAAATGTATGCAGCACTTTCCCTCATTCCCTCATACAAAGCACTGCATGTTCACTTTATTTACACTTAGCGTAATTTCATATATATATATATATATAATTGCAAATACACAGGGACTTTGTGGACTGAGGAGTTTTCCTCCTGCTATTATTATATGGAAAAAGCGCAACTGAAATCATGTGATCTATGAGTCAGCACAGACTCAAAGAGGTAAAACTGACTAGTCGACTAGTAGGTGCAACCCCTAGTAGATAAACAGAAAGAGAAAAGACAGCATACACAGTAATCAAAGCAAACAAGTTGATATTCAAAACACAACTGGGTTTGAGAGACAGACAGGCCTGTTGATGGGACAGTTCGGGGATGGATCTAGAGAGTGAGACAGACTGCTGATGATGAGAGGGTACTGCGAAGATACAGGAACACATGAAATACGATGAGCAAAGAGGCAGACAGGGGTTCGGGTAAGGCAAGACATGCACATATATTCAGATCATTCTCTAAAACAGGCAGAGTGTCTTTGCAGTAGATATGAATGCTTGAAGCATTTTCATGCCAATGGTACACAGGTACCAGGACGGATGTTTATCAAGGAGTGTGCATGTCCACTGTGCCTGTAAAGATGGGGGATATATCCTAGGAAGGGGATTGGACTGACACTGACAAAAGGCCATGTTGTATCAATCATCATTGCATATACCGTGCAAAATGACTTTAAGCATGCTCTTAAAATTAAAACGTGACATGAACCAGTGTTATTGTTTCAATGCCATCAAATATTGAGATATGTAAGAGCTGTATTGCATGGACATCCTTTAAAATGCTCTATTGCTTTATTGTTCAAGGTGGGAATGAGATTGGGTGAGGGACAGGAATTGACATGTATTTAACATGAGCTACTGTGGTATCAGCTTAAAACAGAAGAGAAAGACACATTAAGTGCTCTCATAAACCATCCTTGATCAGTATAGAGATCAGGGCTGCACGATGATATTGTAATTGCAATTAATTTCTATTAATAGCGTTTTGCAATAAAAACACACAAAAACATCCAGAGAACTGTGGCTGAATGACTTTATATTGAACGTTTATGAACTCAGAATGTGAGCAAATGACTTAATGGTGGTTGGTAAATTTGTTGTTAATATCTCCATCCTTTGTAAATTGCTAAAAAAAAGGAATATAATTTCCTGAGACCAAAAAAATTAAAAGTTATTTTAATTTATAGTGTCTGATGCATAAGGATCATGAAAATATTACATATATTCATTCTATACATTCACTATATATTATATTATATCTACAGTATACTGTATATTCACTATATATATTAATGACTATTTAATATGATTATATATATAAATATATATATTAGGGCTGTCGATTTAACGTGTTAATTCAGTACAAATTAAAAAATTAACGTAATTAATCGCAATGCCCCCAGACTGTAATAAGGAAGATTCCTGAGAAATGCTTGTAGTACCACCTGTTTACTCCAGGGGGCAGTAAGTGACACTTCAGCTGTATGAGCAACACACAGTTTATACAGTGATGAAAAGAACTATCCAGCAGCAGCACAACACAAACATGCGTTACATTCTTGTGTTCAAAACACCTGATGGAGCGCAAATCTGAACTAAGAGATCTCAAGATGTGTTCCAAGTATTAAACTATATTTAACTCGACACAGTGACCTAAAAATGTGTGTTTATGACGCAACACACCCGAGACGCGACACAAGCATGTCTGACGCTGGTGTTCATCCTTAAACAAGCCCTCATAATAAATCTCCAACTGATTGACAAATTCACTTGTGTAATGGATTACTGTGTCTGTATATATATATATATATATATATATATCATTTTTTAAATACTTTAAGATAACTATGTATAATTATTTAATCATTATATATTGAATTATTGTTATATGAGGGGCTTTCTCAGCAAATATTTGCATATGCGATTAATCGTGATTAATTAATCGGTACACCATGTAATTAATTAGAAAAAAATTTGAATAGATTAACAGCCCTAATATATATATATATATATATTGTATTCTGATATCCTCAGTAGGGGATGTCAGGACCCAGTTACTATGAAAATGAAGGATTTTTATTATAAAAACTTTTCATGACGCAACTTGAGTGGATCTGGGCTGCTATAATCGCCATTTTTCACAGTTAGTTAACTGTGGCAGCTGTAATTGTAATCTCGATAGGTTGTGCAGCCCTAATAGAAATTCATGCTGGTTTTCAGCAGGAAGGAAGAGAGAAACACTCATTTGTTTGTATGAAGCGGTACCTGCTCCTCACGAAGCACCTGCAGCTTTTTGGCCTTGCTCTGCCGGTAGTACTCCATGATCATCATGGCGGCGTAGATCTTGCCCACCGTCAGGTCTGTCGCTGCTGAGAATATGAAAAAGTTACCCTGCACAATTAGACCGGGGTGGAATGGGACCCTGAGCCGAGAGGGGAATGGGAGTTGGAGACAAGTCATGCCACAAACACAAACATCTAGTGTCTTAGACCCAGACTAAACCCAGTCATGACCTCAAGAGAAACCTCAAGGGGAATGAACGATTTCGAAGTTTTTCGTAGTCCAGAATGAGTCTTAATCTAGGTGTAAGAAACACTGACGGACAAAAGTTTGGAATAATGTACAGATTTAGCTGTTTCGGAAGGAAATTGGGACTTTAATTCACCAAAGTGGCATTCAACTGATCAAAGTATAGTCAGGACATTACTGATGTAAAACAGCACCATCACTATTTCAAAAAAGTCATTTTTGATCAAATCTTGCCAGCAGCATCACTCCAACACCTCATCCTTGAGTAATCATGCTAAATTGATCATTTATCAGCCATTATATCAAACACACTTGAAAGCTATTTGGTTCATTAAATGAAGCTTAACATTGTCTTTGTGTTTGTTTTTGAGTTGCACAGTATGCAATAGACTGGCATGTCTTAAGGTCAATATTAGGTCAAAAATGGCTAAAAAGAAACGGCTTTCTCTAGAAACTCATCAGTCAATCATTATTTTGAGGAATGAAGGCGATACAATGCTTGATAAAGGTGTAACTACAGTCTTCAGAAGGACAACTGGCTCTAACAAGGACAGAAAGAGATGTGGAAGACCAGATGTACAACTAAACAAGAGGGTAAGTACATCAGAGTCTCTAGTTTGAGAAATAGACGCCTCACATGTCCTCCGCTGACAGCTTCATTGAATTCTACCCGCTCAACACCAGTTTCATGTACAACAGTAGAGAGAAGACTCAGGAGGACTTATGGGAAGAATTGCAAAGAAAAAGCCACTTTTGAAACAGAAAAACAAAAAGAAAAGGTTCGAGTGGGCAAAGAAACAGACATTGGACAACAGATAATCGGAAAAGAGTGTTACGGATCTTAACCCCATTGAGCTTTTGTGGGATCAGCTAGACTGTAAGATGTGTGAGAAGTGCCCGACAAGACAGTCACATCTATGGCAAGTGCTACAGGAAGTGTGGGGTGAAAGGTCAAGTGCTACAGGAAGTGTGGGGTTAAAGGTCACCTGAGTATCTGGACAAACTGACCGCTAGAATAACAAGATCTGCAAAGCTGTCGTTGCTGCACGTGGAGGATTTATTGATGAGAACTATTTGAAGTAGTTTAAGAAGTTCTGAACATTTTTATCAAATTGCAATAGTAATTTTTCATGTTATTAATGTCCTGACTAAACATTGTGATCAGTTGAATGCCACTTTGGTGAATAAAAGTATCAAATTCTTTCCATAAGAGCAAAATCTGTACACTATTCCAAACTTTTGGCCGCCAGTGTATATACAACAACAAACAATATACAATACTACACTGACAAATATGAAACACCACAGAGCTGATTGTCTTTTCACAGTCAGATCCTCTTTATTTATAAAAACCTTTCTTTTGATCAAGGGTCTTGTATAGTTACACATTTCTAGCCTGTATGACGTTCCTACAGGGACTCAAGTGCCATTCCACTTTGAATAGATCATTAGGAAAAAAATTAAAAGGATTATAATTTCAATATTATTGCAAGGAGCTCAAATTTTTCGACAAATCTCTGCAGCGGCATCCAGAGTTTGAGACACATAACATATAAATTTGAAAAATTTGGAGCTGCCATTTATAGAACAAATAAGTCAGTTCACATTGCACACGTGTTCTTAAACATTACCTCATAGTAAAATGGCGTTAAGGATTCCCCCTAGGAATTCAAAATAAACTATAACTTCAAAGCATGCTGCAGTTTCGAAATAAACCCTCAGAGACTCCAGCACTGATATTAATGAAAAGAAAGAAGAAGAAAAACAATATCCTCCTTGAAGTATTTTTAAGAAGCCACTAGTTTTTAATGCATATTTTGCTTTGGGGTGAATTTTGGAAACATTTTGAAAAATTGCAACAAAGTTTTTTTAGGCTGTAAGTGAAAGTTGAAACTGAATTTACAACATAATTCATCACAAGAAAACATGTCTTTGTTTATAAGCAGTAAAGGTAAATTCATGAACAGTTAAGAAAATGGACTATTTGAAACTAATAAGGAATATTGATATTAATTATATATTTGCTGTTATAATCAAAATAATAAAAAAGTACCCAGCTCTATGCAGTGGCGGAGTTAGGGGTGGCCATGGTCACCGTGGACCCCCATCGGCCACCCCATCGGCCATCCCAACGGCCACCCCATCGGCCACCCCATCGGCCATCCCAACGGCCACCCCATCGGCCATCCCAACGGCCACCCCATCGGCCACCCCATCGGCCATCCCAACGGCCACCCCATCAGCCATCCCAACGGCCACCCCATCGGCCACCCCATCGGCCATCCCAACGGCCACCCCATCGGCCATCCCAACGGCCACCCCATCGGCCATCCCATCGGCCACCCCATCGGCCACCCCATCGGCCACCCCATCGGCCATCCCATCGGCCACCCCATTGGCCAGCCCACTCACAGTTGCTGTTTTAGTCATTTTTTTGGTCATTTTTTGGCACAATATAGTTCTTTAAAGGTGAAATCATCTCTGTACAAATGTACAAACTTAATATATGCACACACCAATGTCGCCGCACCTCTCCGTCCCGGGTGTCATTGTATCCACTCAAACCCCATCAACTCAGACTAATCCATATTTAATTAATAAAAATTATTATGTAATTTCTTTATGCAAGCATTGCAGTTCTGCTACACTGGGTCTCTGAGGGTTAAATAAACAAACATGCAAAAGATAAACCGTATTATCAGGCTGTTTTTTTACTAACGATCTGCCATAGTTTACATACACAGATTTACATATGATCTTATGGTAATCAGATAATATTGTAAAGTGCCTAATGTATCTAAACGCCCTCGGATGAGGGGTGATCAGGTAATCTCCTGGACTAAGAGTGTTTTTTAGATGCTCTGTGGTTTGGAGGTGTAGCCCAGCATTGCACTTGACACGTGCTGGAGTGAAAAGACTTCTATAGAGGATCCGTCTATAGCGAGGCACCCCCTGATAACAGGCATTGGAGACAGAGGACTGGAGGAAGAAAGAGGGAGATGATAGGGGAATGTAGGGATGATATAAAATGGCAAAAGTCTAATGGAGGAAAACGAAAGAGAGGTATTTTAAATACTCCGAAGCAAACAAAAATTTAAAGAGCAATTAATCATGTAGCAGGCGAGAAGTAGGATGTTGTTTTTTAATGGGTTTCAATGTATACAATTGGCTAAGTAAAGGTGAATAGTTGAAGCATGTCTCTGCGGAATGAGTGTGTGTGCGAGGATTACAATCATATTAGTCTCAAGGGCCAGACTGTTCATGTAAAGTCTGGTGCAAGTTGCTGTTATTATGGCCTAGAGCTGCCACCGCATGAACGACAATAAGTGCTGACTATTTCACCAGCATAATTGCTAACAGAGGATTATAATCTCCTGAGACTCAGCAAAAAAACAAGACAAAAACTAAATGAAAAAGGTCTGATTTCATTTTGTTTGAATGTCAATAGAGTGTCTGGTGCATAAGAATACATACAGTATAATTAATACAATTAATCTATATAATTCATTTATATATTTACAAATGATATTTCATTTTATGTCCACTGTTGGGGGCCCAGTTATTATGAAAATGAAATCATGTTTTCAATCAAAGCCAATTTTCTAGCTCAAAACCTTTCTATCACATACTCTGCATCACTGCTTTAGTGAAAATGTCCAAAAATATATAAAATATGTTTATATTTTGCATTTGGCATGTACTCTAGTATTAGCAGTGTTAATCAACACATCCATCCATCCATCCATCGTCAACCGCTTATCCTGTTCAGGGTCGTTGGGGGGGCTGGAGCCTATCCCAGCTAACATTGGGCGAAAGGCGGGGTACACCCTGGACAGGTCGCCAGTCCATCGCAGGGCCACACATAGACAAACAACCATTCACACTCACATCCACACCTAGGGCAATTTTTGGAGACATCAATTAACCTATCCTGCATGTCTTTGGATGGTGGGAGGAAGCCGGAGCACCCGGAGAGAACCCACGCAGACACGGGGAGAACATGCAAACTCCACACAGCAAGGCCGGGGCAACCGGGGTTTGAACCCACGACCTTCTTGCTGTGAGGCGACAGTGCTAACCGCTCAGTGCTAACATGCACTGAGTCCTGATGTCCCTTAAAGAGGACATCAAAGAAATCAACGTCTTTCTTGTGTAAGATAATTATATTCTGCTTTGACTCACAAAATATTTCTTAGCACGTTTATTTACAAGACAACAAATGTATAATCAATCAAACATTAATAATGCATACAAAATAATATGCCTAATGTTCATATTTCCATAAAATGTGATGAATTGTGATGTCAGCCATTTTTAAACACCAAGAACATTTTTCTACCTCTAAATATCCCAGAGTGTCCACGTCCCACAACTGGACAGATGGACAACGGTGGCGTGTATGCTCTGAGAGGAATCTTAAAACCCTTTGTCCTCTACAGAAGACAAAAATAATTGTCTCAGGATGAGTTTGGATCTCTGAAACATTCGCTGTTGTGAACCTCTCAAACTTTGGTGAATCCAGCAACTGCTTGATTTTATCAGCCGGGTAGACTGTTAAATCCTGCACAGCTGAACTCATAAGTCAAGTACTGGTTATACAATAAGATTACCATCCTGGTGAAAACATGCAACAGTTGGTCTATCTGAATCTGAAACTCATATAATCCTATTGTCTTGAGATAAGATGATGATAGTCTTAATAAGTAACGGTTTGCAGATCTAATTACCAGTATAGGAAATTGTTTAGCCAGAAAAAGGGGATTGTGGGTAGAAAGAGAGAGATGAAGGTTTTGAGCTCGTTGCCTGATCAGAGGGTGCTGAGCGTTGTGGGCTGAGTGAAGCTGTCCTCTGATGAATTGGTGATCTTTGATTTGTTGTTTCTCTACAAACCCATCTGCAACTTACACTTGTGTGGCGTTACCAGCAGATCCAGGTTCTTCTGGGAGAGATTTGGCCAAATCGCCATCATTTCCTTACGGAGCTCCGCGTCCATCTGGTGTTTGTCCGCGCCTCCTGGAAATGTTAGACACACACGCACATGCACAAGCGCACACACGCACACACACGCACACACACACACGCACACACACACACACACACACACACATTGATGCGGCTATCCTTATGTGGACACTTATTGTGATTTTAATTATGGGGACACTAGAAATGTCCTCATAAACCACACTTGTAGCATAAAACCCTTGTAATTACCAGTTTGTAACCTAAAAAAAGTAATCGTAAACCACCCAAACCACCCAAAACCCCCCTGGATTTGCAACACGGGACATCAGCCTGCTAGTTTTAAAGTTAGCAACAGCGATAGCAGTATCATTTGTTCACAGAAGAAATGGCTGTGCGCAAAACCACGCCGTGGTCAATAAACAAGGTGCAGACGTTCCACTTGTTAGCGGCGAACGAAACCGAAAAGTCTTTCAGGACGTGTCTCGTTTGTTGGCCGCACAGCTGAGACACGGCTACCACCAGACCGACCAACAGTGTAGGGAAAAGTTAAAAACACTTGTGAAAAAGTGACTACAGAACCATCAAGGACCACAACATCCAGAGTGGAAGTGGTTCGATCAAATCGACGCTATCTATGGCAGACTGGCGAGCAATGGGAGGGAGAGTGACCTGGTCTCAGCCATGGCTGGAGTCCACGATGGAGGATGGTATGTTTTGATACGTTAACTCTATATTCTAGTTGAGCAGCTACTGGAAGCTTCTATAACAACCAGGCCAATTCAACTGTTACACTTGTGTAAAATCAACATGCAACAACTGCTTTATGCAGCACAATGAGCTAGTAGCTAACAGCTAGCGGTCGTGTTATTGTTTTGGTCAGTTTGTGTCGTGTTTAAGATGATGTCACGGCAGTAGAGGCGGCGCAACTATGACGATCAGCCTATAATCCCACCCATGTTGAGGTGGCACTAAACTGCAGTGGAAATGCAAGCTCAGAAAAGTAATGCGAGTCGAGTCGAACCGGAACGTGCCGTGGAAAAATGCCAAATATAATGCATTACACCCAACACTGCAAATGAGACACAAACACACCGCAAAGATTTTGTACTGTTAATATTTCATAAACAAGAAAAGACTGTTCAAAGAAAGAAAGAAAGAAAGAAAGGACATTGTGGAAAGGGTCTGTGTACTTTTGCATCCATTCCTGACCATTTAATTTTCTATTTAAAAAGAAATAAACGAGATTGGGGGGGGGAAGGCTAAATTTTTGTTTTCCTTCAGTGTTTAAAAAAATGTATTTATGCCTTGAATATTTGATACGCAAATGTGAGCGGCACTGAAACGCCCCTTTCATCTGATTGGTCAACTTGCCCCGTCTTCTGTATACTACTGCCTTCAACTAGAATTACAGTTGGGATCGCTCTGCAAATTTGTCTAATAAAATATCTAATAAAAAAGAAGACGGGGCGGGATGACCAATCAGATGAAAGGGGCGTTTCAGTGCCGCTTACACGTGCATATCAAATTTTCAAGCTGTAAATACATTTTTAAACAATGAAAGAAAACAAAAATTATGCCATTTTCCCCCCTTTCTCTTTAGTCAACAGGAAATGAGTTTGTATCTGCTTATTCTATTCATCACTGTTAAAACCAATAAAGAAGAAACCGCATTTTTCATTTTGGGGTTTAAAAGGTAAAGAAGAATGGACGGAAAGTTCTCGGACCCGAAAGTAAAAGGGATATTGATCTGTACCCTTGGCAATTTTGATGTCCAGGGCTGTGCGGATCAGGGCCATCAGAGTGGAGTTGAAATGTACGGTGTTGTCATCGGCAACAGGTAGGTCCATACGCAGCAGTCTCTGTGGAGAGCCAATCAGAGAGGATGAGTGGGGGGGTTAAACCTCCAGTCAGATGCTTTGGTGGGCTTATAAAAGGCTCGGGGAGCTCAGCAGGTTGTAGCCAAAAAATAAATGCCTGGGCACCTTACTTAAATCCAGAGGTCAATTGCATGTAGTTTCACTAATGAAGAGTCCAAAATCACAAGACTAATTTTTCATTCAAATGCAGTGGTTATGAAAAAACCATTTAAAGAGGGGCATGACTTTAATAAGATTTTAGTGATACTTCTGAGTAAATACCTCCTTGCATCTGTGAGAGCAGTTTTTATGGACTGACAAATGATTGACCGAAGACTGATAGACAACCTGCAACATAGTAATGTGTGAATGAAGCCGAATCACATTCACACATTCATCATTTTAGACATATACAGCACATTCACAACTCAAACTGCTGTACCATTGAGGCACACACATCAATTAAGAGGCTTAATTGGAGCCCTCACAGATAAGACAGAAGCAGTATCACATAGGGTGAAGTCATGGCCTCAGTGTCTAAAAACTGATCTCAGATCAGATATAGTAGTACATTAGCTCCTAAATGTATTTGGAAACTGATGCCACACTTAAAAATGTCATTGCGTGAGACTAAAAAATAGCACACCAATTGGCATTTAATTTTACAAAAGATAGCGTGAGCATTATGATTTGTAATCATGTGCAGGGTGTGAATTAGTTATCGCAAAATCTATTTTCACTAATTAAAATGCTAATTCTTAATACAATTAATGGAATTACTACTAGTAAAATTGCAGATGTTGGATATCAGTAATTAGGTTTGCAATAGTAAAAAAAAACACGATATCAAAAATGGCATTTCAGCTAGTAAAAGCCGTAATTTTTCGATAACTTTAACTCCATTTTCACCAGTAAAATTAAACAATGATCTGTCATTCACTCCAGTTCAGAAGGTCACAGATATCTGTAATTAATCACATCGTTATTGGTACAAATATCCATATCAAAATTTGAATTGCAACTAGTAAAAAATGCACATTTATGATATCTGGAATTTGGTTTTCACTAGTGGTCATTTTTATTTCTGATATCTATAATGTTAACCAATTAGAAATGAATTATTGATATCTGTAATTGAATTTTGAGCAGCAGTGAATGACAGATTGTTGTTAAAGTCTACTAGAATTTGTGAAAATGGAGTGACAATAGACTACACATATATAATGGCTTTTAATAGTTGAAAATCCATTTTTGATATCTAAAATTTAGCCTATCAAGAATTAATTAAATTTTGCATTTACACAAGACACTTTTTGGCTTCTTTCTTATTGTCAAACATTAGTGGAGCATGTCCATAATGAATGCTGGGATGCCTGTGTCTACTACAAATCCCCAATGGGACCAGATGCCATTTCAAAAATGGCTCCAAAAAGCAAAATTAGCCTTGAGAAAAAGTCCAGCATCATTTGGTTGCAGATGCCTCTTGGTTTGATTTTGATATCTAGTGCAATTCATTTTAATTGTGTGGCTCAAGTGTACAAATACTTTTCTTGGGGCTATTTCAAACCCTAAAAAGTGCAAAAACTGACTTGCGAAGGCTACGGACACAAACACTGGCTTCATTTTATAGAAGGCTACTGCTGAAGAGCTCCCCCTACCTGTTGGAGGTCCTGATTTTGGATAAAGCAATCAATGAAAAGGAACGTAAAAACAGTGGTTGATGTTTTTAGATTCCTGTGTTCATTCATTGGATCCACCTTCATGAGAGTTCGAACACACAAGCACACAGTATGGCATAAGTGTGTGGGTGTTAGCAGGTCTGTATATGAGCCTGTGGAGTTTCGTGTTTGTGCGCATTTCAGGCCATTCCGTTGTTCCTTGGACGTGTAGATACCAACTAGCACAAGCCGCGGCTTCAGCGGTGGCCATGCAAAAGCACATGCAATACTGCAATTCCCCTTATCAGAGCGATGGTACGTCCCTCCCGCCTCGTCCCGCCCCATCCGAACACCGTCCCCGATCCGTGCAACATGCATTGCATGCACCCCCCCTCCTCCCTCCCCAACCCCCTCACAGAATGAGAGCAGTGCAGCCGCGCACAGAGAGTATCATTTTTATCTTTCATTGAGCACATTTTTGGTTTCTTTTGTGCCTTTAACCTTTGGGTCATTTCTCATAGGGGTTATCATTTGGATAAGAGTTATTTTGCATTGATTTTTCTGATCTCTCGATGTAACACGGGTGCAGTTTTTAGAAGGTCAGATAGGGGGTGGCATTCCCTACAGAGTTAAAGAGGAAAACACGGCGGTGTTTTACACCGAGCAGGTGTTGGACTGGATTAGGGGGCACAGGTATAGAGGTTAGTTCACTTCAGACTGGAAAGCTATGAGATGTGTATCACATATAAAAATAATGAGAGGAATGGTGTGCTTGGCAATGGATAGAGAGAGGCACAGGGATGAAAAAGAGAGCCAAGGAAGAGTGTAGTTCGTTTGAGATGAGGGGAAACATTTAGACAGCGTTTGGAAAGTGTGAGGAAGAATTTGGGTCTCAGTAAAAGCTTTAAATCTTTGTAATTATTCATTGCAATTTATAGAGCATCTACTACAATAACACTTGCACAACTTGCATAGCTTAAGTCTACAAAACAGCCTTTCTATAAAGAGAGTGAAATATAAAATGACGGGTTGTAAGTATTACACAAGGATGCATTTGGTTTCTTACTGATGAGATCGCACGTTGAGTCTAGAACAGTTTTGGGCAAGTTGCTCTAACATAGTAATCCACTACAAGTAACTAATTACTTATACAATTTTGTAATCAGATTACTTAACGGATTACTTCATTAAAATCGTAAGTACTTTACTTCTGAGTTACTTTCAAAATTAAGTTTTATAGAAAGGTTTTTGCCATTCAAAACAACGACTTCATTTATATATTTGAACGTAATCTACATAAATAATATTATTTTAGAAATATGTAAATTACAAAATGTACTGAAAAGTAACTGTAATCTGATTACAATATAGGGCTGGGCGATTTGCAAGAAAAATCTACACAATATTTTTACATTTTGCATATTTAGCGTGAACCGCTCTGTGGAAATAAGGCGAAATAAACTTTGAGCATAAGTCACGTGTAATTGCAGGTTTCGTACGTTTACATTTTTTTAAATAGCTGTTTTTTATTTTATATATATACAGTTCTGAGTTTCTGATAAACTTGCGGCTGCTGTTTCTGCCTTGCAAATCCACCGATTTGCGTGGTGATGATTTGCGGCTTGAATCAAACTTCTTTTTTGATGTACTGTTGCACCGGGACATGACACTGTGTTTGGCCAATTCAACAAGCTGTACCGCTACAGTATAAACTACGTTACTTGATGTTGCCATCGATGTTTCCTGTGAACAGCCATCACCGCCTTATTTATAACTTATTTCTTTATGTATCATACGATACAGTTGGTGTCGAACGGTGAGCGTCGTATTTTACAATACAATACGTTACACCCCTAGTGTCCCCTATATTATGTTACACCCCTAGTGTCCCCTATATTATGTTACACCCCTAGTGTCCCCTATATTATTTTACACCCCCAGTGTCCCCTATATTATGTTACACCCCTAGTGTCTCTGTATCTTACTGCATTTCTTGTCATATGTCATTTTGAGGCCTAGTCCACACTACATTTACATTTATGCATTTGGCAGACACTTTTATCCAAAGCGACTTACAGGGAAAATCCCCCCGGAGCAACCTGGAGTTAAGTGTCTTGCTCAAGAACACAATGGTGGTGGCTGTGGGGATCGAACCAGCAACCTTCTGATTACAAGTTCTGTGCTTTAGCCCACTACACCACCACCACTCCAGGTTTTATACTAAAATGTTTTTGTTTGAAAACGCATCTTATTCTCTCCGTTTTGGCCTTCCGTTCACACTGAGATGGCGTTTTTATCCACGAAAACAGATCTATTTGAAAACGATGACGCATTTTTAGTCACATGATCTATCCAGTCAAAACAATCAAGATGGCGGCCCGTGTTATTGTGGCGCTGTTGCGCCTGATACTCACTTTGATAGTGTTGTTAAAAAATAAATGTGACTTTGTACAACCTTCACATTGCGTTCCTTCAAAGGCGAAGGGAAGTTTACTCAGAATTGCTGTCCGGTGACGGAACACGAGGACAATTGCGCTTCAGACCGTACATGCAGCATGATTTTCCGCATGTGCAGTGACACGATTTAAGCATTTCTTACGTTTCAGTGTGGATGAGCAACTTCTGGAAAATGCTTGAAAACTTTAGTGTGGACGGAGAGCGTTTTGAAAAGAAAACGCCATTTTCAAATGTATCCGGATTAATGCAGACGTAGCCTGAGACGTCTTACAGATAGACTGCCGGGTAGATGAGCAAAATGACCTGCCATATTTGGCGACTTCCCAGCTCCATGCTTTTCCGATATCGACGTCTGTCAATGAGTGTCGCAGTCGGCATCGGGATATATGTCAGATATCTTTGATATTCGATTGCGTCGTCCTATCGCCCAGCCCTATTACAATAATTTGAATTGTAATTCGTCATTCGACTTTCTTTGTCTAAAAGTAATCAGATTACAGTAAATAATTACTTTGTAATCAGATTACACCCAACACTGGTCTAGCAGTGTGTTCGGAAGGGAAATTAACGTACTGTTTACTGTGCAGTCAGGGCTGGACTGGGAAGAGAAATCGGCACGGGATTTTACATGGCAACGCGAGCCAAAAGTTGTTGACAGTTGACAGTTGTTGTCCGCTGTCCTTTTCTGCATATCGTGGCGCCGTTTTGTGGTCTGTTCTGCATTACGCGGTGGCTCATTTTGGCTTATCACGGCCCATTCAGCACGCTTTGCGGCCAACCCACCGGCCCACTCGGTTCTCATGATGGCCAGTCCGCCCCTGATTGGCCCCAAAGTGCGTCGGCAAACACCAAGAAAATGCCCGGTATGCCAGATTACTAGTCCAGCCCTGTCTGCAGTGTATGAGGATATATATATACTGTATATATACTCTGTATATTGATGATATATTTTCTTTTTTCCACCTTGAATGTGTTTTTAGGAAGCATCTGATAATTACATTTTCTTTATTTTTAAGTATGTTTTGTTTTGAGGTGAATTTTGTGTGACTCCAGAAAACAATGACTGTCAAAGGGAAAATATTGATTTTTAAGAACATTTTGCTTTAAGGTAACTATTGTGTGAGTTTAGTAAGATGTGATATTAAATATGCAATCTTTCCCCCACCAAAACTGTTGTTGTGATACAGCTCAGGGTGTCTTCTACTGTTATGTGAAGTTTTCATACTTTTATATGTCTGTCAAGTTACCATTAAAAAAAAATACACTGCTGGGTCTCTAAAATCACGAGTGAAACATTATGCAAACAAGCATTATGCAACATTACACTTCTTGTAGTTGTTCATAAACTGATCCTGTTGAATGCATTCACTGAGTGGAGTCGTTACCATTTCTGAAATTTAAATGGTTATTTATAATCCAAGTTTCGGTCAAGAAGGAAAGGTCAGCATTCACGGTTGATATTATTACCTTTTCCTTCGCTGTACTGAAAATGAAAGGTGAAGTTGAGCGTTGTGGGTTGTTGACTCCTATACATTATGGCAAATGCATGTTATTCAAACTCACAGAAAATGTGCATACTATGCACACTATACCGCAGCAATAATAAGAGTTGTATGGGAGGTATGCTATTCCGAACATAGCCAGAGAGAGGGAGCGAGCAAGAGAGAGAAAGAGGCAATGAAGGGAAGTCTATGTTGAGATGAAGTGGTTGCAAATCGGAGGAATGGGGTGCCAAAGAAAAGATAGAGGGCAAGAGATCAGAAGAGAGAGAGAGAAAGAAAGAGAGAGAGAGAGAGAGAGAGCGAGAGACAGTAAGAGTGAAAGAGAGAGGGGAACGGAAACAGGTCAGAACTGCATTGACAGAATCAAACGAAGGACAGGTGAAAAAGCTTTTCTGAGATTCTAGTGGATCTACTGAAAAAAATCAAAAGGACAAAGTGGGTCGAAAGACATGGCTCTACAGCTCCTGAACGCTACATGATCGCCCTAGCTGAACCTACAAATGTGGCACCCGATCAAGGTCACAGAAAATGTACGAACCATGAGTGAGGTGAGATCAATGGACAGTAGGAATACAGGAGTCATCCACAGGAGGGAGAGACGCAGAGGACAAAACACACACAGTCCTTCCCAGTCCTTCTGTACACGCACACAGTGAGAGATGTAGATTGCTCAAGTCTTATTTCTTCATATTTGTATCTAAAATCCCTGTACACTCTTTAATATGAAACACACATAATGGCTGAAATAAGATGAGACACATATTTATGTTTAGACTTAAAGGTGCTGTAAACTATTTTTTGGAAATACCACACAAGACAGACAGATGTCACTGCAATAGGTGGGTGAGAAATGTAATTAAGTCTACTCAGTCTTAATCAAGTTCTGTCTATTAGAGGTCAACAGATATATCGGTTTTGCGCTGGAGTGCTGGAGGGTCAACGCAATTGATCATGTCCTCAGCACCCAATAAGGGCTTTTCCTACCATCATTGCAATTCAAGCTTGTAGTACCACTTGTTTTCAGCAGGGGGTAGTAAGCGTAACTCCAGCTGCATAGGCAAGGCGCAGTTGTATAAACAATAAACCAAAGCGAGACACTCTAAAAGCGTTTGTATGATGCATGTGTACGTTGACGGATCCTAAGAAAAACCCTTATAATAAATATATTTGGACAGATTGGCAAATTCAACTGCAAAACGGATTGCTAAAAATAAACAATATGAAGCCTTCTAAAGCTGCATTTTGTTTTATCTTACCAATGCTTTACTTGTTTGTCACAATAATGAAATGCGTTTCTTATTTATAATATTTACATTTACATGCTTTCATCCAACGGGACTTACAGTGCACTTATTACAGGGACAATCCCCCCGGAGCAACCTGGAGTTAAGTGTCTTACTCAAGGACGCAATGGTTCTGATTACCAGCTATGTGCTTTAGCCCACTACGCCACCACCACTCCTACAATGTAATGTATATTATCCTACAATAATATATATTACTGTGGCAAGGGCATGTTTGAGCATCCGTCCGTGGATAGGGGAAGTGGTGAGGATTCATCCCTGGGTGATAATTAGGTCTAACATCTCTTTCTTGTTGCATTAATCTGGGGAGAGTGATATGAGGAACCCACTCCAGAGTCCGGGGAGAGAAAGAGAGTGCTACACCGCAGTGCTATGTGTTAAGAGTGTTTAAACCCTACCATTGAGTGTTTATTTGGGTGAATAAAGAGTTTGAAGATAGCTGAACCATGCTTCTTCTTTCCCACAATGACCAGTCCTGTTACAATTATATCCCTAAATACAAAAAATGGTGAACATACGGAGTAATGGTAGTGTAGTGGGCTAAAGCACATAACTGGTAATCAGAAGGTTGCTGGTTCGATCCCCACAGTCACCACCATTGTGTCATTGAGTAAGCACTTAACTCCAGGTTGCTCCGGGTGGATTGTCCCTGTAATATGGGCACTGTAAGTCACTTTGGATAAAAGCATCTGCCAAATGTAAATATGAAGTATGCATATAACTGAAAGTTTATTTATATAACCATTATTGATAGCTGAGTTCATGTTAATAAAAAGTCTGTTTTAAAAATACCAGATTACAGGAAATTTACTGCTAATGTTTGTTATATAACGCTGCTCACTGTCTAGAGTTTGTATTGTAATATGTTGTGGTTGAGTGTAAAAGTGCATTTTTTGTTTCCCACATCTGTCTGTATGAGCAGCTGAGAGAGCAGAAATTTCAAAATAAGAGTCCCCTGCACATTACGCTCTTCTTTGTGTTTGAAAAATCCCATATTATGCACCAAACTATTGGGATTGGGTTCATTCAATTTGGAAGGAAAATAAGAACAATAAGAATGACATTTTATAGCATCATTGCCCATCACAGAACGGTAAGACTAAGAACATTTTCTTAAAAAGAAAACACATTCAGTAAATCGATTTAAAAAATCCGTTTCATTCATTGGCAAAATCCAATATCGATCGACCTCTACAGTCTAATTGTAATTCTCTATCTAATTCGGTGGCCACGTCTAGCGAGAGTTAGCAAAATGGCTAAGATCGCTTACAGCGCCTTTAAGCATTGCCGTTATAATCTCAATGGAGTCCTTCTGGAGCATCTGTGTGTGAGTGGATGTTTGGGTACGGTGCAGAAGGGCTGACAAGGTATCCTCCATCCCGCTCTCCAGTGGATGTGTGTATGTGTGTTTACATGTGTGTCAGCTGGCTAACACTTTCACCGGTACCCCACAAAGTAAAAAGAAAGATACAGCAGCTCACCAACACCAGCACTAACAGAAAAAAACCCAAAACGGACAGCTGCGATTGGCTGTGGCGCACCCACGGCGGGCTGCTGCCGCTAACCTTGTAGGCGACCCGAGCTGGGCACCTCTTCCCCAGGCCTAGCGGAGGACACATGTGCCTGAGCATCTCATACATATCACTGTAACTGATCCTGCCGCTGTAAGGGAGGTGGAGGGTGGGGAGGGGAGGGGTGAGACCCCGAAAATAAATGGAAAAAGGAGGACGATGGATGAATAAATCAAAGGACAAGAGGAGAAACGTTGCAGGGGAGGACACCATGGGCCAAACAGTTCGGAGAATGGGAAAACCAAACAAAAAGAGGAGGAAATAAGAACGGCAAGAAGGAAAAACAAAGACACACAGGTTACTGCTTTGGTCTAGGTGAGGGGCGGGGTTTTGAGAGCATGAGAGCTCTTGATTGGAGGTTAAACAGGAGGAGGGGAAGCTGGTTTTTAGTCCTAGTCAAAACACTGTTCTATGCGATCGTAGCACGGTCCCATAGAACTGCAGTGGGGCTTCGAACAGGCAAAGAAAAGCTCCGCTGCTTGGTGGTGAACTATGGCAATCACGTCAATGCAGTCCTCTGATCCCCAACCCTCACTTTGTCCCCAAACAAGAACAATGCACACTGTTACACCCAGTCTGCCAAGGCATGGTTCAACAGCAAGCAGAAAAAAACAGCAAAATGGCAGATTTGTTTTGCTTTTTGCTTCTCTTTTTTGATTGGCTGTTAAGAGCGATTCATTCCACAGAGAATCGTACAGACTTGGCTGTCAGTGGCAGTGCACGTCATGCTAAAAGGTGTCTGCATTGTCCCGCACATTCTCATTTTTCATATCAGAATGCATATAGAGATGGCGAATAAAAAAAAAAACAAGAATGGGTTTCAAGGAAAAGAAGAAAAAAAAAATGTGATTTTTTTTTTTTTTTTTTTTTTGGGGGAAGAGTTTAAGAGACAAAGAAAAAGAAAAGCAACATTCATTCCAGTCTTCAATGCGAGCAGGTGCTTAAGTTTTGGGTTTAGTAGGATCCAAACCTTGCAGGCCACCCTATGAGGACATTTCTTGCCTAAGCCCAGCGGGGGGTCGATAACCCGCAATAAACTGTACATATCCTTATAATGAATGCGCCCGCTGCAAGAAGAATACAGGGAGGTTAGAGGGGGCACACACAGGAAGAAAAAAAGAGCGAAAGAGAGAGACAAGAGAAGAGGAGCACAAAGAACAAGAGTATATACGTAAGCACACATATCCATTGACAAATCACAGACCAAACCCAGTGATGCTCTCTTGGCTGTTCCACTGCCTCCAACCAATAGAAAACTAGATCATTCACAGGACAGTCCCTCTGATTTTGCATTAACGACTATGTTCGGATCATTTGAAAGACTGCAGAATTGGTACATTCCTGGAAATGTCTCGGCTAAATTTAAACATGCATGGAAGGGTTCTGGTGTGGATGATGCATACGAAATTTCAGTGCATGTTGCAATTCAGCAGAATCAACACTGAATTCTCAAATGCCAATTCACTCCCGATTGAAGTTTGGAAAAAATTGGCGAGGCTGCCCTTGGAATGATCTTTAGTGCTGTCCTGGAACTCAATCCACCAATATGACCGTGCACATGAGAGGCTCTTTCATCTTGGCAAGTCCAATGACTTAATTGAACTGCATACAGCGGCAGCTGTGTGGGTTCTCCAAGTCAAAATACATGAGGTGTATTTTGCTAACATTTATATGCAGTGGCAAGTACAGAAATAAGCTGTGACAGCTTGTCTGTGGAGATGTTTGCCATGCACACCTGAGCCATAAATATGGGAG
Organism: Moxostoma hubbsi; assembly: GCA_032164185.1. Lineage (NCBI taxonomy): Eukaryota > Metazoa > Chordata > Actinopteri > Cypriniformes > Catostomidae > Moxostoma > Moxostoma hubbsi. The sequence continues at coordinate 9,618,548 of JAVLUX010000201.1, read as the reverse complement.
AATTAAGTCATTGTGAAGTCAGAATCTGCCATGCACAGGGTCTTTGTTCATTGCTTTCTTATGGTATGACTTGACATTGTTTTCTCTCGTTCAATTGATTACTTCCTTGACACAATGCTTGCATGATGTCTTGACTATAAAAGATCAACATCCTTTCTTTTTCTTTTTCAATCTTTCTCTAAAGGGGCTTTCACATGACTCGCATCAGCGTTACCAATACATTGAGATCTGTGAAGCGTCAGCTTAAGCATTTGATCGCATTGCCACTGACTTTCGAAGCGTCATCCAATGATTACCTGGGAATTTGTTTATATGCAAAGTTTGTCTTTGCAATGACAGGTCCAACTTCTTTTGGATATTCACATGCATTTTTACCTCACTAATGATGTCTTTTAGAGTAGGGGTTTTCAAACTTGAGCCAGGGACAACAAGGGGTTTCTAGCGCGTACATTGAAAATGTCAGAGAAAAGTGTGTATAAAATATATATGTATAAAAAAGTTTAAAAGTTAACATTTACCAAATTTTATATTCTTATTTAGGGGGAGCTTGGCCTCAAAAAGTAAGCGCAAAACAGCATAAGTATTTAAAACCTTTATAAGGAGATATTGAATGTCTTTATCTAATATACAGTATTTAAAGTCCCTTAATGTCTTCTTATTACTATCTGCAATAAATGCATCAAAGCAATTGCTAGGACTTTATTCTAATGGATGCACTGACATATCGGCTGCTGCTATTTATCGGCCAATTATTGACCAAATTAAAACCATTTAATGGTTTTAATTTGTTTTTAATTTGAAAAAGGATTATATGCATGAAAACGCTGATATGATTTTTTTTACGCTGATATTTACAATTAATTAGTAACTTTATTAAAACTCTGTGAATTTAAATGAACAATCTGGAAATAATAATAGTCACAAAAAACATCTAAAATTCTTTGAAAACAGCAGACTTTGACTTTGGTTTGATATTCATTAATGCTGCATGATTGATTGAATTAAGACTGAGATCGCAATATGGCCTTGTGCAATTACTAAACTTCAAAACGCTGCATTTCAAAATATTGTCTGCATTCAGCGATTCAGTCCACACTTCAGTCAGTGCTGTGCGAGCAAGCGGCGCCCTCTACTGGTCAGCATTGTCCATTTTACCACTATTATACAGAATTTAAAAGGGGAAATTAATAAATATTTATTTTTTTCTTCCTTAGGCTAAAAATAAGAAAAAATAATAATATTATCAATCATCGCGTTATCATATTTAGTTATTTATTTTTGTATCTTTTTTATCTGTTCAACAGATCCAAAACATGTTTCATAATTGTTATTTTTTTTTTGTTAGAACAGCAAAAGAGCTTTTGTACATCTTTATTCATTTTTAAAGAATAATTCCCAGTAAAACAGTGATCTGATGATAAAATAAGTGGCAAAATACCAGTATCATTATTGGTAGCAGCCTACAAATGTATGTTTGCTAAAATCTGTAGCAGTATTGGCAAAAATTGCCGTGTTTTTAACGAATACTCATAATTGTGCACACCTACAACATTCTTGCCTGGCAAACTCGTAAAATCTTTCTATCATGTGAAAGCCTCTTAAACCCCTTCATCTTTGAATTCAATATTTCGACTTTTTTTGCATTTAAATCTGAACATGCGATCCAGGATTTGGGCCTAGTCTAACATTCTTGCACGAGATCACTTCATCTTTGTTTCTCTGTCAACAGGATCTTTCAGAGCTGGGGTAAATAGCCACTTTCCATTCATGAGCTCCCGCAGAACAGCACTCTAGTGGGAGACAGTGTTGAGTGGGCATAGAGAGTCGGAGGTAAAAAGTTTGGAATACTGAATAATCGGGACAGTCGACATACGTGGCATCGAATTAGACAAAAGAGGTCACATCAGCGCTAGGTGATCACACTTTTAGAAGGTTTGAATAGAAGGGATATAAAGACAAACATCTGGATTTTAGTGTGCTTGACTAAGTGACTAAGGAAAGTGCTTTATCTTAAATAACCGGCGAAAGTATTATGGAGATTGTTATTAACGTATATCGTATCTCTGCATCTGCCTCGTATTAGCCATGATGCCCAGCACTTTGGTTGAAATGAACGCATCGGGACGCCCATTTTCCGTATTTAAGTGCTGAATTTATCGAGGTCGAATCATCCGAGGGTTACTCCCCAGCTGGCGAACATGCTTATTTCTTGACACATGATTGACGTGTATTGAAGCCGGGAGATCAATATTAAATTATAACAAAATTATAACACTCTTCCTTTAGCCTGATACACATTTATTAACCCTTAACATTCGCAGCTTGTTATTTCACAGTTTGAATAACGTTATTTTATCAGCAAATTTTGTATGCCTGATAAGTATTGGGGAGAAACAGTGTGACGATTTTGTCCAGTTTTCTATTGTTTTTTTAAGTCAAACAACTGTTGTAGTTTGATTGTGTGGTTTACAGAAATTGGGACACGCTCATATCAATGAGTGCTTCTGGGGATTTTGTAAATCGCTGGCAAGTTTTCATTATATCATATAAATAATGGCATGAGGGCGTCTGCTTTTCAATAATGTTAGCCAATCATGACAGGTCATGGGTGTGTCTTAAAGCTATAGTACTCGTTAAACGGAGCATTTCAGACAGAGGGCTAAACACAGGGTAGAAAAAGTTCATGTCATCCTACATTATGACTAACATTATAAGTGAACCTCAAGTAAGAAAATGAAATAAAGAAATATGCATGACGTGACCCCTTTAATATATATATATATATATTTTAAAATGTCTCTTAATAAGGCGATTTGTTTTTATAGCTAGCATGCTATGCATTCTAAATGCACACAATAAAATAACGTTTACACTTTTAGCATCATTTTCCAAAATTACCGCTTGTTTGGAAATGACATGCAATTCAAATATTCTGCTCGTGTTTTTTCTTCGTTTTCATCAAACATCAGTTATCTCATGTTTCATCTCAAGCATGCTCTTCGCCGACACTTTGTCTAATCGAAGTACACTAAAGTTAGAAAAAAAGTTTGAAATGACGCCACAAATGTGGGACAGTCGTAATTAAAAAAACTAAATAGCTAGAGATCAATATTGACAAAAATTGAAATGGTTTGTGTTTATTTCACTCTTTGTTTAGTTGATCAAAGTATGAAACATGCAATGATTTATATATTTAAAACATATTTTTATAGATTCATATTGAAAGTCTGGGTCTAGCACAAGGCAATACAATCAATGCATACCAGGCATTTGAAAAGTACCAAAAATAAAAAATTAATAAATAAAATATTTTTTTATTGGAACTTCATCTAACAGCAAGAAAAAAAATCTGTTAGTTTTCATAAAGTCATAAATCTTGATTATAATATACGTTAGCCTTTCAGTATGTGCATGACAAGCATTGAGCATCTTTAGTGTTAAATGTAGACCATCAATTGAAGCTTTACAATTAAACATAATACGGTGTGCCTGTAAGAGAATGAGAGTGTCTATAGATATGTGTGTTTATGTAAGTGTGGGTCTGTAGA
>JAVLUX010000201.1:9535000-9612500 GCA_032164185.1 Moxostoma hubbsi | reverse complement strand
GAATCTAGAGGGAAAGAAGAGGGTTAAAGTAATACAATGTACAAAATAAATCTAAAAATGGGACTTATATCAAGTTGTTTTTAAAAAACAAACAAAAAGAAAAGTGACTGAAGAGGGGCTGAAGAAAAATATAGCACTGCATTGTAACAGTCATCATCCAATCTTATATTAAAGCATACACTTTTTTTATTCAAATGCACTGATCTGTTGGGACAGGCAAGCCACAAAGTATGGAAGCAGCCTGGTGCACCTTAGTATTTCGGCCTTAGCCCATTTTTTCAACCATCTTGGTTCCGGAAGTATTTTTCCTATTCATTTTTTCTCATAAAAGAGTTGTAAGCCCTGAACCAAACCGACCCAGCTTTGAGGTGACTCACAAATTGGACAAAAAGACAAAGGGACACCTGTGCCCTTCACGTCTTTCATGCATGTAAATATTGAAAACAATTGATTTAAAGTTGTTTATTATACGTATATAACAATATATTTTAGGTTTATTGCAATATATTCATATATATGCAAATATATTAGTAGTTGGAGAGCATAGAGAGACTGCAGAGCTCTTTTGGTGCACTTTGCTGGCCATGATTTTCTGATTGGTGGAGCGTTTCTTTTCAGGATAATGGGCAGTGTAGATTTTCACCAGGAATTCTGCTATTAAACACAATATTTTTTTTTAAATATTTTGAAATAATGGAAAATTTTGTCTTCAGTAGAAGCATATCCCATCAATTAACAACCCTGGAGCTCACGGTAGGTCTGTCTTTAAAGGTTTTTATTACACGGCTCTGTGGAATACTCGATTCTGATTGGTCAATGGCTCCATCTAGTGGTCTGATATTTCTCAGTAACAACCGCACATCTATGTATCAGACCATATTGTAGGATATTTCGATCCATCGTTCCTGCTTCTCGGATCACTGTGTCATCTAAAATCAATGTTGCATGTACATTTATTTATTTATTTGGCAAGTAGTCTTGTAATAAGATGAATAATGATCAATCAGACCGTCATTAATTACAAAATAAACACTATCGGAACTATTCAGTTGATTTATTTCGAATCACATAATTAAATAATTTCAATGCAAATCAATATTTTATGTTAATGTATTTATTTATTTGGTTAGTAGCCGTGTAATAAGTGGGATAATATACAGTCATCGGGTTGTTTTCACAAAATAAACCCCTTCAGGTTGGTACAAGTGTCCTGGTCACCCTATCAGGGTTAATTTTGCAATAACAACCAGCTGACTGTAAATTCTCCCTTATATAAATTGCTGTTAGTAATCCGTTCCCCTATGGAAAATATGAATGGGATTTTTACTTCCAGAACAGGACTGTTGCGCTCTATACAGGCATACGAAAATAGGAAATAGAATACAGATAGCGTTAGCCAATGGGGATTGGCTGTGTTGGTCATGTGACACTCAACGTTCCCATCCACACAAAGTTCAATGCCGCATTATAAATTAGTCGTGACCAATGTGTTATTTTAATTACACTTCATTTTCTCCAACACATTTCTATATCACTTGCTTAGACCGTAACTGGTTGCCTTAGTACATCAAAATCAGTTGTGTGGACAGGTTATTGAGGATCACTCCCCCATTCCAGCATACACATAGTTCAATGAGTGAAATGTAACAGCCTCTCCCATACAGAGGAGGGAAAACAACAGTGCAGAACAGGCGGTGGAGTGGAGGAAAAGAGAAGAGAAGTAATGAAATGAAAGTAGACGAGCAATCATGCAGCTTTTGCTAAAGTGCATGGCATTCAAGTCACTTGCTTGAAGCCTTTTAACCGGACAACTAATAATACTATGATCAAATAATATTGCTATGGTCACTGAATGAAAATTTAGAGCGGAAATGCAGGCCAACAGAGAGCATGAGTGAATTATTGAAATGCATCACAACCACTTGTGAATGCATTTAGGTTCATTTACTTCATGAAACTCATAGCAGGCATAGTGCCCTGAAAAATACAAATTCTCTCTATCCTCCGTGGAACACAAAAAAATGTTCGGCAGAATACAAGGCCACGTTTGCCAACTCTTGTTTTCAGTTCCCGAGCGTCATAGTTTTCCAAAGTATATGGTAATGGAGAGCATTTTTTGAAACACTTATTGGACGAAAACCCAGTTCAAATGTGCATGAATTAATTTCAAATGAAAATGTATTAGTGTCACATGTGTGACACTTCTGTTCTACCCACTCCGTACGGGACTCGAACCTGCATCTCTGGGAGGCGGGTGCGCTAACAAGGAGGCTAAAGGCTAAAGCTTCGAGCGTCAGTCGCTAGTGCACCTCTTGAGGTCAGGAGAGTGAGGTTTATACACATTGCTCAGCTATATATCAGCTGGCCACCATTACAGTCACCGCCCCCTAAACCTCACTCCCATCCGGGTCACGGCACCACTGTGACACTCTTGTTCTACCTGCTCTGTACGGGACTCGAACCTGTGTCTCCGGCATGGGAGGTGGGTGCGCTAACAAGGAGGCTAAAGGCTAAACCGTTAAACATGGCCTTAGCTCTGAGTCACCATTAACTGGAAAAAACGAAAACAAACTGCATCTTATTTTGTCCATACAATGAAAGCGAATGGTGACTGAGACGAACAATCTGCCCAACATCTCCTTTTATGTTCCATAGAAGAAAGAGAGCCATAAAGACTAACATGAGGATGAGTAGATGATAACAGAATTGTAAGTTTTTGGGTGAACTATCCCTTTAATGTCGATCATTACAATTTACCAAATTTGGCCCGTTGTGTGTGGCTTTAATGCTAATTCACTAATAGATATATGAACATCGATGAGGGCATTAACCAAAACTACATTTGGGAGAGAGCACGCAATCCGATGGTCAAGCATCCCTGGTGTCAGGGGTCATCAAACTGGAAGCGCATGCTTTGAAGAAGCGAAGAGTGAGGCATTTGGGCTAATGGATGCATTAAAAGCCGAGAGAAGATTACAAACCAACCAGATTCTACGTGTTGTTGCAGTTGATGGATGCATTCATGTACAGTGAGTGTGTGAGGGGTTTTGAATGGGTACACATGATATGGAAGATATGAGAGTTTCATAGTGCATTTTTGTTTTGTTTTGTTTTGGATTGGATGGGTTTATCGCCAACAAATCAGAGGAACAAAGAAAGCATGTAAAAAGATAAAACAGGAATAAGTCGTTATGGATACAGTCAACAGGCTGATTAATCAAACACAGATACGGTGGGTACTGAGTCACTTTTCAGGCTGTTCCAGTGGTCTAACATTTGAGCAGACCGTAAAATACGAGGAAAGATTATTTTGTCCTATAAAGCATTTTTAAAAAGCTATATTCGGCCACCTTACAAATACAATCCTGAAAGTGTTGTACTGTATTGCACTGACCATGGGGACAGCCTGTAAATTTCAGCGTAGCACATCAAAGTCTCATTTTAAACACAAATCACCCAAAAAGCACAGATAGGACACAAACCAGCACAAATACACACTCAAACACACACATTTGCACACAAACACCAATACAAAAACACACAACATTGAGCAATCACATGAACACTTAAGGAATGTTCCGGATTCAGTACAAGTTAAGCTCAATCGACAGCATTTGTGGCATAATGATGATTAAACTTGTACATGGTAACATGATTCTAGTAAAGTAAAATCGCTCATTAGCCTTATCTGTGTAGTTATTTCCAATTAAAGGATTTTGTTGTCATGGGGGGGGAGGGTGGGCTGGAGGGGTTTGTTGTTTGTTGTTGTTTGTTGTTCATGCCTAAAAGTTGTTGAGGGAGGGAGGGGGGTTCGCTGTTAATGTCCAAAATTGTATAACAGTCAAGGGCCCCCTGGTAGTCAAGGGCCCCTGGGGGGGGGGGGAGGGAGGGTGGGCTGGAAGGGTTTGTTGTTCATGCCCAAAAGTGTATAACAGTCAAGGGCCCCCTGGTAGTCAAGGGCCCCTGTGCACCATTGGCCCGGTTGGTAATCCATCACTGAATAGTAAGTGCCTCATTGTAATCGGGATTTTGGCTTTTTGCTTTTTTATGATCATTTTAGTTTTTTAATAAACGAGGGAAATCAACATTATGCAACAAATGCTGTCAAATAGGCTTAACTTGCATTGAACCCAGTGCATTCCTTTAATGATGTGGAAGACTGAACAGGTAAATAACAGAACAAGATATCAGTGTCATTGTGATAAAGACTGTCACTAAACAAAACCACTGCTTGATTTGAAGTCATTATAAGCGCTCTATACACATTGTGAACCACAATAAGTTGATTTACTAAATGCATGCTAGTATTATAACACTTGTATACAGGAGTGTAGGTATGCAACTTTTGACTTTTTACGAATATATTTACTGCAGTCATTTAAATGTGAAATAATTATATAAGTGGATATATGCACATCTGCATATTCAGTCCCAACTTGTGCACAAGTCAAGATGCAATCTTGATTTATAAACTTGTATTGGCCTGTCTGCAAGTGCACTTACCCCTAACTCCGTCACTAAAATATCCGTGATGCTGCCGAGAACGGACACGAAATCAAAAATATTCCAAGCATCTCGGACGTAATTCTGCAGAGAAACAAAAGGAGAACATGTGTTAACCAATCACATTGCAGTTCTCTGGGAGCAAGGGCCCGAATCAACCAATGCAGCCAATCAAATGGCTGTCACCATGGAGACTTGCAGACAAGGTGTGCATTAGATGTTGGGTAATATTTTTTTCAAGCAAATGTTTCTAAAGGGGTCAGGAGAAGAAATTTTTTTTTACGGTGAGCGATGCTGGAAGAGCTGGAGGTATGGACGTGTGTGTTCAGTGAGACTTACTTGGGGGCCAAAGGCAATGATTTTCAGAATGCACTCCATGAAGAAGAGTATGGTGAACGCAATGTTCAGGTTCTTCAGGACTTCATCATATTCCTTTGAGGCTTTGTTGTACTGTAAAAGCACACAGTAAAGAAACTTCAGGCCCTCACCCTGACTAATGCACAAGGACATTATATGATATATATATCCTCAAAATATAGTCAATATTTCATTATGTCACATTCATTCATTTAATTTTTTACTTTACTTGACTAAAATCTCACATAATTCTCACAGTAGATGAAAAGTATATATTCTAGTTGACAATAGTGAGCAAAATGATAAAAACTTGTCACAAAATATTCAAACATTTTGAAATATTTACTGTATAAACATTTAATTATCTAAACATGCATCAAACATGTGATTTATCAACACAAAACAACATGAGAAGACCTGAGCTATAAGACCCCACTACGACACTAATAGGTGGTTGCTAGACATTTTTTTAGGGTGTTTTGGGTGGTTGCTAAGGCATTGCTAGTGGTTGCTAGGCGATTGCTTAGGGTGTTTTGGGTGGTTGTTAAGGCATTGCTAGGCTGTTGCTTGTGTGTTCTGGGTGGTCACTAGGGTAATGCTAGGTGGTTGCTAGGCGGTTGTGTATTGGGTGGTTGCAAGGATGTTGCTAGATGGTAGCTAGGGTGTTCTGAGTGGTTGTTAGAGCAGTGCTAGACGGTAGCAAGGGTGTTCTGGTTGGTCGCTAAGTCATTGCTATGTGGTTGCTTGTGTGTTTTGGGTGGTCGCTAAGGTAATGCTAGGTGGTTGCTAGGCAGTTGCTTAGGGTGCTTTGGGAGGGCGTTGCAAGGTGATTGTTAGGGTGATATAATCGGCTGCTTGTGTGTTCTAGATGGTCATTAGGGTGTTTCTAAGTGGTTGCCAGAGGGGTTTTGGGTGGTCACAAGGGTGTTGCTAGGTGGTTGCTAGGGTGTTCTGGGTGGTCACTTGGGCGTTGCTAGGGTTTTCTGGGTGGTCACTAGGGCATAGCTAAGTGATTGCTAGGGTGTTCTGGGCTGTCACTAGGGCATTGCTAGGTGGTTGCTAGGGTTTTCTGGGTAGTAGCTGGGGCAAAGTGTGTTTCTTGGTGGTTGCTAGGGTATTGCTAGGTGGTTTCTAAGGAGTTTTTGGTGGTCACTAAGGCATTGCTAGGTAGTTTCCACAGTGCCCTGGCATTGTTAGATGGTCGCTAGGGTGTTCTGGGTGGTCACTAAAGCATTGCTAGGTGATTGCTTGTGTGTTCTGGGTGGTCTCTAAGGTGTTTTTAGGTGGTTGTTATGCGGTTTCTAGGGTGTTCTGGATGGTGACTAAGGTATTGCTAGGTGGTTGCTTGTGTGTTCTAGGTGCTCGCTAGGGTGTTTCTGGGTGGTTGCTATGCGGTTGCTATGGTATTTTGGTGGTCGAGGTGGTGTTAGGTGGCTGCTAGAGTGTTCTGGGTGGTCACTAAGGTATTGCTAGGTGGTTGCTAGGGTGTTCTAGGTGGTCGCTAGGGCATTTCTAGGTGGTTGCTAGGGTGTTCAAGGTGGTCACTAAGGCGTTGCTAGATAGTTTCCAAAGTGTTCTGAGAGGTTGCTGGGCATTGCTATGCGTTTGTTACGCATTCTGACTGCCATGTAGCTACATTCAAGCTCACCTGTTCATTTGATTCATTTTCTGTGCAGATGTTAGTTGCAATACTATATTATGTTTATGTTGTGGGTATACCTGATTAATGTCACATATAGGATGTGTTTGAGTAAGGTTTCATTGAGTGAGGTTTAACTCGTCTGTGAAGTGGGGAAATAGATGGATTATTTGAATCAATTCTTTCTAGATTTTTCTTGAAAGAAAGAACGATAACGTCTTTGTTATTGTTGACAAACATTTTTGTCAGTAATCTTGTAGATGAGATTAACATCTCCAGCCATGGTATTAGTTTAAGATGATTTGACTTACCAAATATCTTATATGTGAATTTAAATAACCATTGCATAAAAGTCAGCGCGTGATGTTTTTGGTCTCTGAACTATATTTTGTGTCTACCCATATATGCAGTTCCAATAACAATATTATATTAATGATTATATAAATAAGTATGTTTTATACCATTACAGTTCCCATGAAAATAATAAAGTATTGACCCATTTAATCGTCGCACAAGTCTAGCCTTGAGCTCATAGCTATTTGGTGATCGAACCACAGCAAGGGACGGGCAGGGGATGAGTAGAACTTTCTCAGATTATGTGTTGGTCTGCTGATACATCTAGAAGAAGGACATCCTACCTTCATCATTAGGACGATTGTGTTGAGTGCAATGAGAGCCATGATGCTGTACTCAAAAGGAGGCGATACCACAAACCGCCACATTCGGTACTGAAAGCTTTGCTTGTTCTGGGGCATGTGGCGCGTTAGAGGTTTGGCATTTATAGCAAAATCAATACAGGCTCTCTGGAAGAAAAAGAGAAGTACACAAACGCAATGAAAGAAGCAACTGATATATCATGTTTCATGTGAAAGTTGAACTATAGTAGGGCTGTATCTCAAAACCTAGCCATCTGACTTACTGTCTAAAGCCAAAATGGGCAGCTGTCTAAATAAACAGTATCCTAATAAGTGCCCTTCATAAGCAGCAACTTAAACAACATTCACAACTACTCATTTGCATGTGAGTCAATGGTTTACGCACAGACAAAGTATCACTCATGCAAATACCTCATTCTTTTCAAGGCTGTAGTCCTCCATCATCTTGTCTCCTTGCTCCTGGAAGGTTATGATGATGAGAGCTACGAAGATGTTTACGAAGAAGAAGGGGAAGACAACGAAGTACACCACGTAAAAGATGGACATTTCCATCCGGTACCCCGGGCTCGGGCCCTGTTCCTCATATGTGGAGTCCACAGAGTGTTTCAACACCCTGGAAGAAGGAAGGAGGAAGGAGAAGAAGAGGTAATGAACCAAAAGGGATTTTTAAAACGTCTTTAACCACTACACCACCAAAGCCCACAGGTGTGTACGTGTTGTAGGGGGAGCGTATCTATGTTCCCAGAGTCCTACGTTGGCCAGATTTATATGGTAGAAACTGAACACATGAAAAAGGGTCCAACACGGACACGTATTGATGCATAACTCGGCTAAACAAGGTCAGATTGGTCCCAAAATTGGGTCAATGGTAGTCCTGGTGGTCCCTAAGCGAATGATGGCAGTACATCCGGCCTGGCATCTGTGGACACGGCCCCCCGCGGCCGAACGCCCAACACGGATGCGTATAGATGCATAACTCGGCCTCAATTGGCCGATGGTAGTCCTGGTGGTACACAAGGTGGACACGGCCACCCACCGAGGCCGAACGTCCAACATGGACCTGTACAGACTGTCATATAAATCTGGGGAACATAGGAATAACCCCCTTGTAGGTGTGTGTTCACTCACTGTGGCCAGCCCTCTCCAGTGGACACAGTAAAGAGAGTGAGCAGGGCCCAAAGCACGTTGTCGTAGTGAAAATCGTACTTCTTCCACTCCCGCTTCTCTGACTTCACCTGGTTTTCATGCTCATACACCAAATACTCGCCCCTGAAACACAAACATAAAGATTACGCATTAAAACTTCACAATATGGATGTATTTGTTAACATTAGCCAGCTACATTAGTTAACATGAACAACACATACTACATTTTTAACATTTAAAAGTTGCATTTGGGAACGTTAGTTAATGCTTTCTGAACTAACGTGAATGACCAATGGACAATTGTTTATTAATTATTTAAAGGAATATTCCGGGTTCAGTACAAGTTAAGGTCAGTCAACAGCACTTTTTGCATTATGTTGATTGCCACAAAAAAATGATTTAAATTTGTCCCTCATTTTCCTAAAAAAAAAAAAGCACAAATCTGGATTACAGTGAGACATTTACAATCAAAGTGAATGGAGCAAATCAGCAAAATACTCATGTTAAAATACTCATAGATAGATATGAGATAAAGATAGATATCCAATGTTTCTATCTGCATGTTAACATGATATTAGTGTGATAAAATCGCTTACTAACCATTTCTGTGTAAAGTTATATACAATTTTATTGCATTGTTGCCATGACGTAACGCTGTAAGCACTAAAACTCTAAAATGATGATTTAAACAACTTTACAGGTTTCATTTCTAATTTTGGATTTAAAAAAGAATATAAGCTTCACAGTTCTGCCTTTAAACTCACCAAAAATTGGCCCAATTTGCTTCCATTGTAAGTGCCTCACTGTCACCTCCATTTTTGTTTTTTTGTCTTTAAAGAAAAGGAGGGACGAGTTGAAATATAGTTTTTTGTAGTGATCGACATTATGCCACAAATGCTGTCAATTGAGCTTAACTTGTATTGAACCTTGAACATAAACCAAAATAACGCACTTCTTTTGGGATTATCTGCTATTTTGAGGCTATTTATTGCATATTTATTTGCATATGCAAATAAGCAAATTTATAAAACATTAGTATAGTAAAAACCAACACTTCTTCTAGTTGAAACAACGAAAATATGAGAATGTGATATATGTTGGAGGCAGACTGCTGCCATCTGCTGAACAAAATATAAATCCTGTAACATGACTTGAAAATCATATTGTGACAATAATAGCCAGTAAATGGCGTCAGTGTCTCCTGAACAGTAAAGCGCTTCGCCATGATGCTGCTACAGGATGAACTGTCAGCAAAGCTCGACCAGGCCACATTTATAAATTATTAGCTGTGGGAAAATGTCTTTGTTTCATAACAGAATGATGCAGTGTTTTGTCTGGAAGGTGAGGCACCTGCACTTAAGCGTAAACTTTCCTACAGTGGAAAAGGTACACTTTGGTACACTGGGTTCACTCAGAATTTGTTCTTTGATCTTTTGTTCTTTCTGTTTGTGTGCATGAGTGTGTTTGTGTGTGTGTGTGTGTGTGTGTGTGTGTTCTGCGTTTTCACTTCTGGCTGTGTCTCACCCACTTATTTCTCTCTGTGTGTGTGTATGTGTGTGTAAGTGCGTGTTCTGCACTTTGTTGTGTGTTCTGCCTCCTGGCTGTTTTAGTCTCACCCATTTTTTTATTTCTGTGTGTGTGTGTGTGTGTGCGCGTGTTCTACATTGTGTGTGTGTTATTGTCTCAACCCCTCATTTCTGAGGGTACGTTTACACGACTGCTAATGTACTAAAAATGAAAACGTTTTGCATACAGAAGACAACGTTGTCAAAACGATCCCCGTTCACACGGATCCGTAACAACGACTAAAAACGCTGTATTATGCATGCCAGGCCAGTAGATGGCGATGTCACTTTGTAAAGAAACACTACACGCCTGCGTGAGCAATTTTGTCCGGACAGACGATGAGGTTGCTTTATTACTACAAGTGACCCTGGACTATAAAGTGGCAAAATGTCAGGAAAATTTGGACTGGGAGTCATGCCAGTCTAAGTATTCTGACATCTTGGAGGCATTTTTAGCCCTCTATCTGACAAGTGAAAATACGGGACAGAAGGAATTCCCGCACGAGAAAGAGTCGATTTCCAAAGCTTGCACACATACCTATAGACAGAACATGTAATACGAGTGTGCATGACGTCGTCGTTTTCACAAATTCACGTTTTTGTATTTTTACACGTAGACGATAACGCCATCCTTTTCAAAAACATGCACTTTGAAACCTGTTTTCAAAAGTTTGCGTTTTCAGGCCCCAAAATGCCGTTGTTGTGTAAACGAATGGCCAAAATGCATAAAAAGTTTAAAACGACAATCAAAAGTTTAAACAACTAAAAACTGAAAACGTTGTTGTGTAAACGGCCCCTGAGCGTGGGTATGCTTAGCATTGAGGCTGATTTATTGGTTTTTATTGATAAAAAAAAGCTTTGTGTCATAGTTTCACCAGTTCGTTTGTGTGTGTGTGTGTGTGTGTGTGTGTGTGTGTGTGTATCTGCGCGTGCGTGTTTGCAAAGGCAAAAGTTGTCGCATTTTTAAGACCACTTAGACTTATCAAATCATGCCCAATTTTTGGGGGTCTGTTCAGATGGCAAGTGGAGGAAAAGTCACCAAGCCTTGAATCATTCAGATAAAGGAAACCATTTTTATTACATCAGCAAAAATGATTCTGGTCAAAAATGACAGAAGACCACAGCAGGTTTAAGTGCCTTTGGACCGTCTCCATAAATGTAAATTCTTTTAAAAGTAAGCTGTAAACGTACAAGTTTTGTGACGTGCATCTATCAACATATGCTATTCTTTGTTGTTATATTATAGTGTTTTTTTTTTTTTGCCAAAGCAACACCAAAGCATTAAATTCAGGTTACTTTTAAGAGAAGCATTTAAAAAAATTTTGGGGGCATTTTTTTTACCGTTATGAGGGAACTGTTAGGACATATTTTTTTCTAACCATACAAAATATGACAATATGACATCATAGTGTTTCGTCAAATACTGCAAATTAATCAGTTCCTTAAAATTAAATGGAATAATCAGATAAGCAGTTACTTATAAAAGTAAATGAACATCAAATAATTGCATGTTATAGGTATATAGTGGGTCTAGAATAGTAAAATAAATATATTCAATCTTACAAAATTTCCCACGTTTTCTTTTTTTTGTGTGTGTGGATTTTTTCCCCTTTTTCTCCCAGTTTGGAATGCCCAATTCCCAATGTGCTCCAAGTCCTCGTGGTGGCGTAGTGACTCACCTCAATCCGGCAGAATCTCAGTTGTGTCCGTGGTCTAAGACCGCCAATCCGTGCATCTTATCACGTGGCTTGTTAAGCGCGTTACCGCGGAGATGTAGCGTGTGTTGAGTCTTCACGCTATTCTCCGCGGCATCCACGCACAACTCACCACATGCCCAACCGAGAGCGAGAACCACATTATAGCAACCACGATGAGGTTACACCATGTGTCTCTCCCCACCCTAGCAACCGGGCCAATTTGGTTGCTTAGGAGACCTGACTGGAGTCTCTCAGCACCCCCTGAATTCAAACTCACAACTCCAGGGGTGGTAATCAGCGTCAATACTCGTTGAGATACCCAAACCCCAGAATTTTCATTCTTGAACTGTTCCTTTAAGAACAAACATCAACTGTATAACAGGTGTCCTCACCTGCAGTCACGGGCGAACTCTTTGGACTCATCGGTGCAGTAAAAGAATCGCCCCTTAAAGAGCTGCACGGCCACCACGGCGAAGATGAACATGAACAGCATGTAGACAATGAGGATGTTTAACACGTTCTTCAGAGAGTTGACTACACAGTCAAATACAGCCTGTGAGAGAGAGACAGCACAGGAATTAGCAGAGTACACAACGGTGGCAAACGGCGTTGGAAGTCTGTGTTTCTGCATTTGTGACAGTACTTTTAGCTTGGGAAGACGTTTGATGGTTTTCAGAGGCCGAAGCACCCTTAGGACCCTCAGGGACTTGATGACGCTGATGTCTTTCCCCTTACTGCTCCCCCTGTGGATTGGAGGCCAAACAATCAGACAATCAACTTTCTTCATGACATTTCAACGAGCTTTAAGAGCTTCCTTTGTGCCCTAAATGCAGAAGATCTCCTTAAAATCACTATGCAATCGCTAATACAGCATTAATATTGCATTAAGACATTATACTGTTGACTACTTTGGTGTGGAATGTTTGTTAGTTGTTGTTTATCTTCAAGCATTTCTTCACAGGCCTTCAGATTCAGGATCCTCATGACCTTCTCCGGGCATTCCAAAAGCATAACACATTCAAGTAAGTATCGAAACTGTCAGGCATTTTCTGGTGCAATGCCCAGCCAAACCTCTTTCTTTCTTTTTTTTTGTTTTGTTTTGTTTAGCTGTGTTAGGGCAGACAGGGGAATGGAGGTCTGGGGATGGGAGGCTGTTTGTGCTAATTGTAGGAAACATGACAGAGGGTTCATTGAGATGCAGAAGGCTAGCTGACTTGTGTCCAACTCTATCTTGTCCCTAGAAGAACTTGAGGAAGCTCAAACCAGGAGACAAAGACAAGTTCAGAGGACATTTCATTGCATTCAAACCGATAAGGAAACAAAAGGGAACACTTCTTATTTTCTGCCAACAAAACACATCTGGATTTTTACACCCAAAATTTTTTTTTAACCAATGGTGGTCATTTTTAAGAATTTTTCACCCCATTGGCTACACTGGATGTGACCGTTAACGCATCATGATGGACCGAAGATTGTCTACGCTGAACAAATTCTCTCAGAATGTTCCCAAAATGGACCAATCAGCTTGAGGCAACACTTTAGTGAACCCAAACAAAATCCATCTTCATTTTGATCATGAATACAATGGTGGGTGTTTTTTAAACTTTGGGTAAATTCTTCCCAGGGGTTGATTTATTTTATTAAATCTAAGACATTTCAACTTTTGATTCTTCTGAACTGAAACTGAATTGGAAACTTTTTACGAGGTCTTCGTCATTTATTTTTGAAATTTTTCCCAAATGCGTTTAATGTATAGATTTTACAGTTGTAGTCTTGTCCCAGATCCAGACTTTCAATATTACACTATAAAAATACATTATAAAAATGCAGATTATTACATATTTAAAACTATGATCATCTAAACAGAGTGAAATAAACATAATCCATTTCAGTATGTATTGTGTGAAAATAAGTTCAATTAACTTTCATTACGACTGCCCCACAGGTGTGGCGTCATTTCCAACACGCCAAACAATTTAGATGCTAATAAAGTTATTTAAAAAGTTAGTGTACTTGTTAACCGAGTTGAAAAAAAGTGTCAGTGAAGAGCACGCTTGAGATGAAATATGAAACAAGTGATGCTTGAAGAAAATGAAAAATCTATGTAAATATCACAAATATTTTTATAGGCCGTCATTTCCAAACCAGCTGTAATTTTGCCAAATTATGCATAAAAGTGTTTAAATATATTTTTAATTGTGTATATTTAGGATAAATACAATGTTAGCCAAGAAATTAGCCTTAGCAAGAGAAGTGAGTAGCCATTTTTATTTCAAAAACGTAAAAAATGTCATTTCCATCAGCGTCATTTCCAGCACAGAATTCTACAAAACAGAATACAAACTTTGAGATGTGCCGGAAATGACACCGTGGTGGGAATTTTCATGATTTTCAGAAGGAAAGTAAATCTGTTTGTAGACAAATTAAATAAAAAAGTGAGACTTCACCCTCAAGAAGTAGAGAGTGCCTAATGTGCCCAAAGTTGAAGAAACACCCAGGTATAACTTTGCATGGGTAAATATGAAAAATACTTTATATTTTATACTTTATATTTGCTTCATTTTAATGAGACAGGGACAATAAAGTGGCTGGAGTAGTTCTGCAGTCAAAAATAGAAATTGGCGTCACAATGCATATGCACGTCCAGTGTAGACATTCAGTGTTTGCCTTTAAGTCTGAATACTTTTCAAACTATTTCATGAGCTTGTGGCAGATATATGTTATTTGTAGGTATCTACACGGGTACCAAAACACAAACAGAGGTGAACTCGTCAATCAAGCGGCCAGGATGGCTGTCTATAATTATGAACTTCCAGGCAAGTCCCAGCTGAAGACTGGCCAGTTCATGGCAGATTGATTGAGTCGGAGCGTTGGCAACGGTCCAAGTTACCGATAATCAATTACTCGCTCCTGACTGTGCTCTGAGAGAGAGAGGTGTGGACAATCTCAAGCAGTGTGCAAGAACTCGGCATTACAGTGTGTGTGATCTGTTCAGACGAGTTTACGTCCATAGACGGACCTGTTAGAACCAATGTAAGTCACTGCAGAATACAACAGGCAGTGGAATGGAGAGAACGAGAGCAGATGAGCAAAGAGGAAGGGAGCAGGAGGAGGGATGTTAGGTAGGGGAAAAAGAAAGAAAGAGAGAGAAGCCATCGCGTGAGCTGGACGGTAGCCGTGCGACAATAAGGAGGGGAGACTTTACCGAGAGAGGCTCCTGTTGATCACCAGGGCGGAGACATAAGAGAGGGTCAGAGACAGACAGCGGAAGAGAGAAAGAGAGAAATACACACAGAAAACAAGAGAAGGAGACAGAAAAAGATTCTGGGAGTGGCTAGGCAGAGGAAAGACATCAATATGAGACAGACAAAAATGACAGAGAAAACGAACAAACCGAAGAACCCCAGCGAATGATTAAAACAGCCCTCCTGTTTAAAAACACAACATCAAATGTAGAAACACAGGCCAAGTCTCTTTATCAAGTCAAATGAAATTAAGCCTAAATAGCCATGTATAGTAATGCAGTACTTTTTGAGCCGCGTTGGTTCCGGAAGTATTTTTCCCCATTCATTTTCAAATCATTGGCGCTCATGCACAGTATATTCAAATATGGCATGTCAAGACATGTAGCGATGATGCTAAAAGCCAATGGTTCTTGTGTGTCTCAAATAATCAGATTATACTTGTTCAGTATAATGTATATAATAAGTATTTGAACATTTAGACCATGATCAATGGAAACATGTAAATGCTTCATGCTGCAGCCCTCCCCCCCCCAACACACAATGTTCGTACACCTACAATAAGTGGAAGCGTGCAACACTCATTTAGTAGTGTGTAAAGTGTAAATCAGTGCCCATTTATGCTTTAACTAGTCTAAGTTGTAACTTACATGGCTGGTGCAACCGGCTCCTGAACTTTACACTATAAAATGGACCTATTTGTGGCTTAGTTAGACTATAACGTTCTTTATCTGAATGTACCTGCAGATTTGCACTTCAGGGAAATGCGTTGCTTCAAAGTTAACAGGAATAAAACACACACACACACACACACACACACACACACACACACACACACACACACACAAGTGCACTCACACCTGGGTATTGAGTGAATAATTCTTAAACGCACTTGGCAGCTGATGTCTCTACTCTGGGCCTGTCCCCAATCAATAACTGAGGATAAAATAATAAACCTATAAATAAATAAACATGTCACCCTTATGGATTAGGGACAACCCTCCACAGTGGGGGTGAATCCTCCCACTCCCGTGCCAAGTCTCTGGGAGATTCTCGCCACCTTAGTCCTGTATCAGCACACTGTATTTTGAGCCGGAATGGAGGTGGAATCCATACCAAATTGCAGTGGAGCCAAAATGGCCGTCACGCAGCAGTCGCCTCAAGGTGGCAGTGTGTCACAGTATTTGTTACTGTGTTAGCAGCACAAACAACCCTACAGCACTTATCTGGTGTCACACATGCTTCTCTGTTGTTTGTCCTAACTTCATTCTTCATGTCAAGAATGAAGGTGTTAATGCATAATCATTTGTTGAGTCGTTTGGCACCAAACGTGAGATGATACGAAACAGGAAAACCTCCACCAAACCAAAGGTATTCAGGGTAATCTGATAGGATGTGAGTGTCACAAGACTGTATCTATATCTACTGAAGAGAATCAGACTTCACCTTTCATTTCATGAGTATGTGTGTGTTTGTGAGAGAGAATGAGACAACAACAGATGAAGGACAGAAGATGAGTGCAAGTCAACAACACCAATTAATGAGAAGCAACTGGCATCCTGGAGTTCTTTTCTATTTAAAACTTTAAAACCTAGTTAAAACTAGGGCTGTTGATTTAACGAGTTACTTCAGCGCAATTAATTGTACAAAAAAGCATTAAACAAATGAATGCAATTAATCCTGTACCCGAACTTTAATAAGGAATATTCCTACCATTGGAACTTATGTTGAAAAATATGGAAATAAACAACATATTGCCAATTTTTATTGTCTTTTCAATGCTTTACTTGTTTGCCACAAAAATATAATGCATTTTAATTATCGTAATTATTATATTTATAATGTACATTATCTTCATAATTATTTAAATAGAACTATTTATAATTATTTAATCATTATATATTGAATTATTGTTATATGTGGGACTTTCAAAGCAAATATTTTTCTATGCGATTAATTGCGATTAATTCGATCAATTAATCGGCATATCATGCAATTAATTTAATTTAAAAAAATGAATCGATTGACCTAGTATAAACAGTCTTTCATAACAGACCTAGCATGAGCAACGACTTGCTAAGTGATGAGATGTTTTAGGTAACAGTTTAAAAAAGGTTGTATTCGTTAGCATTAGTTAACATGAAACTAACGTTTATTAAACTAACATTTATTAATCAAGGTAAATGTACATTTGTCCATTAGTTTACATTATAATGCATGAGGAAACTTGAATTAACAACGAACAATATATCATTTTTTAGCATTTCTTAATCTTTGTTGACGTTAATTGTGTGTAATTCATAGTGCATTAACCAATGTTAACTAATACAACATTTAATTTTAAAATATATATGTTGAAATTAACATTAACCAACTTTAATAAATGCTGTAAAAGTATTGATCAATGTTAGTTCATGCTAATTGATGATATCAAATGGAAGTGTAACAGTACATTTTTACATTAGTAATAGATTTACACATTAAAAGTTGTAGTATATGTTCAGTTTAATTAATGCATTATGAACAAAAATGCATTAAAGTATTTTGATTAATTTGTTAAGACAATTTGCATGAACTAAGATCCCAAAAAATCCCGGTTCAGTGTTAGTTCATGATACCGGATGCACTAAACGTATGTTAATGAACGCAACATTACTGTATTTTTTACTGTAAAGCATAACCAAGTTTTGTGTGTTCGATAGTCAAATTCCCAGTGAGGGACTACACTTCCCATTCTCATCGCACGCTAATATTCACCTCGGAGCTGAAGTATATTTTGAAGCAAATTGAAGGGGAAAAATATTTCTAGAACAAAGGCGGCTAAAAAAAAATGGGTGGTCAACCGTTGCGCTTTATTACGTTACCATAACCGTAACCTTCTATCTCATGTTCTCTCTATCTCTCCACATCTCTCGTGCTCTCACTTTTTAACTCACTTTGTCAGACTCAACAAATGCAGGCCTGAATGATATCTAGCTTGACAGCTGGAGTCTGTCCAAGCAGCCTAGTGTTGATGGAGGGAGAGGAGAGGAGGATTGGAAGGGTGAGCGTTGTTTTGAGGAATGAGAGACTAAAGAAATAGACACCGGAATCAAGAGACTGTAAATTAAGGAAGAGTTCTTGAAGATGAGGGTCAGGGGAGAGGAATGAAAATTGGGCTTTACATGTGGAGTGATTTTTTACTCAGCAGGACTCAAACCCATCAGCCCAGGTGCATGCATACAGTCTGATAGATTTCACTAAAAGCATTCATTTATATCAGCATATCATGTGCTTGATCTTAGTAGGTGAACTGACATTTGGTGCAGTTGTACACTCAGCTTGTATTATTCTCATTTGTAGGTTGCTTTGGGAAAAAGCGTCTCCTAAACGATTTACAGATTAAAAATATATACATTTGAGGCAGATCAGTGCTGTGTAAACGTGCTGATAGTTTGACTCATATTAATAATTGTGTCCACCCTCCTCAGGCCTCTTGGTAACCAACCAAGGGAGTCTTGCTGGTTAAGCTAGTTAAAAATAAACCTGGTAGATACATTAGCATACCAACCCAAAAACCCACCATGCAGAACACAACATATTAGATGTCGACTGATTAACTGATTTGATTTAATCAGGTGAAACCTTGGTTATTTGCACCAATTGGTTGTTTTCTCAGTGTGCAACAATGGAGGATTCCAGAATATTTAGGCTATAAAAGGTTCATTTGGTATGTAAATACATGTAGAATTTGCACACGTCTCCGTCACTGTTTATAGGGTGATTAATACAGGGATATTATAAAAAAGCCAGATTAATCAGTCCAGTATTGACTGACCTCTTCAACAGGAAAGCTGGTCAGTAATTTTTCACCTTACTCTAAGTTCAAAACTAGAATTAAAGGAATATTCCGGGTTTAATACAAGTTAAGCCCGATAGTCAGCATTTGTGGCATATTGCTGATTACTATCAAATCGTATTTCGTCTCGTCCCTCCTTTTCTTTAAAGAAAAATGCAACATCGAGGTTGCAGTGAGGCACCTACAATGGAAGTGAATGGGGCACATTTTTTTCCATTAATTCTTCTGTTCAAACTTGCGGATTATTTGAGCTGCAATGTTGTTTAAATTGTCGTTTTTATGGAAGTTTTAGGGTTACGTCGTCATGGCAATATATGGTAAATGGTCTGCACTTATATAGCGCATTTTTTAACCTTAGAATGAAAATTGGGCTTTGAGGTTACCAAAACACTACACTGTGTCCCATTCACACACACACACACACACACACACACACACACACCAATGATGGCAGAGCTGCCATCCAAGGTGCTAGTCTGCCATTGGGAGCAACTTGGGGTTCAGTGTCTTGCCCAAGGACACTTCGGCATGTGGAGTCACGTGGGCCGGGAATCAAACCGCCAAACCTGTGATTAGTGGCCGACCCGCTCTACCACCTGTGCCACAGCCGTCCGTATAGAATAGTTGTACGTTAAAAAAAATAAACTTTACACAGAAAAGGTTAGTAAGTGATTTTATCACACTAAAATGATCTTAACACGCATACAGTTTACATCTTGTGGGAAACTTGGAGTATTTTAATGTATACAGACAGGCCCCATTTTAAAGGAGGGACAACATCACTACCACAAATGCTGTCGATTGGGCTTAAGGGTTAATACACCCAATATGGAAAGTTCTCTCATCATTTACTCACACTCATGCCATCTCAGATGAATATGACTTTCTTTCTTGGTCTGAACACAAATGAAGATTTTTAGTAGAATATCTCAGCTCTGTAGGTTCTTACAATGTAAGTGAATGGCTGCAAAATACACATACGGGCAAAATGGATTAATCCATGTCTTCTGAAGCACTTTGATAGGTGTGGGTGAGAAGCAGATCAATATTTAAGTACTTTTTTTTAACTATAAATTCTCCTCCCTGCTCAGTCAATTTCCATTTTACTTTTGCCATCTCATTCTCCTTCTGTTTTTGGTGATTCACACCCTTCATGCATATCGCCCCCTATGGACTACTTGCACAACTGCTTCTGCATTGTAAGTAGTGTGGCTCAGACGTTTCCGGCCAATAATTTCTCAGATCAGCTCGAGCTGAATTAAAGCTCTGAAAACTGTTCTTCCGCTGAATTTTGAAGAAGCTGTACACGGTAATGTTCAGAATATGTCTTATCTCCTATCTCTGAAAATCCTCTTTCGGACACTCATTTTAAGTGGCGTTTCAGGGACAAGGCAGCTACGGCGCATGTAAACACATTCAACCGGAAACTTGCGGGCCGTACTATTTCAAAACGGAAGTATGTCACGAGGCGTTGGAGGCAGGGAGGCGAATTTATGATTAAAAAGGTCTCCAAAATGGATCTGTTTCTCACCCACACCTATCATATCAATTCAGAAGACATGGATTAAACCACTGGAGTCGTATGGATTACTTTTATACTGACTTTATTTTATTTTGGAATTTCTCGACTTTGCCACCCTCGCATTGTAAGGACCTACAGAGCTGAGATATTCTTCTAAAAATCTTAATTTGTGTTCTGAAGATGAAAGAAAGTCACACACATCTGGGATGGCATGAGGGGTGAGTAAATGATGAGACAATTTTCATCTTTCAATGAATTATCCCTTTTTAATTTGTATTAAACTCGGAATATTCCTTTACCAGATGCTAATACCATTAAACCACAACACCCCTAGCATACGTCACCACACATACTTGTTTCTGGTATATACATAAATCAGAACGTAAGAATGAACTCTGCTCGTATGGGACTGAGGAGGATGTACACAAACTAGAATACACATGCACAAAACACACTTAAACGAGTAAAAATCCTTCCACATCAGCAGTGTTCACTCACTCTCCGTTCTTAGACACTAGCTGATCTGCACGCACTCTGAGATTTAGCTTTCACCCTCTTTACACCCCCAGGCTGTGGGTCCCTCAGGCCGTGCAAAGGAAAGAAACCAGAGTACCTGCGGCAAGACGGGCTCTCGCTGATCCAGACATGGAAACCGCCTGGGCACTAAAGGGCTACAGGTGCCTGGAGACCCCTCACCCACACAGCGCCTCGAAGGGCTCAATACTACCCTTCTCAGCGGGGGGGAAAGTGTGAGGGGACAGGGTTATGGAGAATACATGGTTGGTGGAGTAATGACAGATGGAAAAATGGGACAGTTCAACATAAACGTGTATGAAGCTGTCACAGAAAACTTTGCAATGGTGCTTGTCTGGCCATTTTATTTACTAAATCAGTATTTATTTGTATTTTTCTTCCTCAATTTTTACCATCTAGTCAAAAGACAAGCCAGAGAAACATTTTATTGCTCAAGGATTGAATCTGTCATGCCGCAGGTGACTTCTTAATAACGTAAAATTCCTTAAGAAAAAATTCAAATGGAGAAAAATGCCGTGCAATACAGTGAGAGAATACTACAATCAATGAATGTGGATAGAATAGCACGGATCAGGGGTTTTCAATAGTGATGGACGGATCGATCTTAAGGTCAATAAAGTCTATATATATATACTAGGGCTGTCGATTTAACAAATTAATTCAGTGCGATTAACGCAATTAATCACATGCCCCCGGACAGTAATAAGGAAGATTCCTGAGAAAGCTTGTAGTACCACCTGTTTACTCCAGGGGGCAGTAAGTGAAACTTCAGCTGTATGAGTAACACACAGTTTATACAGTGAAGAAACACTTCAGCAGAACAACACAAACATGCGTTACATTCTTGCGTTCAAAACACTTGAATGTTTATAATTATATTATAATTTTAAAATATTTTAAGATAACTATGTATAATTATTTAGTCATTATATATTGAATTATTGTTATATGAGGGGCTTTCTCAGCAAATATTTGTATATGCGATTAAATGCGATTAATCTGAATTAATTAATTGGGACACCATGTACTTAATTTGATTACAATTTTGTATCGATTGACAGCCCTAATATATATATATAAATTAATGACTTGTATTATTACAACAAAAATAAATAAATTATAATTTACAATTATTATCCATTTTATCCAAAGAAATCACTTTTTTTATTTTTATTTGATTAAATAATCCATTAATAATCCATAATAGTGGTGTTGTATTGGTATCAATGATATTGGACATGAAATTATTGGTATCAGATCAAAAAGAACAGAAGTGGTATCGCCCATCCCTAGTGTTCAAACTGGGGGGCCGCAAAGGGTTGCTTGGGGATCCAGAGGAATTTTTGGTTATATATAATAAAATAAAATCACGTAATAAAATAAAATACATAAAATGTTTCTCTAGTAGAAAAAAAAAATGCTTTACTTAATAATGCTTTAATAATCTCAACACAAAGTAAATAATTTCCAGGTATTCCAGATATATTAATATGTTAATAATATTTTTTTGGTGTTAGTACAATGACAATAGTAGTGTTGCGCAATCGTACAGAAAAAACGCTATATATATATATATATATATATATATATATATATAAATTCGATATGATTTTTTGTCCATATTGCACAGCCCTAGACAAAACCAGTCAATTATTTAATTTTGCAAACAACATG
Organism: Moxostoma hubbsi; assembly: GCA_032164185.1. Taxonomy (NCBI): domain Eukaryota; kingdom Metazoa; phylum Chordata; class Actinopteri; order Cypriniformes; family Catostomidae; genus Moxostoma; species Moxostoma hubbsi. Next base: position 9,590,127 of record JAVLUX010000201.1, on the reverse strand, counting down.
CAAATTTAATATCACACTTACTATTTTTCTCACACTGTTTAAATGGGTATTTATACATGAAAATGCATAACTAACTTTATATTTTAGGAAGGGTGTCCCATGCAAGAGAATCGGCATCAAAAAGATTTTTGTGTTCATATTTAAACAAACTTTGAAAGTGTCGGTTTTGACTGGATAGTTGTTCTACTGAATCATGTGTTTTCATGTAAGCGTTCATGGACTGACAGAATTAACATAGAAACAGAATAAGCAAAGAGAAAAGTGAGTTTAGACAAACTGTATAGCAAAAAGAGGAATGTGAAATGAGAAACAGACGGATAAACAGAAGGGTTGGAGAGGGCATCACAGAGATGATGGCAAAAGTTGGATGGGAATGAATAGGTGGCGGGGCATGGGAAGGAAGCTGGGAGAGCTTATTGGCTAAAGAGAGAAGAGAGACAGACAGACCGGTCCATTTTCTCAATACAGAAAGCGAGCGCTCCCATTCAATGAGTGTGTTTGGAGAGCGTGAGTGTGTGTTTAGAGAGACAGGCCTTCATCTGTGTGGCTGATTGAGTGAGTTTAGACAGAATGTGAACTGACAGAGAAGAAAATAGAGACAGAAGAAAAGAGGAAGAGTGGCTCCAGGGTGGCAGTAGAACAGCACAGTGACAGAAGAGAAGACAGAAGGGGCAGCAGGCAGCACTGTGGGGCAGGAGATGGAGGGGTAAAGGGCACTTACGTGAAGGCAAAGGCTACCAGGGCACCACTAACCACTACAAAGTCCAGAAAGTTCCACAGGTCACGAAAATACGAGCCCTCGTGCAAAACCAAGCCTAACACCACCATCTGAAACACAGTAGAGGGTTTGTATAAATATTACAGACACACACATGCACTTAAACTTAAAACACACACACACACACGCACAACTCAGGTCATGCACACTTTACCTTAATAAGCATCTCGAAGGTGAACACACCAGTGAAGACGTAGTCAAAGTAGCGCAGAACCTGTAAAACAGCACGCCAATTCATCAAAAATGCAAATGCACGGCCTTCATAAGAGCAAGAGAAAAAATGATGATGAGTCCTAGCCTATGACATGATGCTAATCCGAGTTTCTGTCCTAGCAATCTGGCAATTGCTTGGTTTCTATTTTAGCAGCACTATGCTGGGAAGCCCCGCCCACCGTGAAATCATATTGGTCACTAATTCCGCTCCTCATAATAAGAGCTGGTTATTTGCACGCTGTCTGCACCAGATTCACTAAAGGTATCATGCAGATCAGTCAACGGTGCAAACACGGTCTCAAAATTGCAGCTGTCCATCAAATGTGTGTTTGTCTTTTGGTTTAAGTTCTATATTAAAATATAATGAATATTGTCAAGCCGGTTCTTGCCTCCTCCTTTCCAGTAATCCCTTTACATGCACATGAATCTGCGAGTCGTGCGCACTTGGCTTTCATGAGACAGTTTGACAGAGAGAAAATAATCCAGAATGTTAGTCTTACATTGTTTCGTGGTGATTCAGGCCACACCGGGTCTTCAGCGGCCAAAGCGATGCTGCTCATAGCGATGACCGATAGAATGCACATCTCGAAATATCGCAATGTCAAGATGTAATGACAGCATCTCCGGAACCTAAAAACTCACATTGGTTACACTAAATAACCTTTATTCTGTAATGCACACACACACAAACACACACACACACACGTGGACACACACTTACGGGTTGGTGGTGGAAAGAATAAAACATGAACTAAATGGTGGGATTGGCTTGGGTCCATCTTCGTCACCACCATCATCTTCCTCTTCCTCCTTCTTCTCTCCTGCTTTAGCCGGTTCTGTGTTCGCATTCTTATTCACTGCACAATGCAAGGAATGTGGATATACTCAGAGACTTACAAACATCACTCCAACAACTCAGTTATGCAGACAACACATGGTTGATTTTCTTTCGGCACGATAATGCTAACCTCAGTCACCATTCGCTTTCATGCAATTATTTTTTCATACTTGGAAAGTGAATGATGAGTAGGGCAGAGCGATGTATCGAAACTTCACAATATAATCAAATTAAGCAATATTGTGAATAAAACAAGGATTTTAATGAGCTTTTTAATTGGCCACTACGTTTCCAACAGAGTGTGTCATTAGACTAAATTCATAATCCTTACGGACCGGACAATAAATCAATATAACTTTAAAATCATTATTTGGTCATATGAGATTATTAAAAAGCAAAAGGCTATGACTGACTGGTTTGTCTGTACACTGTTCTGTGTGCACGTGCAGTGACTCATGATACGCCGCTTTCATTGTGCAAGCGCAGTGCTGCAGTTTTACACATTCGCCCAATTCCAAACACTTGTAACCACTATAAGTTCATTGCACAAATCCAAAAATGTGTCAAAGCATCACAGGACAGGTAGAGATGGCATTTGACCCGATTTGAAATGAGGAACATTAAACTGTCAAACCCACCACCATAATGAACTCCCCCTCGTTCGGCTGAAACTCCTCAAACTTTGAAATGTACACACAAGAACACACTCACCTTGTAACTTGGCATTAAGTGAGGGGTAAATGGGGGGCATATCTATGGCACTGTGTTCCAGCTTTCTTGGGGTCTCGGTGGAGTCTGTTAGAATGAGACTGCTGTTACGGAAATCTGGTCCTTGTAGGTTCAGCAAGTTATTGGTCTGTTCTGGATCACAATAAGGGTAGTAAAGGTCAGGGTCAGGGTCAGGGAAGTGGATGGCCATCTTGCTGCTGTTGCGCAGGTTGTCCAGATCCTCGCTGTACTGGCTCTCTCCTGGCTGGATCGGACGAGAGGTAGACAGACTACCCTCTCTGAGAAGAAACAAGAGCGATAATAAGAATGTGACTGAGTGAGGCACGCTTGTACATTTACATGTATGCATTTGGCAGACGCTTTTATCCAAAGAGACTTACAGTGCACTTATTACAGGGACAATCCCCCCCGGAGCAACCTGGAGTTAAGTGTCTTACTCAAGGAGACAATGGGGGTGACTGTGGGGATCAAACCAGCAACCTTCTGATTAACAGTTATGTGCTTTAGCCCACTACGCCACCACCACTCCTTGTAGAGTTATAGCTAGTCGCATTTGAAAGTACAACTTTAGTTGTTTGTTTAGAAAACGGTTTGATATATATGAATGCAGAAAATTTGTACGTCAAAGGGAAATTTAAAAAATGTATTCTTAATGAATCAAAAACAGATTGCACACATGAGGCTGGAATTATCTACAGATCAAAGATTGAATATAGTCTGTGCATTAAGCCGTTTAGGCTGAATTAATTGCAGAAGTTTAGAACAAACTCTAATAAGGCAGCAACTAACAATTGCATGAAAATCGACTATTTCTTCGATTCATTTGTAAGACACGAAGATGCACACCCGATTTATTTCCGCATATGAAAGAGGCCCAAATCGCTTTTGGCACTTCACACTATCATCCAATGAACAGATCTGTGTCACATGTGAGTGAAAAAAATCAGATTTGGGCCACATTCAGCTGCGGTGTGAACGTAGCCACAGACACACCTTCAAAGCAGACTCACTTTCTAGCCCGATGCTGTCGACTCCGTTCCCTTTCCCTCCTTCCATCTCCATCCCCATGGTTTCCATGGCGATGCTTCCTCTGCTTCTTGTCTTGCCCCTCCTCCCCCTCTCCTCCCGTCTCTCCTCCTCTGCTGTGGTGCTCTCTGTGTCTCCTACCTCTTTCTCCTCCGTCTTCATCCCTCCTTCTGTGCTGGTGGTGTCGGGGTCGCCTGTGCTCCCCCGCACCCTCCACGTCCTCTCCTCTCGGGGCGCAATCACAGCCTGTGTCCCCCTGCTCTGGTTGGTGCAGGGACTGGCGACTGGAGTGTGTATGATGGTGGTGGTGATGATGATGATGATGATGGTGGTGGTGATATCGGGGCTGGCGCTGCAGGTATTCTTCACCCTCTTGGGGGCTCGGGTCACCCGGCCTGGGCTTGTTGGTGTTGTTGTTGCGGTTATCCTGAGGATTTACGACTAGTGGGCGGTCCAGGTGGGTCTTCATGTCAGGACGGTTGCGGAAATTCATCTAGAGATACAGGAAGCAGACCTGCTCAATAAACCTAGAAGGAGGCGTGACGTAAAACTGACAAAGTTTGAGTGACTAGGTTTGAAAAGTCAAAAGTTAAATCATAATAGACCCTATTAGCTTTCTTAAAAGATATTCCTGGAATTATTATGTACATTAGAAAACGTTAAAAAATTGTCTTCGTATTTTTTCAACAAAATATAAAAATGTTGTCTTCCCCTTGAAGCTGGTCACCAAGCTTTAAACCATTCGCTCCATCAATCTGCCATATACAGTACTAGAGTTGGAGCACTCGAGTGGGACTGGGACTCCAAGTCCAATTCACAAGTCCAATTTTAATGGACATGGTACGGACCGGGGAGGTGGAGGGGGTGGATTTGTCTACTGAGGCAGAACGGTGTGTCCTTCCAGACACATGTGGAATGTTGTTATGGACCATGCGTGACATGAACGGGTCAAGACGTTGTGCATCGTCTCCAGAGTCAGGGTAGCAAGTAGGGTGGCAAAGCTCATTTTTATGGTGGCAGCTGCCACCCCATGCCATCCTTCTGGCCCCGCCAGACTATTTATAAACATGAAAGGGGACCCATCTGGACTATTTTGAAGTTTTTTCGCTTTTTTGTTGTTGCATATAACATGTATTAGACGTCTTTGAATACTGTCACGTTTATCGCGTCATTTTTAAAAGACGCAATGCCAAGGTACAACTCTGAAAAGGAGATGCCAGTCAGTTTCATTCAGCTGCTCTACGTCTTGCTGTTCTTGCCCCCATCTGCGCTATTTTTAATTATTTGTTCATGTAAACAAGCACTAGCTGGATGTCTTTGGCGGTTTGGATGCTTTTCTGTCGATCTGCGCTATGTGTGAACGTCATGTTTCACCGTGCTATGGACTGTGCATGTGCGAATAATACGATTCAAGCTTTGCAAAGGAACTGTTATTGAAAAATGGGGCTGTTAAAAACACTTGGACTTGACAGCAAAACCGTGAGCAAACAGTTTCATTCATGAATTTGTCAAATGTAATGACTGTTCACAGCAGCACCATAATACATTGAATTGAATATATTCGATCGCAATGTGTTGGATGTGTGTTATGTGTAAATGCTGAAATTTAGTTTTATAATGTTGTGGAGCTTGTTTATTCTCTTCCGATTGAGTTTCAAATATGGCTGTATTTGAGGGGCTGCATGATGTTAGCCAATCAGAACAGTGGACGTTTACATCGAAGATTAAAGGAGACACTGAGGCCAAAACCAAGTGTTTGAGACAGAGGGACAGAGACAGGGTGGAAAATTATAATTTATTACTGAATTATGACCGTTTTGGTGCAAAAAACTTTACTGACATTATCAGTGGACCTCAGGGAAGATGATAAAAAATAGCATTTCATGACCCCTTTAAAAAGACGCATTATTGTTTTAGTCCAACTTGCATGTTAATTTACTGATAAAAGACCAGTTTTGACCGATCAATTCCTCATGTATAAAGTATATATATATATATTTTTTTTTAATTAATTGTTGAATATAGTTTTACTTAGTACCTTTAATATTCTTAGTTGGTTAATTTTTCATTGTCTTTAGCTAGTTAACTTTTTTTGGGTAGATGGGTATATGAAAGAAAAAACATTAGGGTTGTCAATTGGCAGCAAATCAGCATTTCTAACGAACCAAATAAATTACACGATAAATGACATGCATTATTTATTAAATGTGTTATTTTGTTAGAATGTTATTTTTAATATAAATAAATCACAGACCTTTTTTTAAAGCAAAATCCAAGAGAAAAACATGATTTATTGCGATGATTTGTTTTATTTTCTCTGAAATGTTGAATTCTATGTTTTTATATTTCCAACTGTGAAGCATTTTGAGCGGCATTTTATGTATGAAAGGTGATATACAATAAATGTAAGCGCAGCGTGATTCTAGCGGGAAGACTAGCAGCTGTACATCATCGCACCATTAGCGGGGTAACTCCTAGCCAATCACATGTAAGCCATTGCTTTATAAGTCTGCTCACAATCTATCACATTGCTGTTTCAGTGTGCTAACACGGCAACCTCCACCACCCCACCACCACCTGTCTGTGTATGTGTATTCTACATTGTGTGTATTGTGTACATTTGTTATGTAAATTGTTTTGTGTAAATATGTTGTTATTGTAAAGTGGTTTATGTCTTGTCACTGTCATTACTGCAATGTTGCTCGGAACTGCACACAAGAATTTCACCTGCTGTTGCACTCGTGTACACAGTAGTGTGACAATAAAGTGATTTGATTTGATTTGATTTGATTTGACCACCTGTTGAGTCCTGTCCGGCACAGGGGGATAGGCTCCTCACCCCTGTCTCCTATCTCCGGCAGGATATGACGGTTCCGAGTACAACTCCCTCGGACCGCCAGACGGGGCTTACGCCAAAGAGAGACATTACTTCCTGTTTTATATTCATCAAATAAATGTCATCTTAAATTTCACTCAAGTCAGCAAGTCTTCCTGATAGAAAATGTATAATTATTATTATTACTATTATGAGGGGCTAATTCACTAAACGGTTGCACCACTTTCGCACAGGTTAAACCCTGCATCTTACTCACTAATCACCGGGAATCTAGTTTAAGCGTGCAATAGGTGCTGAAAGTGACTTTCATTCCTTTCCAAGCAAACATAAATTAGATTGTGTTTCATGCGTGCTGTTACCGCCAGAGCAATATTACTTAAAAGGGATGTTTGTGTACATTTTCTATCGATTACATCAGCAGTAATTAATCTAATAATGATCAAATGATGGAGAAGAGCGGAGTAGTCAAGCGCACTTTCGGCATGATTCAGATATTATTCAGGAGTTTGGATCACAGTAGTGAAGTGATGCTCTGCATTCCTTCTGCATCCTCCGCCATATACTGTAGCGCTCAGAATCTGCTGGCAAGATTGTGTCCAGCAGGGATTTTGAGGGCGTGTTGAAGCCTGTACCTGATCTGCATAATTCCTTTAATGAACTGGCCACTAAACCAGCACAGACAACAGGTGCAATTCATTCTTAGTGAATGTTGGGAATATTGGGAAAGTATAAAAAAGCCAGGCCTATTGCAAAGTACAAATTTGAAATTAGATTTTCAAATAGCGAAATACTTATTTCATAATGTAATTCTGAAACAGAAAATTGTGCTCATGTCCTTCGGTATTTTTCTAATGTTTTGTCTCTGACCTTCCAGTGGTCTTCTGCATCAAGTTCATTATAAAGCGCCTCTCTGCTGGTCATCAGGTTCTGTCTGCGGATCTCGCTTGTGCGCTGTTCCCACACCGACTTGGAAACTTTAGAGTTCTTCTGCTGCTCTTTACTACAGAATAGAGAAAGAGAGAAAGAGATGTTAAGCCGTGCAGGAAGTCAAGCCTTGCTTTTCCTCCCCTAAAGCACCTATGAGCAATGACCCAAGGTGAAAGGAAATGATAAAAGGAGAGAGTCCGCAGCAAGAGAACATGGATGTGGCTCATGAATTCAGTGAAGAGAGTGATGATGTCTGCACAGGAACACTGAGCAAAGACAGACAGATAAAGGAAATGTTTTTCAAAGCTTCTTTTGCCTGCGCTTGCGGTGCTGCTGTGGAGGAGACAGCGTGTGTTGTCACAGCCAATGAAACCTCAGCCTCAGTGTTACAACACAAAACTGAACAGCAGCTGGAAACATGAAACAACATCCACACAGAAACATGAGGAGGGCGGAAAGCAAAAGAACAGGGATAAAATATACAAAGAAACGAAAAGAGTAAGTAAATGAATAAATACCAGTCGAGTAAAGTGTCTGTGGCATCGGTACGTTCAGATTTTACTGTGACTCTGAGGAGGGGGGGGGGTAAACAGGGAACATAAAAACAACGCTGCCACAACTATCACAAAGAACAGCTGGTAAAATGAACAGGGTGCCGTTCATCGAAACGTGGCTCACTTGGTCAGCCGATTACGTTTCGGGATAACTTGGAATTTAAAACCTGGAATTTTAACCTGTATGCTGGTGGGAGAACTATTCCACTACAAATTCCAGGTTTTTACAAAGTTATCTGGCCAAACAAGTCAGTCACGTCATTAACAATGTTCCCTCTAACTTTTGAGCAAATCCTATTTCGATTGGGCCTTCGGCCACCTGAGCAGAACATTTAACTATATATATACATTATATCTATAGGGCTGGGTGATATGGCCACAATTATTTTATCCATAATCTTTTTCATTAAGTTTGATATCGATATTTAACACGATATACATTTTTTACATTGAAGTTATAATTTTTTTTTATATCATTTTACTTTCAGATACATGTAGAATGAGGGCATAGAAGCACTTGGGACAGGAATGATGCTGTACGGGGGTTCAGGGGTATCCTCTGACAGTAAATGTATGCCGGACAGGCCGTAAATGAAGCATGTTCGGTGCTAGAGAAAAATATTCAAGGATACAGAAAGATCAGAGCTGGCGTACAGAGCACTGTCGTTTGTAAGGGCGCAACCATCTTCTTAATATCAATCCGGGGACTGGACACGCACCTGAACGTCTACATGTAGAGCAATGGTGAAATACAGAAAATTACTCAAAAAGCTTAGCGTCAAGTTTTTTTTATTGCACTTTATTTATATATACTGTATATGCATTCAAATTCCCACTACTCAGGTCCTCATGGTGGCGCTGTTACTCACCTCAATCCGGGTGGTGGAGGACGAGTCTCAGTTGCCTCCGCTTCTGAGACCGTCAATCGGCGCATCTGATCACGTGACTCGTTGTGCATGACACCGCGGAGACTCACAGCATGTGGAGACTCATGCTACTCTCCACAATCCACACACAACTCACCACACGCCCCATTGAGAGAACCACTAATCACCACCACGAGGAGGTTACCCCATGTGACTCTACCCTCCCTAGCAACAAGAGCTGGACTAAGAAGAGAAATCAGCCTGGGATTTTACATAGCAACTGGCCCAAAAGTCGAGTGGCCTTTTCTGCATACCCAGTATAAAGATATTTAATAAAATCAATGGCATGTTTTCCTAGCGTTTCTTAATTTAAGTAAACACTACTTTAGGTCTTTTTTTTATATTCTGGTAAATAGTCATAATAATAAAGAAGTATCCTAAGTATTAAGCCAACTAAGAGCATAATAGGCTCATAATAACATAAATTAAAAGGCATTATTTTCAAAATTGTTGTCTGATTAATATTAACAGTAACATAATAGACAGCGGCAGATCCATTAGGCTGCATTAGGGTGTTTACACGGCAAAAAGGTATTTTGACACATTCCAGATTTGTTGAACCAAGTAAGTCACATCCGACTGTTTATGTTAATCACTTGTGGGACGGGCGGTGAGCATGAATCGCATTTAACCGTTCAGGCGCGTAGCCGTATTTATGCATTGACCAATAGTGCTTGTACCTCGCGGTAAGTACAGAATGTGAATGTGTTGATTCACGACTCAATGAGTGTTTACACACTCAATAGTTAAAACACTGAGCATGCGTTCATCTCTGCGCGGATGTTTTTTCTATCGTCAGAAGTGTGTGCCCGTGCACACCTGGCAGCTTAGAGGGAACATTGGTCATTAAAAGATTGAAATACTGATCAGCACTATAAATGTGTCCTAACCAGGCACAACACGATAAAACGACAAGCTCTGCAGATTTTGGACACCAATCTTTCTCAACTTTTCACACATTACCAGTTCCTTGTGTGTTTGTTTATTCAATAAATAAATAAATATTTGAGCTAATTTGATAATGCTTTCAGCATCCATGGACACTGTAGTCCAAGTCTATTCAACAGATTTCCCGACAAAATCAGCACAGAAAATGCCCAAAAATAAATAAACAAGTGATAAAATCTCTTTTGTGTTATTTGGAGTTTTTCTAATTGGTAAATCTCTTGGTTTCTATCACACCATGATCACGGTGAAATCTCATTGGTCTAAAATCCCACTCCACATGAATATTAAATTGATTGGCTGGGATTGTGAATTCACTTTCATCGTGGACAGAAACATTTCTCGCCGTGGAAATTTGTCGTGTCACACCAGGCTAGGACGCTGTGTAGAAGAGAACACACACAACAAAATGCAATCGTTTTTCACCACTTTTTCTAATTGAATGTTCGTGAGCAAGTGTGCGAGTGATGGTTGAAGAGTTTGAATCGGAGTTCTGCATGTGGGTGAGTACCCGTCGGGTGAACCGCTAATATTTGATGTAACGGGTGGAAAAATATTTACAATTGCATGTTTACATGCACTAATTTTCATCAACCTGATTGAATTCAATCCAACTGCAGATTTTGAATGTACTGTTGATATGCAGAGGTGGGAAGTAACGTGCTACATTTACTTCGTTACATTTACTTGAGTAACTTTTTTGGAGTATATTTTATGGTGGGTACTTTTCTCACCGGAGCTTACGCTGCGCCTACGTCATACGCTGGAACTCGACTCTCTTGTGAACGTGCGGACGGCCGTTACCGGGAGCCAGTGCTTATAGTTTATAAAGTTATAAATATGGATATTTTTCGTCTTAAAACAAAAAGGCATCACTTCACTTCAGAAGGCCTTTATTAACCCCCTGGAGCTGTATGGATTACTTTTGTGATGGATGAACGCCCTTTTTTGGGCTTCAAAATCTAAGGTACCATTCACTCCCATTATAAAGCTTGGAAGAGACGGATATTTTGTACTATAACTCTGATTGTGTTTGGCTGAAATAAGAAAGTCATATACACCTAGGATGGCTTGAGGGTGAGTAAATTATGGGAGCATTTTCATTTTTGGGTTTTTCTTCTTCTGCTGAACTCAAATATTTTTAGAAGAATATCTCAGCTCTGTTGGTTCATAGAATGTAAGTGAAGGGGGACCAAAACTTTGAAGCTCAGAAAGCACATAAAGTCATCATTAAAGTAATTCAAATGACACTGGTTCAATCCATGTCTTCAGAAGAGATATGATAAGTGTGGGTGAGAAACAGATCAACACTTAAATCCATTTTTACTAATAAATCTACACTTTCACATTCAATTCTTTGTGCATATCGCCTATCGAATTAATAGTAAAAAAAAAGGACTTTATATACTATAAAGGTAACTGTTTCTCACCCACACCTATCATATTGCTTCTGAATATCACTGGAGTCGTATGAATTACTTTTATGCTCCCTTTATGTGCTTTTTGGTGCTTCAAAGTTCTGGTCACCATTCACTTGTATGAACCAACAGAGCTGAGATATTCTTCTAAAAATCTTAATTTGTGTTCAGCAGAACAAAGAAAGTCACACATCTGTAATGGCATGAGGGTGAGTAAATGATGAGAGCGTTTGAATTTTTTGGTTAACTATCCCTTTAATTTGATGCATGGAAGAAAAACGTCATATGGGTTTGGAACAACATGGTGGTGAAAGATGACAACTTCCATTATTAACAATGACATTAATAATAGTATTATTATTAAATATAGTATTATTATTAATACTACTACTAATCATAATCATTCTGCAATGCATATTAAATGTGTATCGTGGACTGGAATATAGGAGAGTAAACATCCATTACATTATATGTGAAAGTAACTAGATACTCACTACTTCTTACTTTCTTACTCTTACTCATGTAAATTTGAACTTCTACTTGAATTGTACTTTTACTTGAGTAATAATTCTTTAAGTAATTGTACTTTTACTTGAGTAATAATTCTTTAAGTAATTGTACTTTTACTTGAGTAATAATTCTATAAGTAATTGTACTTTTACTTGAGTAATAATTCTACAAGTAATTGTACTTTTACTTGAGTAATAATTCTTTAAGTAATTGTACTTTTACTTAAGTAGTAATTCTTTAAGTACTTGTACTTTTACTTGAGTAATAATTCTACAAGTAATTGTACTTTTACTTGAGTAATAATTCTATAAGTAATTGTACTTTTACTTGAGTAATAATTCTTTAAGTAATTGTACTTTTACTTGAGTAATAATTCTACAAGTAATTGTACTTTTACTTGAGTAATAATTTTATAAGTAATTGTACTTTTACTTGAGTAATAATTCTATAATTAATTGTACTTTTACTTGAGTAATAATTCTATAAGTAATTGTACTTTTACTTGAGTAATAATTCTATAATTAATTGTACTTTTACTTGAGTAATAATTCTATAAGTAATTGTACTTTTACTTGAGTAATAATTCTATAAGTAATTGTACTTTTACTTGAGTAATAATTCTATAAGTAATTGTACTTTTACTTGAGTAATAATTCTATAAGTAATTGTACTTTTACTTGAGTAATAATTCTATAAGTAATTGTACTTTTACTTGAGTAATAATTCTATAAGTAATTGTACTTTTACTTGAGTAATAATTCTATAAGTAATTGTACTTTTACTTGAGTAATAATTCTTTAAGTAATTGTACTTTTACTTGAGTAATAATTCTATAAGTAATTGTACTTTTACTTGAGTAAAGTTTTTGGCTACTCTACCCACCTTTACGCATTTCATGTATTCCAACAAAACTTCTGTGCATACGAAAGGCATCAGTCGTTGCGTTCTGCAGAAGCAGAGAAAGGCTGAGAAATTGAGAACCGCACCAAAAAACATAATTGCCATTTTTGCTTTGAGATATCTAAAATGACTCCCTTTACTCTGCAAACAAAGAATTACAAGCAGTGTTTAATACCCTGTCTGACTTAACCATGTATTTTCCTGACGCCCGTTCCTCCTCCCATCTAACTGCAGGCATCTCTGGAAGCGGGTACGAAGTAATGACGGGTGGGTGAGAGTTGTTCTTAAAGGAGTTTACAGATGTGGGATGGAAGCAAAATAATAGGGACTTTAAGCAACATCTGCGGACGGGACGCTACGCAAAAATCACTAAGCTATAATGACGGCGGAACGGAGCATTTAATCATTCAAGATTAAAACAGTAGGCTATTTAAAAGAGCAAGAGAAGTGATGATCGCAGTGTTAAATAACTGTCAGAAGAAGAGTTTTACTCTTGTACGATATTAATAACCTACGTCTAAAACCTAGATATTATTATTAATAGTCTACTGATATTTTTCATGTTTTTAATTCAAAGGAGGATGTTTAGGCTATTTACTGTGTTCACACTGCATCATCTCTTGTAAAACATATTCTAACATTTACTTTCCTAATCTGTCACGAACGATCGACTGTCACTATGGCAAAGACGAAATGCTTTAAGAATTCTGGTTTCGACGACAGGAAGAGAGTGAAGTCACGCACACGTAATGGAACACTGTAACAGCATCTGCTGCTTGAAGTCCCTATTAAGAATGACACAACATTCTTTTTTGCTTTGTGATGTCATTAAAGAACATATGTGCCCTGCTGAATATTAAGTGTGAGCCCGGATACTCTTAATAATGCTTTTTGTCTCTGCTTTGTATAAATTAGTTTCCCGCGAGTATTGTGTAAGAGTATTGTGTATAAATGTACATAGGCATCACATCTAAGGATAAGCATTGATATTAGGCAGATTTCTGTGTGAAATCCTGCAGATGCCCAAAAGTCTATTTTTTTAAATGGCAAATAATGTTAATTTGATTGCATGTGTGATGTGAGCAAATAAACTATCTTTGTCTGCCTGATGTAGTAGATTTATTTGAATGCAGGTGAGGTTCGGATCGCAGTCTTTATGTTAAACGGGTCGGGTATGGAATTAAATGAGTGCTGCTCTCTGATTACGGGACTGATGTTATGTTAATTACTGTGGGTGTGGGGCCGGCGTGGGTTTCCAAAACGGGACCCTGGTTTGAATGTAGAACAGGTATCAAATGTACTGGTTGTTGGCAACAGTGTATTTTAAATGATATCGTCAAACACATAAACACACATCAAACATGCACACCCACAAAAGCACATACATTTCCAATTCTTAAAGTTCCCATGAAAACGTTTGATAAACGCAAAGTCCTCTCCTGCGTCACAAAACCATGATTTCCTACCTGCTATTGCTATATGGAGGCTGAAGATATTAGGAGGCAACAATCTCATTCTACTGCAAAAAATTATTTTCTTAATGAGAATTTTTGTCTTGTTTTCCAGCTTTTTTGTTTTCTCCCCAATTCGGAACGCCCAGTTCCCAATGCGCTGTAAGTCCTCGTGGTGGCGTAGTGACTCGCCTCAATCCGGCTGGCGGAGGATGAATCTCAGTTTCCTCCGCGTCTGAGACCGTCAATCTGTGCATCTTATCACGTGGCTTGTTGAGCACGTTACCGTGGAGACGCAGCGCGTGTGGAGACTTCACGCTATTCTCCGCGGCATCAACGCACAACTCACCACGCGCCCCACTGAGAGCGAGAACCACATTATAGCGACCACGAGGAGGTTGCACCATGTGACTCTACCCTCCCTAGCAACCGGGCCAATTTGGTTGCTAAGGAGACCTGGCTGGAGTCACTCAGCACGTCCTGGATTCAAACTCGCGACTCCAGGTGTGCTACTCAGCGTCTTTACTCGTTGAGCTGCCCAGACTCCCCAATGTGTAAATATTCGTAAAACAAGATATATTTACTTGACTAGCAAAATGGCATAAAATATTACGTTTTGTTTTCAGAGAAATGTAAAATATTTTAAATTAAAAATAATATTTTATCTGACTATATCTCAATATTTAAAAACATTCATATTTAACGGAAGTGCATGCTTATTCAGTTAAATAATGATAATTTACTGATGAAATCAAATCAGACATGACATTCGACTGTGATGAGGCCCCGGCGGAGCCAGAGAGCTTGAATTGGGCTAATCAGACGGGAGAGGGATAAAGATGAGCCGGAGGCACCAGTTCAAGAGAGAGAGAGAGAGAGAGAGAGAGAGAGTGAGAGAGAGAGAGAGAGAGAGAGACACGCGGCCGCACTGCATGTTTGTTTATGCTGGTTTTAAGTTGAGTTTGATATTAAAATGTAGGTTTACCGTTGAACCGGTTCCCGCCTCCTCCAATCTGTTACATTGACATTTGAATTATATTTCCCCATAGTATTATTTAACACAATATTCAGCATTATATAGAGTAGATTATTATGGCATCATTAAACCTCTGTAAATGTAAATATTCTTCAGTCAGAGCAGAGGCACGTCCCTCTCCTGCTCCTGGTGCTCTGTGTATTACATTCGGCTAGTCGAACACATCGTACATCACCTGTGCCAGCTAGTGTGCAGTCGTATTTTAGAGCTCATTGAGCTCACAAAACTCAAAAGTGATTTCACGTGGTCTTTAATTAGCTCCTGCATCACCTTGATGTCTCATTTCATTTTTAAATCAACATCTGTCCCACATCAAATGCTGTTCTCTGGTTGAAGTCCTAAGAGGGTTACATGCAGTATGAGCAGGCCGGTTTAAGCATGTCTACTGGAACCTTACTTAGTGAAAGTGAAAAGAGTGGATTTACTCAAATAAAATGAGTTATTTGAAGTTAATCTGACAGACTAAGCTCAGCTCAGCTAAGCTGGGCTACGAGCATTAAAAGCAGATATAGTACCGGATCGAATCGGATATGACATAATACATGGTCTCCTGCAGTAATAAAGTTAAAGTGTGGACTGTATTATGCCTATTAATACGTGTCAGAGTATTCAGGCTCATTTTATACATATATATGCATATTCATGGTATTCATGAGTGCATTAGAGTCAGAGGTGTCTTGTAAGAGTATCACCTTTTATTCATGAATATTCATGAAAATGGGCAGGGCTTCATTGCTGAAGTGAGGGTGTTTCTGTCCTCACTATACTTTTGGACACCAAATTAGCTGTGAAAAAAATGCCTCCTGAATTGAACTAAACCTGAAAAGGTTCGAGGAGGTCTAGAAAACAGTTCATTTAGGGACTACGCCAAAGGTTGGGATGGTGTAATGACAATTAGCTGCATTTAAGAGCAACATATGTTAAAGGAAAGTCCCTACTGAGGGAAACGGGTTAATAACAATGATGTCGTCATGAAAATGTTAAAATGCCAAAAGGTTTGTATGAGGGTTAAATTTGGAGGTAGGGCGGAATTTAGAGGATAGATAAAAACAATAGAAGTCAATGGAACGTCTCCACCATTGATAGAAAGACAAAACGGCTTTCGTTAGTAGATAGTGAAGCCTGAAGTTAGCTACAACGTGTAGAATAAACATACTTAATAATGATTTGTGTGAAGGTTAGGTGTAGGTTTAGGGAATAAAAAAAACAATCATTAACTCACTATAAGTACAATGGAGGTCAATGAAAAACATGGTTGTGTGTGTGTTCGGAGAGATTGCTGGCGATTAGTGTGTGGTGTAACTCACGCAGCGATCGAGAGGTTGGCGGCAGACAGCGGACTGACTTCTGCTACTTCTTTCGCTTTCTGCAGAGCGATCTTCTGAGTCGTGGCCTCCTCTACCTCCTGTTCATCCTAGAAAAGTACAAAAAAAGAAGCATGCCAATAACCGCTGCCAACAGAAACCGGTGGTTTTCTTTTTTTCTCATGTTCATGTTTTTTATCAACTTGGTGTCTGTGACAGGGCGGATGGCGAGGCCGGGTCATGATGCTACACCCGGCCCCTAATCAGGCTAATCAAGCCTCAGAGCGGGATAAAGACTGACTTGAGACCGCAGTGGGACAGAGAGAGAGATTTACGGGCAGCTGTCCGACACCTGTGTGTGTTTGTCTTTTCCTTTCAGTTTTTCATTAAAATATTGTTTATATCGTCAAGCCAGTTCTGGCCTCCTCCATTAAACGAATCCCTTTACACTGATGCCGAAATCCGGGAATGAGGAGTGATGCGCCGTTTTGGAGTCATTCACCACTACCATCCACCCCAATGGAGCAGCCGCAGCCATCCGCCGGAGGACAGAGGAGCCCGGCTGCATGAGAGCGGACGAACGGCCGCCAACGGTGAAGGGAGAAGGTGCTCCTAAGTGGGCAGAGGAGACTCCTACCAGCCACTGAAACGCGGCATGGTATGAGACCGTTGACCGCGCGCAGGGAGGGGCTCCTGACAGGCCGCCTGGAGTGGGAGAACCACTGCCAGGGGAGAGGGATACCCCTTCTGTTTCGCGAGAACACGGCGGGGCGTTCCGTCCGTCAAGGGCCGGAAGACTGCCTCCGATCCGTCCGAGGAGGCACGCCTGTCGTCCGTTGGAAGTTGAAGGAGTGGGCGAGGACCAAGCTACGGAGTATCCATTGCAACCAAACTCCTCCTACAGTTAGCCTCAGGTTCGGAACCACAGTCCATTACTTACTTGTAATGCCCGTTTCTGACTAAACTGCCAGTATGAAAGCCCCCAAAGTTATCCATTTCCACTATATCAGCCTAAGCTACACAATTGGTCAATACTTGAGTATTTCTGTGTGATCTAAATGTTTATTCTTCTTCCTAAACATGCTGGTTATGACTACACGAATCAGCCAGAGAGACTGTGAGAAGCTACCTTTGTTAGTTCCTGAGCATTGGCCAGGTTGTCCACAGCGATAGCCAAGAATACATTCAGTAGTGTGTCTGAGAGCATAGGGTTAAGAAACAACCATACACAGTGTTTTAGATGCTTTCATTTAACCACAAACATTATTATAATCGGCAGCTCCCCTACAGCACTTCTGCAGAACCCCTATTGTGTCTGTGACAGTATGTGCTTGTGAGTGTTTAAGAAGGATACAGTTGCCAAACAATGTGAGGACGATGAAAAATACAGAGAAGATCATTCCTCTGTCCACTCCTCCCTGAGACTTAATGCCATCATACATCACCACATTCCAGTCCTCACCTGTTAGAATCTGAGACATATACACAGGTGTTCATCAAACACACAAAGAGGGTTGGGAATGGAGAACAGCTTTATATTCTGAACTAGTTACAAATGCAAATTTGACGGGACTGTGTTACAATACTCTGATGGTGTTTTCTGCGGCTCCATTCAGATGCAGCGCTGCTACTCTACTGAATCTACAGAGCGAATACAGCTCGACCTGTGTAGACTGATTCCCGAATTAATGATTCTTATGAGTCGGTTCTTTTGAATCTAAAGAGCGAAACATACAGTGCGACCTGTGTAGACTGATTCCCGAATTGAAGATTCTTATGAGTCGGTTCTTTTGAATCTAAAGAGCGAAACATACAGTGCGACCTGTGTAGACTGATTCCCAAGTGAATGATTCTTATGAGTCGGTTCTTTTGAATCTAAAGAGCGAAACATACAGTGCGACCTGTGTAGACTGATTCCCGAATTAATGATTCTTATGAGTCGGATCTTTTGAATCTACAGAGCGAAACATACAGTGCAACCTGTGTAGACTGATTCCCGAATTAATGATTCTTATGAGTCGGTTCTTTTGAATCTACAGAGCGAAACATACAGTGCGACCTGTGTAAACTGATTCCCGAATTAATAATTCTTATGAGTCGGTTCTTTTGAATCTACAGCATGAAACATACAGTGCGACCTGTGTAGACTGATTCCCGAACTGATGATTCTTATGAGTCGGTTCTTTTGAATCTACAGCACGAAACATACAGTGCGACCTGTGTAGACTGATTCCCGAACTGATGATTCTTATGAGTCGGATCTTTTGAATCTACAGCACGAAACATACAGTGTGACCTGTGTAGACTGATTCCCGAATTGATGATTCTTATGAGTCGGTTCTTTTGAATCTAAAGAGCGAAACATACAGTGCAACCTGTGTAGACTGATTCCCGAATTAATGATTCTTATGAGTCGGTTCTTTTGAATCTACAGAGCGAAACATACAGTGCGACCTGTGTAGACTGATTCCCGAATTAATGATTCTTATGAGTCGGTTCTTTTGAATCTACAGAGTGAAACATACAGTGCAACCTGTGTAGACTGATTCCCGAATTAATGATTCTTATGAGTCGGTTCTTTTGAATCTAAAGAGCGAAACATACAGTGCGACCTGTGTAGACTGATTCCCGAATTAATGATTCTTATGAGTCGGTTCTTTTGAATCTAAAGAGCGAAACATACAGTGCAACCTGTGTAGACTGATTCCCAAGTGAATGATTCTTATGAGTCGGTTCTTTTGAATCTACAGAGCGAAACATACAGTGCAACCTGTGTAGACTGATTCCCGAATTAATGATTCTTATGAGTCGGATCTTTTGAATCTACAGAGCGAAACATACAGTGCGACCTGTGTAGACTGATTCCCGAATTAATGATTCTTATGAGTCGGTTCTTTTGTATCTACAGAGCGAAACATACAGTGCGACCTGTGTAGACTGATTCCCGAATTAATGATTCTTATGAGTCGGTTCTTTTGAATCTAAAGAGCGAAACATACAGTGCGACCTGTGTAGACTGATTCCCGAATTAATGATTCTTATGAGTCGGATCTTTTGAATCTACAGAGCGAAACATACAGTGCGACCTGTGTAGACTGATTCCCGAATTAATGATTCTTATGAGTCGGTTCTTTTGTATCTACAGAGCGAAACATACAGTGCGACCTGTGTAGACTGATTCCCGAATTAATGATTCTTATGAGTCGGTTCTTTTGAATCTAAAGAGCGAAACATACAGTGCGACCTGTGTAGACTGATTCCCGAATTAATGATTCTTATGAGTCGGTTCTTTTGTATCTACAGAGCGAAACATACAGTGCGACCTGTGTAGACTGATTCCCGAATTAATGATTCTTATGAGTCGGTTCTTTTGTATCTACAGAGCGAAACATACAGTGCGACCTGTGTAGACTGATTCCCGAATTAATGATTCTTATGAGTCGGATCTTTTGAATCTACAGAGCGAAACATACAGTGCGACCTGTGTAGACTGATTCCCGAATTAATGATTCTTATGAGTCGGATCTTTTGAATCTACAGAGCGAAACATACAGTGCGACCTGTGTAGACTGATTCCAGAATTAATGATTCTTATGAGTCGGATCTTTTGAATCTACAGAGCGAAACATACAGTGCGACCTGTGTAGACTGATTCCCGAATTAATGATTCTTATGAGTCGGTTCTTTTGAATCTACAGAGCGAAACATACAGTGCGACCTGTGTAGACTGATTCCCGAATTAATGATTCTTATGAGTCGGTTCTTTTGAATCTACAGAGCGAAACATACAGTGCGACCTGTGTAGACTGATTCCCGAATTAATAATTCTTATGAGTCGGATCTTTTGAATCTACAGAGCGAAACATACAGTGCAACCTGTGTAGACTGATTCCCGAATTAATGATTCTTATGAGTCGGTTCTTTTGAATCTACAGAACGAAACATACAGTGCGACCTGTGTAGACTGATTCCCGAATTAATGATTCTTATGAGTCGGTTCTTTTGAATCTACAGAGCGAAACATACAGTGCGACCTGTGTAGACTGATTCCCGAATTAATGATTCTTATGAGTCGGTTCTTTTGAATCTAAAGAGCGAAACATACAGTGCGACCTGTGTAGACTGATTCCCGAATTAATAATTCTTATGAGTCGGTTCTTTTGAATCTACAGAGCTAAACATACAGCGCGACCTGTGTAGACTGATTCCCGAATTAATGATTCTTATGAGTCGGTTCTTTTGAATCTACAGAGCGAAACATACAGCGCGACCTGTGTAGACTGATTCCCGAATTAATGATTCTTATGAGTCGGTTCTTTTGAATCTACAGAGCGAAACATACAGCGCGACCTGTGTAGACTGATTCCCGAATTGATGATTCTTATGAGTCGGTTCTTTTGAATCTACAGAGCGAAACATACAGCGCGACCTGTGTAGACTGATTCCCGAATTAATGATTCTTATGAGTCGGTTCTTTTGAATCTACAGAGCGAAACATACAGCGCGACCTGTGTAGACTGATTCCCGAATTAATGATTCTTATGAGTCGGTTCTTTTGAATCTACAGAGCGAAACATACAGCGCGACCTGTGTAGACTGATTCCCGAATTAATGATTCTTATGAGTCGGTTCTTTTGAATCTACAGAGCGAAACATACAGCGCGACCTGTGTAGACTGATTCCCGAATTAATGATTCTTATGAGTCGGTTCTTTTGAATCTACAGAGCGAAACATACAGTGCGACCTGTGTAGACTGATTCCCGAATTAATGATTCTTATGAGTCGGATCTTTTGAATCTACAGAGCGAAACATACAGTGCAACCTGTGTAGACTGATTCCCGAATTAATGATTCTTATGAGTCGGATCTTTTGAATCTACAGAGCGAAACATACAGTGCAACCTGTGTAGACTGATTCCCGAATTAATGATTCTTATGAGTCGGTTCTTTTGTATCTACAGAGCGAAACATACAGTGCGACCTGTGTAGACTGATTCCCGAATTAATGATTCTTATGAGTCGGTTCTTTTGAATCTAAAGAGCGAAACATACAGTGCGACCTGTGTAGACTGATTCCCGAATTAATGATTCTTATGAGTCGGTTCTTTTGAATCTAAAGAGCGAAACATACAGTGCGACCTGTGTAGACTGATTCCCGAATTAATGATTCTTATGAGTCGGTTCTTTTGAATCTAAAGAGCGAAACATACAGTGCGACCTGTGTAGACTGATTCCCGAATTAATGATTCTTATGAGTCGGTTCTTTTGAATCTAAAGAGCGAAACATACAGTGCGACCTGTGTAGACTGATTCCCGAATTAATGATTCTTATGAGTCGGTTCTTTTGAATCTACAGAGCGAAACATACAGTGCGACCTGTGTAGACTGATTCCCGAATTAATGATTCTTATGAGTCGGTTCTTTTGAATCTAAAGAGCGAAACATACAGTGCGACCTGTGTAGACTGATTCCCGAATTAATGATTCTTATGAGTCGGTTCTTTTGAATCTACAGAGCGAAACATAAAGTGCAACCTGTGTAGACTGATTCCCGAATTAATGATTCTTATGAGTCGGTTCTTTTGAATCTACAGAGCGAAACATACAGTGCAACCTGTGTAGACTGATTCCCGAATTAATGATTCTTATGAGTCGGTTCTTTTGAATCTACAGAGCGAAACATACAGTGCGACCTGTGTAGACTGATTCCCGAATTGATGATTCTTATGAGTCGGTTCTTTTGAATCTACAGAGCGAAACATACAGTGCGACCTGTGTAGACTGATTCCCGAATTGATGATTCTTATGAGTCGGTTCTTTTGAATCTACAGAGCGAAACATAAAGTGCGACCTGTCTAGACTGATTCCCGAATTGATGATTCTTATGAGTCGGTTCTTTTGAATCTACAGAGCGAAACATACAGTGTGACCTGTGTCGACTGATTCCCGAATTGATGATTCTTATGAGTCGGTTCTTTTGAATCTACAGCATGAAACATACAGTGCGACCTGTGTAGACTGATTCCCGAATTGATGATTCTTATGAGTCGGTTCTTTTGAATCTAAAGAGCGAAACATACAGTGCGACCTGTGTAGACTGATTCCCGAATTAATGATTCTTATGAGTCGGTTCTTTTGAATCTAAAGAGTGAAACATACAGTGCGACCTGTGTAGACTGATTCCCGAATTAATGATTCTTATGAGTCGGTTCTTTTGAATCTACAGAGCGAAACATACAGTGCGACCTGTGTCGACTGATTCCCGAATTGATGATTCTTATGAGTCGGTTCTTTTGAATCTACATAGCGAAACATACAGTGTGACCTGTGTCGACTGATTCCTGAATTGATGATTCTTATGAGTCGGTTCTTTTGAATCTACAGCATGAAACATACAGTGCGACCTGTGTAGACTGATTCCCGAATTAATGATTCTTATGAGTCGGTTCTTTTGAATCTAAAGAGCGAAACATACAGTGCAACCTGTGTAGACTGATTCCCGAATTAATGATTCTTATGAGTCGGTTCTTTTGAATCTAAAGAGCGAAACATACAGTGCGACCTGTGTAGACTGATTCCCGAATTAATGATTCTTATGAGTCGGTGCTTTTGAATCTACAGAGCGAAACATACAGTGCGACCTGTGTAGACTGATTCCCGAATTGATGATTCTTATGAGTCGATTCTTTTGAATCTACAGCACGAAACATACAGTGCGACCTGTGTAGACTGATTCCCGAATTGATGATTCTTATGACTCGGTTCTTTTGAATCTACAGAGCGAAACATACAGTGCGACCTGTGTCGACTGATTCCCGAATTAATGATTCTTATGAGTCGGTTCTTTTGAATCTACAGAGCGAAACATACAGTGCGACCTGTGTAGACTGATTCCCGAATTAATGATTCTTATGAGTCGGTTCTTTTGAATCTACAGCACGAAAGATACAGTGCGAACTGTGTAGACTGATTCCCGAACTGATGATTCTTATGAGTCGGTTCTTTTGAATCTACAGAGCGAAACATACAGTGTGACCTGTGTCGACTGATTCCTGAATTGATGATTCTTATGAGTCGGTTCTTTTGAATCTACAGCACGAAACATACAGCACGACCTGTGTAGACTGATTCCCGAATTGATGATTCTTATGAGTCGGTTCTTTTGAATCTAAAGAGCGAAACATACAGTGCGACCTGTGTAGACTGATTCCCAAACTGATGATTCTTATGAGTCGGTTCATTTGATTCTAAATAGCGAAACATACAGTGTGACCTGTGTAGACTGATTCCTGAATTGATGATTCTTATGAGTCGGTTCTTTTGAATCTACAGAGCGAAACATACAGTGTGACCTGTGTAGACTGATTCCTGAATTGATGATTCTTATGAGTCGGTTCTTTTGAATCTACAGAGCGAAACATACAGTGCGACCTGTGTAGACTGATTCCCGAATTAATGATTCTTATGAGTCGGATCTTTTGAATCTACAGAGCGAAACATACAGTGCAACCTGTGTAGACTGATTCCCGAATTAATGATTCTTATGAGTCGGATCTTTTGAATCTACAGAGCGAAACATACAGTGCAACCTGTGTAGACTGATTCCCGAATTAATAATTCTTATGAGTCGGATCTTTTGAATCTACAGAGCGAAACATACAGTGCAACCTGTGTAGACTGATTCCCGAATTAATGATTCTTATGAGTCGGTTCTTTTGAATCTAAAGAGCGAAACATACAGTGCAACCTGTGTAGACTGATTCCCGAATTAATAATTCTTATGAGTCGGTTCTTTTGAATCTACAGAGCGAAACATACAGTGCGACCTGTGTAGACTGATTCCCGAATTAATGATTCTTATGAGTCGGTTCTTTTGTATCTACAGAGCGAAACATACAGTGTGACCTGTGTAGACTGATTCCCGAATTAATGATTCTTATGAGTCGGTTCTTTTGAATCTAAAGAGCGAAACATACAGTGCGACCTGTGTAGACTGATTCCCGAATTAATGATTCTTATGAGTCGGTTCTTTTGAATCTAAAGAGCGAAACATACAGTGCGACCTGTGTAGACTGATTCCCGAATTAATGATTCTTATGAGTCGGATCTTTTGAATCTACAGAGCGAAACATACAGTGCAACCTGTGTAGACTGATTCCCGAATTAATGATTCTTATGAGTCGGATCTTTTGAATCTACAGAGCGAAACATACAGTGCGACCTGTGTAGACTGATTCCCGAATTAATTATTCTTATGAGTCGGTTCTTTTGAATCTAAAGAGCGAAACATACAGTGCGACCTGTGTAGACTGATTCCCGAATTAATGATTCTTATGAGTCGGTTCTTTTGAATCTAAAGAGCGAAACATACAGTGCGACCTGTGTAGACTGATTCCCGAATTAATGATTCTTATGAGTCGGTTCTTTTGAATCTAAAGAGCGAAACATACAGTGCGACCTGTGTAGACTGATTCCCGAATTAATGATTCTTATGAGTCGGTTCTTTTGTATCTACAGAGCGAAACATACAGTGCGACCTGTGTAGACTGATTCCCGAATTAATGATTCTTATGAGTCGGTTCTTTTGAATCTAAAGAGCGAAACATACAGTGCGACCTGTGTAGACTGATTCCCGAATTAATGATTCTTATGAGTCGGTTCTTTTGAATCTAAAGAGCGAAACATACAGTGCGACCTGTGTAGACTGATTCCCGAATTAATGATTCTTATGAGTCGGTTCTTTTGAATCTACAGAGCGAAACATACAGTGCGACCTGTGTAGACTGATTCCCGAATTAATGATTCTTATGAGTCGGTTCTTTTGAATCTAAAGAGCGAAACATACAGTGCGACCTGTGTAGACTGATTCCCGAATTAATGATTCTTATGAGTCGGTTCTTTTGAATCTAAAGAGCGAAACATACAGTGCGACCTGTGTAGACTGATTCCCGAATTAATGATTCTTATGAGTCGGTTCTTTTGAATCTACAGAGCGAAACATACAGTGCGACCTGTGTAGACTGATTCCCGAATTAATGATTCTTATGAGTCGGTTCTTTTGAATCTAAAGAGCGAAACATACAGTGCGACCTGTGTAGACTGATTCCCGAATTAATGATTCTTATGAGTCGGTTCTTTTGAATCTACAGAGCGAAACATAAAGTGCAACCTGTGTAGACTGATTCCCGAATTAATGATTCTTATGAGTCGGTTCTTTTGAATCTACAGAGCGAAACATACAGTGCGACCTGTGTAGACTGATTCCCGAATTGATGATTCTTATGAGTCGGTTCTTTTGAATCTACAGAGCGAAACATACAGTGCGACCTGTGTAGACTGATTCCCGAATTGATGATTCTTATGAGTCGGTTCTTTTGAATCTACAGAGCGAAACATACAGTGCGACCTGTGTAGACTGATTCCCGAATTGATGATTCTTATGAGTCGGTTCTTTTGAATCTACAGAGCGAAACATACAGTGCGACCTGTGTCGACTGATTCCCGAATTGATGATTCTTATGAGTCGGTTCTTTTGAATCTACATAGCGAAACATACAGTGTGACCTGTGTCGACTGATTCCTGAATTGATGATTCTTATGAGTCGGTTCTTTTGAATCTACAGCATGAAACATACAGTGCGACCTGTGTAGACTGATTCCCGAATTAATGATTCTTATGAGTCGGTTCTTTTGAATCTAAAGAGCGAAACATACAGTGCAACCTGTGTAGACTGATTCCCAAGTGAATGATTCTTATGAGTCGGTTCTTTTGAATCTACAGAGCGAAACATACAGTGCAACCTGTGTAGACTGATTCCCGAATTAATGATTCTTATGAGTCGGATCTTTTGAATCTACAGAGCGAAACATACAGTGCGACCTGTGTAGACTGATTCCCGAATTAATAATTCTTATGAGTCGGATCTTTTGAATCTACAGAGCGAAACATACAGTGCAACCTGTGTAGACTGATTCCCGAATTAATGATTCTTATGAGTCGGTTCTTTTGAATCTAAAGAGCGAAACATACAGTGCGACCTGTGTAGACTGATTCCCGAATTAATGATTCTTATGAGTCGGTTCTTTTGAATCTAAAGAGCGAAACATACAGTGCAACCTGTGTAGACTGATTCCCGAATTAATGATTCTTATGAGTCGGTTCTTTTGAATCTACAGAGCGAAACATACAGTGCAACCTGTGTAGACTGATTCCCGAATTAATGATTCTTATGAGTCGGTTCTTTTGAATCTAAAGAGCGAAACATACAGTGCGACCTGTGTAGACTGATTCCCGAATTAATGATTCTTATGAGTCGGTTCTTTTGAATCTAAAGAGCGAAACATACAGTGCAACCTGTGTAGACTGATTCCCGAATTAATGATTCTTATGAGTCGGTTCTTTTGAATCTACAGAGCGAAACATACAGTGCAACCTGTGTAGACTGATTCCCGAATTAATGATTCTTATGAGTCGGTTCTTTTGAATCTACAGAGCGAAACATACAGTGCAACCTGTGTAGACTGATTCCCGAATTGATGATTCTTATGAGTCGGTTCTTTTGAATCTACAGAGCGAAACATACAGTGTGACCTGTGTCGACTGATTCCCGAATTAATGATTCTTATGAGTCGGTTCTTTTGAATCTACAGAGCGAAACATACAGTGCAACCTGTGTAGACTGATTCCCGAATTAATGATTCTTATGAGTCGGTTCTTTTGAATCTACAGAGCGAAACATACAGTGCAACCTGTGTAGACTGATTCCCGAATTGATGATTCTTATGAGTCGGTTCTTTTGAATCTACAGAGCGAAACATACAGTGTGACCTGTGTCGACTGATTCCCGAACTGATGATTCTTATGAGTCGGTTCTTTTGAATCTACAGCGCGAAACATACAGTGCGACCTGTGTAGACTGATTCCCGAACTGATGATTCTTATGAGTCGGTTCTTTTGAATCTACAGAGTGAAACATACAGTGAGACTTGTGTAGACTGATTCCCGAATGAATGATTCTTATGAGTCGATTCTTTTGAATCTACAGCGCGAAACATACAGTGCGACCTCTGTAGACTGCTTCCCGAATTGATGATTCTTATGAGTCGATTCTTTTGAATCTACAGCGCGAAACATACAGTAGAATAAGAATTGCATTTCCTATTTCCTGAGATTTCTACCTCAAAAGTACTAAAAGAATCATTAATGGAATCGGAATCATTATTGTTAGATTCCTTACAACTCCCATCCACATATGCACACTGGACCATTTAACCACCACAGACATTGAGGGGGACGTGACATATTCAGAATGGTGGTTGACCAATATGGGATTACATTTGGTTCCTCCAATCCTAGCATACCTGAAACACTGTCATTATGGCAGCAGGGAACGTATCAAAGTTTGTGGGAGGAGTGCCTTGGTCAAAGTTAAACCTGCAAAGAACATCAAATGGATTTGCATAAACATGACAAGCCGTGCATTGTGATTGGTCATCTGCATCAAAATGAGAAGCTGGTTTGCATCTAGAGCATTAGGGTGCCGATCTATACTGACTGTCCACCGAAAAGCTGCATGCCGAGAAGAGCGAAGACCACAATGAAGAGGAACAGAAGGAAAAGTAAACTGATGATGGACTTCATGGAGCTCAGAAGAGACACGACCAGATTTCGCAGAGATGCCCAATACCTAAAAGAGAGAAACAGAGAGAGAGATAAAGAAAGAAAGAAGACTGATCTTTTAGCATAAAACCCCTTAGAAATTCTACCATTTACTCACCTTAATGTCACTTCAAATCCACATTTTTTATTCTGAATCACAAATAACGACTTAATATTCAGTCTTTTACACAAAGCAATTGCATGGCTTTAGAAGACTTGGAATATAGTACACAAGTCACACAAGCAACTACTTTAGAGCTTTTATGGTGCTGTTGTCACTTTCAAGGCCGATTTATACTTCTGAATCAAACCAGAGATTATTTAGCAGAGACGGGCCACTTCTATTAAAATTAATGGGAGAAACTGGAACGCCCAATCAAGGAGCTCATGCGCTCAACGGTCAACAGATGTAGAAAGGAAGTCCCGCTTTACAGGTAAAAGAGCCAATCACCTTTTAGATACAGACATCGCCTGCCAACAACTTGAGATGCATGCTGGGTAAATTTTTTTTTTAGCATAATATTGATACCAGCGTTTTTCAGATTGCTAATTTGAAATATGCTCTTTTATCGTAATCCAACCGTTTTGGAGATTTCTGTCATTCCCCATTCACGTAGATGGGAGCTGCACTGGCATGATTGGAAAAAGCCTCTTGAGAGCGTTCCAAAGATGGCCGACAGTGGACTGACTTGTTAGATAAGCCAAGATCAAACCTACGCCATAGCATTTCCAAAAATGTAACTACATGTCCCGTCTGTGCAGTTCAAAACAGCTGTGATTGGTCCGCTTTCAAACCAGAGATCCTTCACCAGGATAATTAACAAAAAATCGGAGGTAGCATCGCAATTCATCCAAGATTATCTAAAGATTTAAGCATCGTATCACATTGTATTTGGGCTCATTTTAATCGTGAGCGTCTGCTGTTTTTATATGTATTCTGTTTACTTAGCTCAAAGCGAAAATTCGACAAAAGACACATCTGTTTACAACTTATAAACTTTCCTGATACAGTATACTGTAGTATATTTGTAGTATATAACAGTAACTGTATAGTAAAATATATTATTTCAGAAGTTATGAAAATGAAACATAAAATGTGCCAAAATCTTTGTTTATTATTAACAAAGCGACTCGAGAGCAAGCATACAGTTTATGTCTGATTTATGTTCTCACTGCATGGCGGACAACATGTATAGTAAATAATATGCACCAAAATCTCAGCATGTTAACATACTATGAAATGTCAATGAAAAGGCATTTTTCACTCCACAAACTAGCATTTTTGGCTGTGTACACTCAGAATGACATAACACACCAACGCAGAACTATATTGTACATGCAAACCACCACGACAGAAGTATAAATCAGCCTTTAGAGCTTTCATTGTGTGGCCATTCTGTCTAACATCTCCTTTTGGATCCCATAGCAGAAAGAAAGTCATTCAAGATTGGAACAACATGAGGGTGAGTAAATGATGACATAATTGTTATGCTTGGTTGAACAAACCATTAATCCCAAACAAACCCGTGCTTAAGAAATACAGGTTCAGCAGCGTACTCTTGTTCTCGTTTAAAATCTAAAGAGAGGGTCGACACAAAAATTGACAAAAGTTTGTGATTGAACATCCAGAGGTTAAAAGAAAGAACCAGAACGCACTTGGTGACTTTGAAGATCCGGAGTAGTCTGAGAGCACGTAACACGCTGATTCCAAAGGACGCCCCCGGCTTAACCATGGCCCACAACACCTCAAATATGCTGCCAACGATGACCTGAAACACGTACACAGTCAAATCCCAAAACAGATATGGAACACTCTGAGGACTGGCTAACAAGGACTCCAGTATACATCTAATGTAGGCCAGAGACTCGTGGAGGTTAAATAAAGAGGAGAGAGAAAGAAAAAGCCAAAGAGAGAGAAAGTGAGATGCAAAATGGGCCAATAGAGAAGGGCACTCACGGCACAGTCGAAACAGTTGAATGAGGAGTGGAAATAAGGGCGCGTCCCCAGTCCGTACATCTTAATCAGCATCTCTGACATAAAGAGGCCTAGGAAAATGAACTCAGCATAATCTAGAGAAAGACAGAAACAGGGTGGAGAGATAAAACAGAGAAAGTTGGAGAAAGGGAAAGAGCAGAAGGCAGAAGAAAGTGCAAGAAGTGTAGGACACTTGGGAAGAAAAGGACGATTTTTCGATGAATCACGATTTTCATTTGAAGCATCCCAATATCGACTTTTAAAATCACAAGATTGATCTTTTACTTGATGCTAGGGGCGTTCAAGCACTGGTTAATCTCGCTAACAAGGCAAAAGCAAAAGAGAGTAGACAGAGAAACGCTCACGGAGTTGCATTAATGCATGGATGTATTATAATCATATAGTGAAGACTAGGACCGGGTAAAAATATCGATTTTTGAATGCATCGCAATCAAACACTATGCAACTAAAATAGTAAGTTTGGTGTGTATGTTTATGGCACTTTGTATGTCGTTAATTGATGATTAAAAATGATTTTTAGCATTACATCCTCACTTTACAAAATGTTTCTTAACTGCCCGAAATTTTTGCACAATAATATATATTCCATACACTATATATTTGGATTTTACTCCCTTTTCTCCCCAATTTGGAATACCCAATTCCCAATGCGCTCTAAGTCCTCATGGTGGCGTAGTGACTCGCTTAATCCTGGTGGTGGTTGACGAATCTCAGTTGCCTCCACATTTGAGACCGTCAATCTGCGCATCTTATCACGTGGCTTGTTGTGCGTTACCGTGGAGACTTCACGCTATTCTTAGCGGCATCCACGCACAACTCACCACGCGGCAAACCAAGAGCGAGAACCACTAATCGCGACCACGAAGAGGTTACCCCATGTGACTCTACCCTCCCTAGCAACCGGGCCACTTTGGTTGCTTAGGAGACCTGGCTGGAGTCAGTCAGCATGCCCTGGATTCAAACCCGTGACTCCAGGTGTGGTAGCCAGCGTCTTTACTTGCTTACCAGCATAGGTAAAGACCGACTATTCAAGTAGTTTTATGTTACATTTGATTACTTTTTAACATTTCTGAACGTTTACTTGAATACTTAGTTCTGGTGTTAAAAACGTAAGGCACTGTTTTCCTAACCCTGCTCTTGTCTAAGGGTTGGTTGGTTCCTTTCATTGTCTTCAAGGAATATTTTGTGTTCAATACAAGTTTAGCTCTATCAATAGTATTTGTAGTATAATATTGATTACCACAAAAATACATTTTGACTTGCCTCTCATTTTCTTTATAAAAAGCAATAATCTGTGACTTACAATGGAAGTCAATGGGGGCCAATCTGTAAACATTAAAATACTCACTGTTTCAACAGTATAGCCACAAGACATAAACCATATGTGTGTAAATATAATTTTAGTGTGATAAAATCACTTACTAACCACATCTGTGTAAAGTTATAGCCAATTTTATAACTTCATTACCATGACGATGTGATGTCAGCAAACCCTAAAACCCTAAAATGACAAATGACGATTTAAACAACAGTACAGCTCAAATAATACATGAGTTTTAACAGAATTAATGTAAGTGCTTTTAATCAAATTATACCTAGAGTTAAACTCTCCAAAAATTGGCCTAATTTACTTTCATTGTAAGTGCCTCATTGTAACCCCCATTTTTGCTTTATATTTATTTACTTATTTACTGTAAGAAAAGGAGGGATGTGCCTTTTATTTTTATTATTATTATTATTATTATTATTATTATATTTTTAAACTTCTAAGATGATATTACTCTACTAATATTCAGTACATATAATTTTTCTACCTATCATTATACACTTTGAGACCACAATGATAAAGATTTCCATTAAGATGGATATTTAGTGCCAAGAATTTGTGCATTTTGAATCGTTTTCACTACGGGTGAGAACTCAAAAACAATGTTTCCTCATAGTAAATAGACTTGTGTTGTGGTTTTGAGAATTTTAATTATAAAAAATATATGTCATAAAAAAATATAACTGAAATAAAAACAAATCAAAATCAAAGAGTTTGTGAATCAGAAACAAATCCAATTGGGAAATCTGTATTAAATCCCAGCCCTAAATGACAATGCTAACTAGTTGGTAATAAAAAAATGAAAATGTCTCAGTTTATCGGGGACCATTTGGGGAGAGAAATGGAAATGGGAGATGATATAGGCTAGATTCGAACCCTCGTGTCCTGCATAAGCACCAAGGTTTGCGTTGTCCAGAGCACATGCACATGTGCTACAGTAACAGGAAGTGCGACTCCTAGATCTACACAGAGGTTTACTCACATAGAAAGTCTGACAGTAGCTCGGGCTGATCGTAGTGAACGACAGCCACACACAGTGTGTTGAGTCCCACCAGACTGAGGACGGTCCAGTAGAACGCCTGCGTCTTTACGATTTTTCGAATGAAGAAACGGAGACGCCGTTCTTTCTTGTTGAAATTGGTTCCATCAACCATTCCGCTCTTTATGCTCGCACGAGCAAATGGTGAGCCTGAGAATATACACACACACACCAAAAATATCAGATCACTTATTCTGGAATGAACATTTTCACAGCTACTTGTGTTTCAAAACCCATGTGACTTTTTCGACCTGTTTGATATTCAAGGAACAGTGTTTTTCCCATATAATTAAGGTGACCGGTGACTGTTGTGCTTAACATTTTTTTTTGTATTCTATGGAAAAAACTATATATATTTAGTTGAGAAGCAAAATGATCTAAATAATGCACTAGTTAAGCATGAATAAGTCATTAATTAATCATTAATTAATCATTAACAGAATGTAAGGCTATCTTAGCCATAATAGACAACTTATAAAACGTCTCTTTTTGTGTGTGTGTGTGTGTGTGTTGTGATCAACTAGACCCCTGTTCTAAAGTAAAAAGTTTACTTATTCAACTTATTGGTTTGTTTTGCATTTATTAGGTGGTATTCAAGATTAGTTAAATATGTTATGACAGTAATTATGGCTAATTACTATTGGTTTTACTAATATATTTTTATAATTTTGTTTTAAAGACAACTTGACTACCTGTCCTAAAGTTACATTTTCACCTACTCAAGTTACTGGATTATTTTGCACTTATTTGGTGGTATTTTAAGTTTATTTAAATATATTAATTCAGTTATTATTAGTACTGGTTTTACTACATTTTTACGAATGAACTACATAATTATTTCTACCAATCAACTAATTTCATCCACTGAATGTATCTTAAAATAAAGACAATTTGATAAATATAATATACATTTGTTAATATATATATATACACACACAACAGTTAGTTCCGGTCCTCGAATCTGATTGGACGAGAGGCGTTCCATGAGAACTGGTGGTCTGACACCATCAGCACTCGGACGCATCACTGTGTGTGTGTCACTCCGTTTGTGTTTGCGGCATTCTAATCTAAAGTGTAAGAGTAGTGCAGATGTGTTAAGAGCTGCTGTTTGTGTTTTTTTTATACATTACATATGTTAGCCAGCAGGTGGCGACAAAAGATCATTTTTGTGTGTAATATGAGCCAGTTAGGAGATGTGAAGTGAATCCGTGTCAGCAGTTTACATACAACAGCTCTTCATGACCACTTGTATTACTAATACACTACTAAAGATAGGAAATAGCTTTAAATGCTTTAAATGAACAACATCAGCATTACGGCTCATCACAGCTGAGAGACACAACAGACTGATTAATTACACAATGGGTGCTGTTTAAAATGGCGGAGGACATCACGGTTTCTATAGTGATCGACTCTTGTACACCGGCTACCGTGAAATAGGGAGAAATACCCCCCCCCCCCCCCCCCCCGCTTGGACGTCTATTTTTCCACTGAGAAAGCTGATCTTCAGAAAGCTGACAGCATCTCTGCTTGGGAGTGGAAATAGTTGATCACACATGTGATCTCTCTCTCACTCTCTTTCTCATACACACACACACACACACACACACACACACACACGTCCATCCTTGTTGTTACTTACGGAGGCTTGGACGGATCATTTGGTTTGAACCAGCAACGGCAGATTCTGGTCCGTAACGTAATCAACTTATTATTGACCGTACTCAGTTTTTCCTAATTTTTAAAAATGTACTTGTTCATTGAACTGTTGTATATAAGCAATATCACACTCGCAATCGTGCGATATGACCATAAATCTGCACTGCTGTAAATACCTACGACACTCAACCAACCGAATCACAGCAGTGCTGATATAGGGCCATATCGCACTCTTGCTCGTGTTTATTGCTTAAATATATATATATATACAATTTTTAATTTTTTTATGTATTTTTTTTTTTTACTTTTATTAGGTGTTTACAGTATTTGCAGTAAAAATAAAGGTTTTTGTTTTAGTAAATTAAATTAAATTAGTTTAATAATTTATTAATAACAGATTTAAAAGGCTGATACTAATTAGCCTTAAATAGTGGCTTAATATTGTTCAGTAAAAATTAAATGTTTATTAAATTAAATTAAATTAATTACATTATAAAAATAAGACCTTCAATGAGTTGCAAATTATGGCCAAGATAGAGTTACTCTACATTCAGTTAATTATTAATTACTTTCTTATTCATGCTACTAGTGCATCATTATGGACCCTTAAAATAAAGTGTAACCAAAAATATTTGACAATAGGGTGAGAAGAAGAAGACAAAAATCTTGATTCAGATTTAGGTATTTAACAGGACAATAAGACAAAAATACTCAGCAAGTAAATCATTTTTGAATTTCTGATCATAATAAACGATCACAGGATCTTCAAGTAGTTAAAGAGTTCCCTCTAAATTAGACCCTTAAATGACTCTCAAATGGGGTCATTTTCGTACCAGCTGCGTCTCCCATGTGGTCCTCCCCCTCTTCTGGATTTAACAAGTCAGCTTTGTTTTTCTTTAATGTGGGCCTGCGACGAGATCCTGCTCATGCACACAAACACATACACACATTTGTAAATGACAATTCCCTTTTACTCATTATAACATGTTTTGGCTGAAACTGTCTTAAGCAAGAACTAAATGAGAAAATCCATACTGTCACCGGTGCCGTTGTCATCCTCGGAAAGAATAACCTCCTCTGTAATAAGAGAGATATTGTGTAAAGTACTGATAAATGCTTCCAGACACTAAATGTTAATATTCTGTTCCCAGTGATTTCTATGAATACCTTCTGTAACCTATCCTGTATATTACGTGTTCTGTGCACACACACCTGCTTTGCAGATCCACTCCAGATATCCGTTGAGTTCTCTCTCGATCTGTTGCTGTCGTCTGAGCTTGAGGAACTCACTCCTGTTCTCCACACGCTCTCTCTCTTTAGCAAACTCACTGAGATGAACAGAGACAGGCAAACATTCAGTATCCATGTCCACTATATATCCATATACAGTAGCTAACAACGTATTGCTCAATAACAAATACAGGAAACATTGCTTACACAGATGTATAATATGAATGCATTATGCCTATTTGTTGTTATGGGGGTCAATGGCAATTGCCATTGCAATTGAAACCAACATGGACACAATAATTGCATTTTGACAAACTTGACACATTTTACATTTTAATTCTCATTTTTATGGCTTTCTTGAACAAACTTATTTATCAATGACCCATAAATGGACAGACAGACAGACAGATTGATAGATTTTACCCAGAGAGGACACCCAACACCAGATTGAGCATGAAGAAGGATCCGATGATGATGAGCGGCACATAGTACATCCAGTTCCAGGCACTCCCTAAGGCATCATTACTCTGTAATACACAAACATATACACCCAACATCACCATTCAGATCCAATGACTATTTTAAAACTGTGACTTTAAATCTAGTAACATAGTGCAGAACATCAAGTACAAGTTTTAAAACGTACGTAATAAAGCATGTCAGTCCAGCCCTCCATGGTGATGCACTGGAAAACAGTCAGTACAGCGAAGAGGACATTGTCAAACTGCGTAATGCCATAGTTTGGCCCCTCCCAGTAGCCCTTACACTCCGTCCCATTCGGACACTCTCGAGCCGGATGTGCCTTACCACAGGGCTGTTCGTCAAACATGTCATCTGGGTGATTTAAAGGCACAGAGTTTAAATGCATACAATTGAAAGGTCATTGGTTGTAGAATTGATCGATTGATTCATTGATTGGTTGATTGACAGGAAGAGGAGGAGCTCTTTGCAAGGCCAATGAGACAAGCTCACCTGTGGTTTTGTCAAAGCAGGTTTCGTGGAATTTGCCCATGTAAAACTCCAGGCCGATGATGGCAAACATGAGGATGGCCACAAATAAGAGCACACCAATCTGCAGCAGTGGAATCATGGCCTTCATAATGGACTTGAGCACCACCTGCAGGCCTGAAGTGTAATGGCATTATTGCACCTTGTGCAAAGAGCAAAAAACGCACACAAAGCTCTGGGAAACATTGTTCACAGAGGAATTACTGTATTTACACATACAGTACATGCATTTACAAAACGCCTACTCGTTCACCAATTCACAACTCACTAAAGAGTAAATGTCACATTCGCTATTTAGTTTGTTATATGATGAAATAGTGAGCCAATATGAGTATATAAGTCTTTCCAAATGAGGGGAAAACTACTTCAAACAAGATCTGACTGTTCAGACTGAGAAAGAAATATTTTTGCATTTGAATCGGATCACAATACACTACTTAAAAATTTTTTTGTACTTACAAAAAAAAAAAAAAATATATATATATATATATAATTTTTGCTGCCTGTCTGAAAAAAATCTTTATATACATTCAGACAGACTTAATACTTACTTGGAATTCCTGACACTAATTTCAGTGGCCGCAACACTCTGACCGCTCGCAATGTCCGCAAGTCTAATTCTGACCCCACGGAGGACAGGATGCTGGAAGAGAGAGGAAAAAGAAAGAGAAAAAGACAATGAGTCAAAGAAAGTGACAGTAACAGTGAACAGTTTATGCATAAATTATATTATGGTTTACTCTTTACAAGAGCTGTTTCATCTGTTACTTTTCATGTAAACAAATACATCCACCGTCACACTAAATTTAACGATAAACAAAGACAGTACACACACATGCACATACACACACACACGCACGCACATGCACGCACATGCACACACACACACACACACACACACACACACAAGCACACACGCACACACGCACACACAAACACACACGCACACACACACACACTTACACACACGCGCACGCGCGCACACACACACGCACACACACACACTCACAGTGAGAAGAGGTCAATAGGAGGTAAATAATTGATCAGACACTTCTCTGATCTCACATCACACATCTGATCTTTAAGTGTGTGTGTGTGTGTGTAAGTGTCAGCCAGCTACACAATCTGACCAGTCGACCGGCCCCTTTTAATGTGCCCCACTATCTTTAGCAATCTAATATATTATCTCTTAATACTTTGCTTCCACATATTTATTTTTTTTAACCAAATAGTTAAATACAATTTCCATCTTTTTTTTTCAAAATGTTTAACCATAATTGGTTTTAAAACCAAAACACATAATAATATAAATTTATAAAATATTTATGTTGGCAGAAGTAGTTTGTAATAATCCTTCATTATTATTTAAAAAAATAAACAAGCAATGAAACAAATTTGTTTTAAAATAATAATAATATCTGAAAAACTTGTGTCCACCTACATGTGGAAAACTGTTTTGTGTCATGTTTGTAAAAAAAAAATATGTTTGAAAACGTTTTTTAAATGAATGATTAAGTTGTGCACACGTTCACATTTATGAAGAGAAAGTATTTTTATTCCTTACCTGGTTAATTAAACCCCTTGACATTTTGTAGAAAATGCTAGAAATGTTTTTTTAACGAATATATGAAACCAACAAGGACAAATATATTACACTGATAAACCCGAA
Organism: Moxostoma hubbsi; assembly: GCA_032164185.1. NCBI lineage: Eukaryota > Metazoa > Chordata > Actinopteri > Cypriniformes > Catostomidae > Moxostoma > Moxostoma hubbsi. Next base: position 9,552,149 of record JAVLUX010000201.1, on the reverse strand, counting down.
ACGTGTTTTAAACTCGATTTTTATAAGATTTGTCATTTTTATCACCTCGGACAACTTTATTTGTCATACCCATAAATAAATAAATAGACAGACAAACAGACAGACAGACAGACAGATAGACAGATAGATAGATAGACAGAATATTTATATACATTAGACAGACAGACAGATGGATAGACAGACAGACAGATGGATAGACAGACAGATAGATAGACAGACATGACAGACAGACGGATAGACAGACAGAATATTTATATACATTAGACAGACAGACAGACAGATAGACAGATAGATAGATAGACAGAATATTTATATACATTAGACAGACAGACAGACAGACAGACAGATGGATAGACAGATGGATAGACAGACATGACAGACAGACGGATAGACAGACAGAATATTTATATACAGTACATCAGACAGACGGATAGACAGACAGACAGACAGACAGACAGACAGACAGACAGACAGACAGATAGACAGACAGATAGATAGATAGATAGATAGATAGATAGATAGACAGACAGACAGACAGACAGACAGACAGACAGACAGACAGACAGATAGATAGATAGATAGATAGATAGATAGATAGATAGATAGATAGATAGATAGATAGATAGATTAGGCTTCATGAAGTAACAATGGATAATATCTGTAAAAGTTTAACATTAATTTATGAAGAAAAAAAAATTGTTCATGTATGTTCATAATGCATTAACTAATGTTGTCGTTTACAACTTTTAATGTAAAGATTAATAAGTTGTGTAAAAGCCGGGACACTGAATTGAGGTTTTAGCAGCCTGCCCTCCTCTTTTTTCTTTTTCCGTGACTTTTCACTTCCATCTGAATGTTGCAAAGAGCTTGTGCATTGGTGGTGATGATATAGAGCACCAGGCACTAACTCAGTCAATAGGTCTTAATCTACTCTGCACATGCAGCACACACCTACAGTACTTAAGCTCAAAGAAAAAAATTAAAACCTGGACAGAATGCAGCAAACTCGTCTCCTGACTCATTCCCTAATCTCTTTTATTTTTACCTGTTCCTGTTAAAGGAATAGTTCACCCCAAAATAAATTATCTCATTATTCACTTCCCCTATAGCAGCCATATCACCCTGCAGCTGCTGGAAGAGGAGTAAGAGAGGCCAGCTGGGGGTGATCCCCTGCGGTCTGTGTAGGTCCTAATGCCCCAGTTTAGTGACGGGCACACTATACTGTAAAAAGGCACCATCCTTCAGATGAGACACTAAACAGATATCCTGGCTCTATGTGGTCATTAAAAATACCAGGGCAATTCTCGTCAAGAGTAGGGGTGTAAGCCCAGTGTCCTGGCCAAATTTCCCCCCATTGGCCCTTCTCAATCATGGCCTCCTAATAATCCCCATCCATTAATTGGCTGTATCACTCTACTCTCTCCTCTCCACCAATAGCTGGTGTGTGATGGGCGTTCTGGCGCACTATTGCTGCTGTTGCATCATCCAGGTGGATGCTGCACACTGATGGTGGTTGAGGAGAGTCCCCATATACTATGTAAAGCACTTTGAGTGTAGTGTCAGAAAAGTACAAACTCTCACGGGAACTCGCCGACGCGCTGACATCACACAACAGCTATGTGATGCGTCAACTGCTGGCAGGAAGTTTAAAAGTTATTAATCTACTGGAGTCGTGTGGATTACTTTTATTCTGCTTAAATGCGACTTTTGGACCGTCAAAGTGCTGGCACCCATTCACTTGCATTATAAGGACCTGACAGAGCTCTATCTTCTTCTAAAAATCTTCATTTGTGTTCTGCTGAAGAAAGAATGAGCAATAATCATTCTGTGTCTGCAAATATTTATAATAGACCAGTTGGTAGATAATCACTTATGCAATGGGAAATATGATCATAAATAAGAAGGCCAAGCCACCTTTTACCAAAACCAATTGAGATCTTTAGATGGAACTGTAAGTAATTAATTTACAGATATATCAGCTGTCTCGCCGAGTGAATAACGCCTATATATGGCCCATCTTGTTTGATCAATAAAGTCTGAGACAGATGCTTACAGTGCACGCCAATCTACATTTGAAACTCAAAGAAATTATACATTTACTGGTCTAAGATAAGGTCTAAAGTGCTCAGGCTGTTGATAGAAGATCACTTTACACTTTATTTCGTGGAATGGTGGAAACTTAGATGCGGGATGGAATAAACTGCCTCCAGGTCAGGCAGTGAAAAACACTTTATGTACAGTAAGTGCAGTGAGTATAACAGAGCGCCGTTGTCTGTGCTCATATTCAACTACACACTAAAAGGCCTGCGGTAAATTCAGTGAGCAGCAGACTGACGTGTGTGAGGGAGGGAGTGCAAGTTTGAGACAGACGGAGAGGGAAAGAGACAGGGTAAGTGTGAGAGTATCTGTTCACAAAAGTCTGAAGAGACTTCTGGAGGAAGGCTTCAGCCCTTGCGCCCTGGTTAGATTAGAAGAATGGGCCTGTCGACACCTATTTGGCTGGTAAGAACTCTCTGTTGTGAACTGTCCAAGAAAGTGCCTTTCACAGGAAGCAGGTTGTTATTTTGAACCACCAAGCGCAATCATATCTACTTTTTGTGGCAGCACAATTTCCATGACAGTGCAATGCAAAAGTGGGCGAGTGTGGGAGTGTTTGCGCTACCTTTGGGTGTACTGTATGTAATTACAGTGGCGCAAAGCGCGATTTGCTATTATCCTGAAAAAGGTAATTGCGCTATGTTTCAGAAGCGCGTCTGTTTTAAGAGCAAAGTCCAAACTCAGTCCGTGCAGTTTGCATATTCCACCAGCAGGGGGTAATAAAGTTCATGTCCAAACTCTGAAAATAAAGTGGAAAATTAAATTATGTCTTCTGTTGTAGCCGCTTTACAAACATAAAAAAAACACTATCCTTCCATCCACAGCCTATCCTGGAAGGCCAAAACAATCACTGTTAATATTAGCCATGATTTGTGTCACTTGATCAGTATGATTAATAATGCAGTACTTACATTATCTATAATTGAATGGAGCGTACATCCAAATCCTGAACCACATTTTCCATGCGTATAAAAAGGAGCTGTCCTGTCATAGAAATATGCCTGACATTCAACAAGGACGCAGTTAATGCAGAAGAGAGCTTAAGTCCATTTTTCTATTCTTCTAATTCATTGCATACAGTCCATTTACACTACAGACTTCTTATGAATGTGCTGTGTTCACTCATATCGCTGGTGTTTGACAGGGAATGGACTGTATAATAGGATGCAGTCCATGCAATAACCGGAGAAGAACCTCAGAATTAAATTGCTCTTGATCCAGGCCATAAGCGCTTTGCACGCGCAAACTCACCCGCACCTAGACTTAGTGAATGCTTGCACGAAAATGCCAAAACTGTATGACCATGCCCATTGGCTTTGTGCATAACAGCTAGCATTCACTTTCACACATTTTTCTATTTTAGTCATCATTTAGTTTTTTTGATTAAAATGGCCTTTAAGTTTAGTCAGTATCTCATTGTGTCTTATTAATTCTTTTAAGTCAATTTTACTCTGACTAAAAGTGTATACAATGTAACAATGTGAGTGGTGCATGCCCATGCAAAGCTTCATGCCACAATGCTAGGGTGTTCTGAGTTGATTTTAGCATAATGCAAAGTGGTTGCTAGGCGGTTATAGGCCAAAGTCTAAGTAGCCCAATCACAAGTCTCTAAAGGATGTTTTCAGACCTATAGGTCATTTGATTTGTTACAAAACAGGATTTTACATGGTTGCATGTTCTTCTTGGTTCTGTTCGCTTTCACAAGACAACATTTCAAAACTGTGTCAAAAAAAGCCTCATGTTAGCAAACTGTCCCCTTTGGTCAGAATGTTTGTGCGCTCTTCCGAGATTTTGCGCATCCATTAAAAGTGTATACTGGTTAAACGGATATACCTGTAAAAATTTGTCAACCTTTACAAATTTTAGAGTATTGTTTATGTATTGTTGAGTATTGTTGATGCAATGTTGTCTAATAGTCACCAAAAAGATTTATCCATGTTTTGATGATGAATGATCATGATTTACAGTGATGCGCTGACCTACAATGACTTCTCCAAAGATCAATCAGGCATGTTCATGGTTTTATAGGGACATATTTTGGTTAATTGGTCCATTAGATCGGATTGCATTCTCACCACAAGTGAACCGCCCCAGGGTTTGTTTGCAGTCGGTCCGAGACCACCTAGCTTGGATCAATTGCTTTGGAGAGGATCTCAGTGCTTTTGCCATGCTCATACATGAATGAATGGAACCAAGGGAAAAACGCAAATCTGAGCAGCTGAATAAATCTCAGGCTTTCTCACAAGGTTTCAGGTGGCAGTCAATGCCCTCTGTCACAGCGGTAGTGGGAGCGTACTGTAAAGAGAGTAAAGTGCGATATGGGGACACTCTGGAGAGGAAACAGTTAGCCTTGAGAATGACAGAGCAACAGAGAGAGAGCTAAAGGAAAAGAGATAGCCCAGGGATAGGAGGATGACAGGGTGAAATAGAGCAAAGGACCGAGGGATTTGCAGGGAGTAAGGAGGTGTGGGAAGGGATTGACAAGTCCTCTGTCTGCTGGGGAAAACCTGACAATCAATCAGCGAATACACATTCACAGGTGGTTTCTTTCTATTGCTACCTATTCATCTTTCCCTCCTCGATTCTCTCTGCACCGGTTCTATCTATCTATCTATCTATCTATCTATCTATCTATCTATCTATCTATCTATCTGTCTGTCTGTCTGTCTGTCTGTCTGTCTGTCTGTCTGTCTGTCTGTCTGTCTGTCTGTCTGTCTGTCTGTCTATCTATCTATCTGTCTGTCTGTCTGTCTGTCTGTCTGTCTGTCTGTCTGCCTGTCAGTCTATCTATCTATCTATCTATCTATCTATCTATCTATCTATCTATCTATCTATCTATCTATCTATCTATCTATCTGTCTGTCTGTCTGCCTGTCTGTCTGTCTGCCTGTCAGTCTATCTATCTATCTATCTGTCTGTCTGTCTATCTATCTATCTATCTGTCTGCCTGTCTATCTATCTATCTGTCTGCCTGTCAGACTATCTATCTATCTATCTATCTATCTATCTATCTATCTATCTATCTATCTATCTATCTATCTATCTATCTATCTATCCGTCTGTCTGTCTATCCGTCTGTCTGTCTGTCTGTCTGTCTGTCTGTCTATCATCTATCTATCTATCTGTCATCTATCTATCTATCTATCTATCTATCTATCTATCTATCTATCTATCTATCTATCTATCTATCTATCTGTCTATATATTTGTCTGTCTGTCTGTCTGTTTGTCTGTCTATCTGTCTGTCTGTCTGTCTGTTTCTCTATGTGTGCATGTGTTTGTTAGATACATTGTATGTTCATGTGTGTACATGCTTTAAGAACGTTACTAAGAATAGACTGTGTGATTCTGTGTTGTCTTGTTCCTACAGCTCATTTGCTTTGCAAAAGGAAAACTGACATAAAGATGAGGATGACGATGGTGGAAGTCTCTCTCCAACATCACGCCACCAGGTCTCTCCCCATTCACGGCATCACCATAGCAACCGGCAATTCCTCTTTAACAAAGTCTCCACGGTTACCAGCCTCCTCTCATTCATAACCGTTGCCGCAGCAACGGGCCCTCTGTCATTGATGGAATCTCGGTTTAGCCGCGGCAACTGGGCCAGGAGTGAAAGATAAAGGGTGCCCTTTTGATTGATCTTCCCTCCCTCCCCCTTTTACATGGCAAGGATTCTCTGTTGCACCGACTGACCAAACACAGTTTCACACAAACAGTATACACAGGATAACACCAGTCTTATTAGTGTTGCAAAACTTCTACATGCTTGCATGAATCTTATACACAGGCAGTTGCTCACATTGTTACCGTGCAGTACGTCGTAGATTTTTCGGCGATAAAACAGCAGCAACTTAGAAATCCTCCAGCTTTTCTTTCCTGCTGAATCTAGGTCATCCTGACATGCAGCCGAACTCTACATTATTCAATGCTGTACACTCAGGCCTGTGCATCTGGGACAACAGTGCATTTGTGTGGTGTGCACTGGTGTTTATCTAGGGAGTGCGACAGGGATGTTGTAGGCTACTTTTATGCAGTGTTCACTTTCACATGGTTTTTTTATTTTATTCATAATTTTTGTCTTTAGACGGAAATGTGCTTTAAATTTATTCAATATTAGATAATGTCAGATTCGTTCATTTTAGTCAGTTTACTCTGACTAATATGGCATACAATTTTATTGGACAAAAATAACACATTTTAGTTGATTTCAGTTTCTTTCGTACAAATTTCAGCATCTAACTCGTCCCGCATTATTTATAATACAGCCATGAATGAGAAGTCTGTGGTCTGGGTAGCTCAGCGAGTATTGATGCTGACTATCACCCCTGGAGACACAAGTTTGAATCAAGGGCGTGATGGGTGACTCCAACCAGGTCTCCTAAGCAACCAAATTGGCCTGGTTGCTAGGGAGGGTAGAGTCACATGGGGTAACCTCCTCGTGGTGGTGATTAGTGGTTCTCTCAATGGGGCGTGTGGTGAGTTGTGTGTGGATCGTGGAGAGTAGCATGAGTCTCCACATGCTGTGAGTCTCCGCGGTGTCATGCATAACGAGTCACGTGATAAGATGCACGGATTGACGGTCTCAGAAGCGGAGGCAACTGAGACTTGTCCTCCAACACCCGCATGGAGGTGAATAACCACGCCACCACAAGGACCTACTAAGTAGTGGGAATTGGGCATTCCAAACTGGGGAGAAAAAGGGATAAAACAAAGAATTAAAGAAAGAATGAAGAGTCAAATCAACCCGCTTATTGAGCACAGGTGTGCTCTGACTTCTATAAATGCTCGGGTATGTGAGTGAAAAATTGGACGAAGCAATCCCGTCCCATTGGACGAAGTGATAATTTTAAAATAATCACAGTGCTCATATCTCCGGATCTGAATTTGATATAGAGACTTGTTTTTAGGCTCCTTTTACCCAGGCATAAACTGACATACACTGTTTTGCTTCTTCTCTTTCTTGTCTCTGCCCATTACTGAGATCCTGCTCACCCCATCCACCTCTCTCTCTCTCTCTCTCTCTCTCTCTCTCTCTCTCTCTCACGCACACACGCTCTTTCCGTCGCTGTCTTTCCAACCTTTCCTTGTGTGGCGAGCAGCATGTGTGCAGGCCTTCTCAAGGATGACAGTGACTTCACCATCACAGTGTACTGTATGTTACTGTGTGTAACATGATGGATGTGTGTGTGTGTGTGTGTGTGTGTGTGTGTGTGGTTAAGGCCAATATGGAGGTGAAGGGAAGGAGATATTTCTCTAAATAACTGTATAGCAATACACACAAACTCACACACGCACACACACACACCCTGAAACACACTTACTCAAGTGTCGACACACTCTCTAAGAGAGGACAAGACATGATGTAGTGGACATGTAAAACAGCGAGACTCAATGTGCAATGGTCAATAAATTCCATCTAGTGTGTTTACATAGAAAAATAATTAAAAAACAATGCAGACGGATGCAAAAACAGGTTTTGTCTAAGTGCCACCTTAAGGCTAATTTATACTTACTGGGCAAACTGGCTTCGCTTAGCCTACCTCTCAGAGATTGTGAGGAAGTATAATTTTTTACATGATTTGCAACACAAACACTACAAAGACAGCACGGCCACGACAAATGAGTGGAGAGAGATGATAGTTTTTTAAAAGTGAAAGGAGCCGTGACAAGTTTAATAAAGCAAAGAAGTAGCACAGTGCTAAAAGCGGCGATCCACGGAGAGAGAAACATGCATTATTGTCTTTACTTATGGCTGGGACAGTACATTGAACACCTTGATATCACCCTAAACTAACTAATTTTTAAACAAAGTCGCGCAGAGTATAAAAGGCGGCTTTGTTCGCCTATGGATCTTTAGTTCATCCAGGAGAAAAGTTTGGCTTCTTCCAAGGTATAAACTAGGCTTTAGTCCCTTGAGCTATGAAAGAATCCCTGAAGAATACAATTTTCCAAGGGAATGTCATCCATATGAATGCTACAGCTCAATGTGTCAAAGCATGTGTGCTAAATGCTGGTTCATGGCTCAGACAAACCCAAATGTATTTCTTTATAAACCAAAAAAATATCCAAAAACATGCCTCTGATTCTAAAACAAACACTAGGGGTTGCCAAAAAATGGCAATAATAAGAAACCAGCAGAACCCAAGCAACCCAGCCAAAAAAAAACAAACTAGCAATGCCTAGTAACCAACCAGAACCACCTAGCAAGCATCCAAAAACCCTATCAACGATTAGCAACCAGCCAGAACATGTTAGTAACCAGCTAGAACACCCAAACAATACAAAGCAACCAGCCAGAACAGTCCAGCAGCCAACCAGAACACCCTAGCAACCAGTCAAAAAACATTAGCAATGCCTAGTAACGAGCCAGAACACTCTAGCTATGCCTAGCAACCGGCAAGAACATCCTGTATAGCAATGCTTACCAACCACCCCAAGCCAAGCCAGAACAACGTAGCAACGCCTAACAACAAGCCAGAACAGCATAGCAACAAATCAGAGTACCCTAGCAATACCTAGTAACCATCCAAAACAATACCAACACCTAACAACCAGCCAAAAAATCCTAGCAACACCAAGCAACAAGCCAGAACAACCTAGCAACCAGCCAGAATAGCCTAGCAACCAGCCAGAACAGCCTAGAAACCACCCAGATACCATAGCAATGCCTAGCATCAAGCTAGAGCAGCCTAGCAACTAGCCAGATGACAATAGCAATGCCTAGCAACTAGCCAAAAAAAAAAACAGCAACACCTAGAAAATAGCCACTAAGTCATAGGAACACCTAGCAACAAGCCCCAAAATCCTAGCAATACCTAGCAACCAGCCAAAAACCCAACTGCCTATAAACCAGCCAAAAACCCTAGCAACAAGCTAAAACAGCCTACCAACCAGCCATAAAACCCTAGCAATGCCTAGCAACCACCCCAAAATCCTAGAAATGCATAGCAACTACCCAGAACACCATGGCAACACCTAGCAAGAAGCCCAAACACCCTGGCAACTAGTTAGAGCACCCTAGCAATGCCTAGGAACCAGCCAAAAACCCTAGCAACACCTAGAAAACAGCCACAAAGTCATAGGAACATCTAGCAACAAGCCAAAATAGCTTAACAATGCCTAGCGCCCATGAAGAAAACCTTAGCAACCACTTAGTAAAGCACTTTTGGTCTGTCTGACTTTCTGACTGTAAGGCCTGTATAACCTTAAACTTTTAAACCATTTTAAACGTTCATCTCCCTCATAACATTAAAATGAGGAGAAATATGTGTGTAGACACAGGGAGGAGCAACGGAGAGAGGCAATGATAAAGTGAGAAAGGCGGAGAGAGCGGTGTCTTCTCTGGCCTTCAGTTGTTCTCTCTTATTAAATAATATCGCTATGGAAACAGCTGTGCATGACCGCTTGTGTCCAGAAACTGAGAAATCCTAAAGTCTTCTACAGGCTAAACCATGGTGTTATTATCTCTCTCTCTCTCTCTCTCTCTCTCTCTCTCTCTCTCTCTCTCTCTCTCTCTCTCTCTCTCTCTCTCATTCTTTTCCTTACTGTTGCTCTTCACTGTGTGTGCCAGTAGTGAAGTAATAAATTGGCATGGTGGAGGCAGCCAATGGCCAGCGTAGTCACGACTCAGGAATCTGCCAAGTAATAACTGTACATTGACAACACACACACAAGTGTAATAGCCGAATTGATTGCACATGAAAGTACTACTAAAATATTACATAATTAATCTAAAAATATAATAATTAAAAACAAAATTAAATCATTTCAAATGACGTTTCTACTGTCAGAGCTGTGGCAGAGCAGCTCATACGGGAAAAGCAGGTTTGATTATGGCTTGAATCATGTTTTAATACAATCTGTCGCCAATCATTTCCAATCTACGGTTTCTGTCAAAAAACGAAAACAAAAAAAACGCAAAAAGGACTTTTCTACACAGTATGGTTGTCACGATACCAAATGTCAGTAGTGGGGCGGCTGTGGCTCATGTGGTAGAGCGGGTTGTCCACTAATCGCAGGGTTGGTGGTTCGAATCACTCGACTGTGCTTACATCAATACAGCGTCTGACGGACATTTTGACCATGAAGTGAATTTGATCTTTTAATGCAAGCATCCGCATTTTACTTTTACTTTTCAAAATTAAATTTCACACCACATGACTATTTAAATGAACTCCAAAGGAAATGTTGACCAGTCACATCACCTAAAACACTCTTTCCTATATACAGTACATTAATGTACAATTCAATATAAATACCCTAAATCAGATTGAGCATTTCTAAATTGACTTAGTGAGCAGTGGCTTCTCTGTGACCAGCAACAAACTGCTCAGAGGTCATGACAGCACGTCCCTCTGCTATCACATTTCATTGCTGCCTTGATGCAAAATCTGTGAGGTGAAACTAAAATGTAGAACTCGAGTTTTTGAGATGATGGAGAGGCGCTGGACTGCTCCTCGTGGGAGTACAGCAACCACAGGCCTTGTCATATCCAACATCTTCCCTCTACTGACTCTAAAGTGCATCCAAAACAACGTTAAAGAATGTGAACTTGGGGGGTTGGGGGCCTGGGTAGCTCAGCGAGTATTGACGCTGACTTCCACCACTGGACGACAAGTTCGAATCCAGGGCGTGCTGAGTGACTCCAGTCAGGTCTCCTAAGCAACCAAATTGCTAGGGAGGGTAGAGTCACATGGGGTAACCAAATTGTCCCGGTTGCTAGGGAGGGTAGAGTCACATGGGGTAACCAAATTGACCCAGTTACTAGGGAGGGTAGAGTCACATGGGGTAACCTCCTCGTGGTGGTGATTAGTGGTTCTCTCAATGGGGCGTGTGGTGAGTTGTGTGTGGATCGTGGAGTGTAGCATGAGTCTCCACATGCTGTGAGTCTCCGCGGTGTCATGCACAACGAGTCACGTGATCAGATGCGCGGATTGATGGTTTTCACAATGTCTTAATGACCCTTAAAATAGGCTTCATTTCCATATGCAAAATATAAGTCATTTCTTATTTGCTTCTTTTGATTTGGGAGTAAAATAGGACCTGGTCCTCATTTCCCGATAACAACAGATCCAAACTCTTAGAAGCGTTCTCTACGTGTAAAGTTACAATCATTCTATCCTTTTCCACGTGCGTTTTCTAAAACTGCATTTGACAGGACCGTGCAAATATGCAATTTAAGTGCTTCTTAAAGGGGACCTATTATGCCAAATGCACTTTTACATGGTGTTTGTGCATAAATGTGAGTCGGCAGTGTGTGTGTGTGTGTGTGTACACAATCACCCTTCAATGTTAAAAGTCCATCCACTCCTCTTTCTTATATTTCTATTAATCATAAACAGTGTGTCAAAATGAACGGTTCTCGTTTCGGCTCTAAAGTGACGTCACATTAGAGCAGGCCACGCCCATGACTGGTGACAGACTCCACCCTCCTCCACTGAGTGATCTACACACGGTCCACCATTTTTTCCGCGCTGGAGCAGATACATAAGAATAATGTCTCATAAGTGTTGTGTCGTTGCTGTAAAAGTGAACATAAGAGTCTTCATGAACTCCCGGCATCAGAGACACTGAAGACGCAGTGGACAAGTTTTGTTTTTGAAGGAAATGTGCCCCAAAACATACCAAAATGTGTGTATGTTTGTGCCAATCATTTTACACCAGACTGCTTTGTGAATGAGTGTCAATATAAAGCAGGATTTAAAAATAAATTATTCTCAAGTATGGATCAGTACCAACTCTTTGTGTTCCAGCTTTATATACTGAAGATGTAAGTATCACAATTTATATTTTGTGAATGTTTGCAAATCACCTTTCCGAATGTGCTTGTCAGCTGATTCCATGGCTAACGCAGCTAAAGTTAGCATTGTCTCATTTGCATTTAAAGGGACACACACGAAAACAGTGTGTTTTTGATTCCACCCAAAAAGAGGCATTTACAACATGGTGTAATAAATGATCCGTGGGGTGTTTTGAGCTGAAACTTCACAGACACATGGGGACATGTGGGTGCAAGGTGCAAGCTGCAGGGTCAGTGAAGACTGTATATATGTATATATAATGTATATTTGAGGTTTACTGTGTTAGCAGTAAGCCTATTGCAAGTGCAAAATAGGACATTGGAAACACTGAAAATAGGGTACATGTACAGACATACGCTGATCAAAAAGAGATCTGCTCCCAAAATAATACAAGTGACATCAATGCAGTGCATCAATGCAGCAGTGCGCACCACAGCGTCCTTGGGTGTCATAGAGGAAGATGAGGAGGTTTTAGAAGAGGAGGAAGGTCGGAAGACGAGCCAAAACAGACGATTTTCCCCTTAAATATAACATCTCCATTCCCTCTGAATTTAATTTGAAATACAATCATGCAATCATCCACTTTCTACCAACTACATGGTCATGCACACAAAACAGGGCAAGTCATTTATTGATCCAAGCCTAATGATGTTATCATATTTTTAATTTAATTTGATCATTTTATTTAAAATTTCTATTTTATGCATTTTATATGATATTATTATTATATATTTGTACACATTTTATAATAAAAATAGGCCTATATAGGCTTATTGATATCACAAGTAGACCTACATCATTATATTCTATTTACAGTAAAAGTAAAGTGTAAGAATCTCAACATTAACTGTATTAAATTGTATGACGTGTATTTTTGCAATTTTTCTGCAAGTGTCTGCATAAGTCTATGTTCTTACGACTCTTTAGCGCTCTACGAAAACTCCAGAGCACTTGCAGAGCTACAACGATTTTCAAGTACTACTTTAGTTATATGACACTTTTGGGAAACAGCCCATAATATTATAATGATTTATATGTTTGTTTCTACAATCTACTTAGGCTTGCATTGCTTTTGGAAAATGGAAATACACAAAGGAGGCCTGATACACTTCCAGTTCCAGACAGAGAGGGAAAACATGGGCATGTAATTTCACTTTCACGTGTGACACAACATGATAGAGCTTGTGTGTGTGTATATGTGTCTGTGTGTGTGTGTGTGTGTGTGTGTGTGTTCCAATGAGTGAAGATGTGAATGAGTCTGACTGTAAATAAAAATCAAAGCCGCAGGAAGTAGAGTAGAGGATGCATTTTATAATCAAAGTGCAGTTCTTTTTCACACACACACACACACACACACACACACACACACACACACACACACACACACACACACACACACACACTTGTGAAGGCCAGCTGATACTTACAAATACATCCAACGTGCACACACAGCAGTCAACGGTGAGTAAAAATGTGTGTATTGAAGATGTAGTTAACGATTAGCCATGTTCAGGTTTGCTGTGTGTGTGTGTGTGTGTGTGTGTGTTTGTGTATTTGTTTGTGTCTAAAACCAGGGCTGGTTGATTGATTATCTGCAGTAGTAAATGCAGGTTACTGCAGCAGCTAACACACACACACACAAACTAACAAAAACTCTTATTTCCTCTGATCGCTTCGCTCCCATATGTTTCCACCATTCTCGTTCTCTTCCCTTCCTCCATGTCCTTGTCTTTTTTTGCCTTCTTTTCTTCATTTCTACTTTCTCTGAACAAATTTTCAGTCCATCTTGGTGTCCTCCATCAGCTTTTCTGGCCTGGTCTGGTCTTCTCTTCAGGACTTGTTTCATCTTGTTTCATCTCTTCTCGACTCGTTACGTCTTCCCTCGTTTCGTCTTTTTTTTCTCATAATTTCTTCTCTTCTGGACTTGTTCCATCTTGTCTCATTTTGTTTTTACTCGTTTCATCTCTTCTCAACTAATTTAGTTTAGTCTCATTTAATCTCTTCTCATCTCATCTTGTTTCGACTTGTCACGTTTTGTCTTGTATCTTCTCTTCTAATTTTTTTTCTTCTCTTCTCGTTCCATCTTGTCTCACTTTATCTTTTCTTGATTCATTTCATTTTTACTCGTTTCATCTCTTCTAAACTAATTTTGTTTTGTCTCGTTTCATCTCTTCTCTCTTTGTTACATCACTTTGTCTCATTTTGTCTATTCTCTTCTCTTTGGGACTTGTTTCATCTCTTCTTGACTCAATTATCTCCTCTCTCCTTGTTTCGTCTCTTTTGTCTATACTCTTTTCTTCTATTCTCGACTCATTTTGTTTTCTCTGGTAGCGTCTCTTCTCGACTCAATTTGTCTTTTCTTGTTTTGTCTCTTCTCAACTCATTTTGTTTCATCTTGTCTCGTTTCATCTCTTTTCTCTTTGTTACATCACTTTGTCTCATATTGTCTATTCTCTTCTCTTCTCTTTTTCAGGACTTCTTTCATCTTTTCTTGACTCAGTTCCTTTTGTCTAGCCTCGTTTCGTCTTTTATTCTAATCTTTTCTTCTCTTCTCGTTCCATCTTGTCTCATTTGGTCTTTTCTCAATTTGTTTTGTTTTTACTCGTTTCATCTCTTCTCTCCTTGTTTTGTCTCTACTCCTCTCTTTTCTTCTAATCTCAGGATACTCGTTTCATCTTTTTTAAACTAATTTAATTTAGTCTTATTTCATCTCTTCTCATCTCATCTTGTTTCATTTTGTCTTTTCTCAATTTGTTTCGTTTTTACTCATTTCATCTCTTCTCAACTCATTTTGTTTTGTTTCGTTTCATGATGTCATGTTTCGTCTTATGTCGTTTTATCTCTTCTCTCCTTGTTTCATCTCTTCTATCTATTCTCTTCTCTTCTATTCTCGACTCGTTTTGTTTCATCTTGTCTCGTTTCATCTCTTCTCTCTTTGTTACATCACTTTGTCTCATTTTGTCTATTCTCTTCTCCTCTCCTCTTCGGGACTTGTTTCATCTCTTCTTGACTCAATTCATTTTGTCTAGCCTTGTTTTGTCAAGAAGAGATGAAACAAGTCCCGAAGAGGAGAAGAGAAGAGAATAGATGAAATGAGACAAGATGAAATGTGTCGAAGAGAAGAAATGAAACAAGAGTAGATGATACAAATCGAAATGTGAAGAGATGAAACGAGTAAAAATGAAATGAATCAAGAAAAGTTAAAGTGAGACCAGATGGAAAGAGAAGAGAAGAAAAAAATGAGAAGAGAAGATACAAGACAAAACAAGATGAGATGAGAATAGATGAAACTAGACTAAACTAAATTAGTTGAGAAGAGATGAAACAAGTAAAAAAAATGAGACAAGATGGAATGAGAAGAGAAGAAATTATGAGGGGAAAAAAGACGAAATGAGGCAAGACGGAACGAGTCGAGAACAGATGAAACAAGATGAAACAAGTCCTGAAGAGAAGACCAGACCAGGTCATTTTATACTCATCTTTTCTTCTCTTCTCGTTCCATCTTGTCTCAATTGGTCTTTTCTCGATTTGTTTAATTTTTACTCGTTTCATCGCTTCTCTCCTTGTTTGGTCTCTTTTGTCTATACTCTTCTCTTTTCTTCTATTCTCGACTCGTACTTGGTTCATGTTGCCCTCCTTATTCTGTTCTCAAACTGTTTTGTCCAATTTCCTCTCTTCTCGTTTAGTTTCTTCTCAATTTTTTGCATTTGTTTTGTTTCTTTTTGTCTTGTCTCGTTTCATCTTTTCTCAACTCAATTGGTCTTTTCTTGTTTTGTCTCTTCTTGACTCATTTTGTTTCATCTTGTCTCGTTTGCCTCTTCTTTACTCATTTCGTCTTATCTTTTTTAATTCTTCTCTTCAACACTTTTCATCTTGTATCATGTCGTTTCATCTCTTCTCATCTCATTCCTTCTCTTCTCATTTAGTGTTGTCTTGTCTCATGTTGTTTTCTTTTCATCTCATTTTGTATTGTCTTCTCAATTCATCTCAAATCATTCCATCTCTTCCTTCATCTCATTTTGCTTTGTACTCTTCTCTTTTATCTCTTCTCTTCACCTTTAATTTTATCTCTTCTCTTCTCCTTTTATCTCATCTCATTTCATCTCTTCGATTTGCTATACTTTCCACATCAACACCTTCTCCCTTCTCGCTCTGTTTCTCTCTTTCTCTGCCTCTCTAGCTCTCATTTTCCAATATTCCAAAGCCCACGGGAATAGAGAAATGGAGTAACATGGCCCTGCCTTCCTTAGCTCTGCAATACTACAACACTCTCCCCCACACACCCGTCTCTCTCTCTGTGTCTCTCTCTGCTGCCTCCCTGTGAGGTGACATTTCAGACATGGCCTGATGGTTGCTCCCTACAGTGCTGCTGTGATCTGCCCTGTGTATAAGAATGCACTCATGTGTATGTGTGTGCTCATTAAGGCATAAGGGAGCCTATGTCCAAGCAGCCCTCCACTGTGTATGTAACATTGCTTCACACAAAGAGTTCAAGAAGTGCTGTGTCTTTCTCTGGGCCTTTTTAGTGGCTAACTGATCAGATCAGAACCGATCCTATATTTTTAAGTATTTATGTAAGTGATAGTGTACAATCAGCCAATTATCACAAAATAAACCCCAACAAGGTGATCTTGTTTCATCCTGAAAAGCGGTTTATTTTGTGATCATAACTTGCTGACTGTACATTATGTCACTGATTACACTACTTATTTTGGTCCCTGTGTGCAAATAAGAAGAGTGTATCTGACACCAGTGTGTGTGTGTGTGTTTGTATAACTCACCCCGTGAGCACCACCACAAAGTCCATCACGTTCCAGCCATTTCTCAGGTAGGATCCCTTGTGAAAGGCAAATCCCAGTGCCAGAATCTTGATGCCCGACTCAAAACAGAAAATAGCAATAAAATACGGCTCTGTGTCATCCTGTGAGAAAGAGGAAATCGTGGATAGGACCATTAGTGAGGACATTTATTAATTACACATTTAGACAGAGCTTATGTTTTTATGGGTATCAAAATGGGTAAAAATCTTGTCTTGTGTTACAGTGGCAGTGTTTGGGATCAGAAGTTTCGGGCCAGTTGAAAGAACTGTCAGTTTTCCTAATGGGACAGTGTTTCATGTATAAGGGTGTTTCTTCGACACGTGATTCTGCACACCCGGTCCTTTATCAAACCAAAGTCACAAACACACACATGATGGTCAGCTGACCGTAAATGATCTCTCTCTCGTCGCACCACCCTCCGCAGTCGGCCTTT
>JAVLUX010000201.1:9500000-9530000 GCA_032164185.1 Moxostoma hubbsi | reverse complement strand
TACATGACAAATATCGGACATTCAGATCCACGTCTTTTGTCTATGCAAATTCAAAATTCACTAAATGTAAAAAGCAAGACCGAATTTCACTGCATGTGCTTGTGATACTGCTCTGCCTCACTGGCATGCAAACGAATGGAAGTGAATGGAGCGACATGCTTGAGTAGCATTTTTATTAATCTATCAACCTTCTGATTTGAGGGTTAAAGTTGGGGGTTAAGGATAAGACTGCGTTGGCTTGACAGGAATGTTGTCCCAGGACTATGGAATGATGTTGGTCCTTGAACACAATCTACCGCCAAAAATCACAGTCGACCAAATGAAGCATTCTACCAGTGCATGTTACATTGCAAATTGGACTTTTAAGTTGACAGCACTTTGTTAGTAGTGACAAGAACTTCAAGTCTCGGCGCAGACAACTGCATGTGTTAAATGCACACAGCAGTGTTGGGCTGGGAGGTTTTTTTTTGAGCCAGTACTGCATTCTAGATTTGAGCTGACATAGTGCTTTAGGGGAAAACGGAGCTGATGAGACGAGCACATTTCAAATGAAATAAAACAAACGACCTGCTCTCTCCCTACAAAATAAATGAAAGAATACACAAGACTCAGCAAGGGACTTCAACGACTAGCCGAGATCAACACACGCGCTTTAAAACGATGACCATATGAAAAATGATGTTAGGCAGAATGTTAGCTTCAGTCCCCATTCACTTTCCTTGCACTGAGGCTGAGATCGTCTTTTGTGTGGCATGGAGAAAATAACAGCACACAGGTTTTGAAGCAACATGAGGTTGAGTAAATGATGGAATTTTCCTTTTTGGGTGAACTATTCTTTAATGCCTGCTCTCCCATTCTCTCATGCCTTCCCGTCTCCATCTTCTGCGTCTTCCTCTCCTCCTCTCCTCCTCGATTGCTCTGTTTTTTCCTGCAGAGGGACCTGAAGCGAGCGTGTGTGTGATCCATCATGCTAAAAAGCCTTCAGTTATGAATTCCCCCTCCTGTTCTACACGCTACACTAAAAATAGATACATGACAGATTAAAGAGTCTGCTCGTCTCCTCCTTGAAACCCATTTCTTTCTCGCCGTCTCTCTCTCTCTCTCTCTCTCTCTCTCTCTCTCTCTCTGTTTTTATTGTTTTCTAATGTTAAATTCTTCAGCATCCTGCTGCTTTCGCGTCTTTAGGGGTCTAGCTGAAGCTCAATTATCTTGATTCAGAGAGATTTGTTTGTTTGTCCACTGTCTAAGCGCCATGTTTCTCGTTTCCTCCCTTGGAACACTCTCTCTCTCTCTCTCTCTCTCTCTCTCTCTCTCTCTCTTTCTGTCTATCTACATCTCTCTCTCTCTCTCACGCACTCTAGCACCCTTTCTATTGCTTTCTTCCTCCGGCATGGATTCCTTTAATGGTTTTCATTGCGGTAAGCCTGTGTTAGTCATTGAGCAGACTGCTGGTTGCTACCAGCACACACGTGAGAGCGGTTTCACTGATGCAATATACAGAAAGATCCTGATTCTGCAGCTAGAGCAGCATTACATTTGATGCTGATACATCCTTATATGCAGTCTGCTTTAATAACACGTTCACTATTGCACTGGATTCCACACATTGGCCTGAGAAGTTACTGTTTACAAACAAACGCTCGGCTCAGGTACTTCTGGAAATTGTAACGGTGCAAACAGACAATCCAAACACGTTTGCTGCCGCAGTAATGCACAAACTACAGGACACACCATCCACCTGAGAGATCTGAAACATGTGTATCGGCGTTTACTGCGGCTGATCGTATTGATCTGTGCTGGCTGAAGCCATGTTTGTGTGATGTTCTGATATTGATGTGAATTCTCCACATATTGAGTTTCAACCACAATTTCAAGCACATACTGCCATGATCTGTGTGAATGTAACGCAACTACTATCACCCGCACTCTGTCTTTACAAAGAGGTCACGCCAAAAGATGGGTCAATTGAATAATTTTAGAGAAAGCTCAATTAATCTTGTGAAATAAGCTTTTACTTCTGCAAATCTTTCAGGGGTGAGGTTTGGGTTAGGACAGAGACTGTTTAGCCCGAGACGGAGCACTTGTATTAACCCTCGTGCACTGTTCGGTGATGTTTGACCGAAATCAATTTTGTTTCTTCAATAAAACTGGTTTCCTTTATCCGACAGGTATGAGACTTGGTGACTTTTCGTCCGTTTGATATTTGAACACACACAAATAAATTGGAGTTGATTCAATCAGTCTAAGTGGTAGGAAAAAAAAAGTTGCACTTGTATACCGTTCCCGGTCAAAAGTGACCGCCATAGGAATGAATGGGAAACACTAAAAATCACAGATTTGGTTTAATTATTTATTATATAAAATCTAGTGCAGAAAAAACACACACAGTCACGAAGGGGTGAGACTAACAAACATCGACACACACACACACATACATACAGACACACACACACACACACACACACACACACACACACACACACACACACTAGACTTTGATAATGTTTTAAAATACATATCTAAAGGCAGAACTTCTAAAAAATCTAGAAATAATCTTCTCTTCAACCAGGGATGAATAAGTAGCTCTCTGCAGCCATCTAGTGTTTATACTTGTCGTTTCATCACAGTTTGATTCTTGAGACTTTAAGCTTTTCAAATGGTAAACCACAAGTCATAAGGATTGGATTAGTATTTGAGAAAATATTCATAAGAAAAGTACAAAAAAAGCTCATTTTCAAGCTCAATATCAAGGTCGAATAGGTTAATTAGTAAATCAAATAAAAAGGTATTTTTATATATAAAGGGCGCTAGGTGCAAACGAGGATGGAGGATTCCAGTCCAACCCCACGCTGACCCGAAGGTGGCAGACCAATCGAGTCTTCCACGTCAGACGCCGGAACACCCTCCGATGCAGTGGCGAGCTCATCATCCAGCTCAGAGGGCTCAAGAGGATAGGCAGACTGGCCGTGAGGCGAGCCTCGGTGTGATCGCGGCCCAATGGCCAATCAGAGATGCTTAAATGAGTTTTCCGTCCTATCAGTACTGATCCAAAGTTTAAGATCTTACATATTAATGAATCCTCAAACTCCGATTGCATATGGCTGATTTGAATCCAAGTCCATATGATCGATATGAGGCCAAAAATGATCTAACGATGATCTTAAATGAACATGATCACCATCGATGATCTAACGGGCCGATAAAACATAGATATACTTTTATAATAATTGTATTAACATTAACAAACATTATTACTATATTTAACGCTGAAAAGAAACTGCAGCACAGCTCGTATCCAACTTTGAAAGCTGCTGTACGGAAGAACCCAGAAGCGCAGTATCGAGGGC
This sequence comes from Moxostoma hubbsi, assembly GCA_032164185.1. Lineage (NCBI taxonomy): Eukaryota > Metazoa > Chordata > Actinopteri > Cypriniformes > Catostomidae > Moxostoma > Moxostoma hubbsi. The sequence goes on along the minus strand of JAVLUX010000201.1, from coordinate 9,526,653 downwards.
AGGGCTGGTCTGGGAAAAGAAATCAGCCCGGGATTTTACATAGCAACAGGCGCAAGGTTGAGGGTGGGGAGTGCGCTGTCCTTTTCTGCATATCACGGCACCATTTTGTGGTCCATTCTACATAACGCACTGGCTCATTTGAGCTTATCGGCGCCCCTGATCAGCCCCAAAGTGCGTTGGCCCACCGGGAAAATGCCCGGTATGCCAGATTACCGGTCCAGACCTGATCAAGGGCAATAATCGACAATTATGATTACTGTCATACTTATGCAGCCCTTTAAACACAGTAGAAGTCTATGGCATGTCCTCATTTAGTTAGGTAAACATGCATATGCTTAAATGCCTAACCCCAAAGAAGAGCTTAGTAAAGTTTGCTAAATCTGACAAAACCAGGGACATCATCAGTTGCAGAAACAATTAAAGTAAAATATTTGATTCACCTGATAGTTCGTGGGATAGTTCACCCAAAAATGAAAATTCTCTCATCATTTACTCATCCTCATGCCATCCCAGATGTGAACAAAAGCAAACATTTTTTGAAGAATATCTCAGCTCTGTTGGTCTTCACAATGCGAGTGAATGATGACCAAAACTTTAAAGCTCCAAAAGCACATAAAGGCAGCATAAAAGTAATTCATATGTCTCCTGTGGTTTATTCCATGTCTTCAGAAGTGATATGATAGGTGTGGGTGAGTAACACATCAATGTTTAAGTCCTTTTTTACTACAAATCTCCACGTTCACTTCCACATTCTGAATGTTTATGTCACATTCAGATTAAATAACTGGAGTCATGTAGATTAATTTTATGCTGCCTTTATGTGCTTTTGGAGCTTCAAAGTTCTGGTCACCATTCACTTGCATTGTATGGACTTACAGAGCTGAGATATTCTTCTAAAAATCTTTCTTTGTGTTCTGCATAAATCCATTGGTCCCGCCCCAAACTCACGCCATTGGTTGACTCAATGTTGCTGTGTAAGGCTGCTCATATTTCAAAAGTGCCACAGTGTTGCACTTTTCGGGAAAATCAGCGAACTGATGGTTATTTGATTGGCTATTATTTATGGATATTTGACTCTGCCGAGATAACTGGGATGGCAGAAATGATTTTGAAAAACTACTTCAGCTACAAGTATCAAACCCAAGTCTTTCGCTACCTTTCATTTGCATCTTTCTCTCTGTCTGCCTCCCCTGTATTAAAAACCCTTTTGCTGCCTATTCCATCCTCTTTTCAATTTCTCTCCTCTTCGCCTCGTCTTATCTTTTATCCTTCCTCTCTATCCAGCCTCCCTCCTTTCTCTCCTGCATTCTGCTCCCTTCTTGATCTCTCGCTCTCGTTTGTGAGTGCTGTGCATCAATCATACAATCTTAATTCAGTCAGAGTGCCGCTGCCGCCTCAGCATTTCTGCAGAGAGAGAGAGAGAGGGAAGAAAGAGCATAAACTGTGGAGGAACCGACGGAGAGAGAGAATCTAGTGAGAGAAACTGAAATAGAGAGTGTATGCGAGAGAGAGAGAGAGAGAGAGAGAGAGAGAGAGAGAGAGATGTTTAGACTGAGAAAACGGAAAAGAGAAAACGGGAAATGCAGAGAGGTGTCACAACAGAGAGTGGAGAGAGGAAAGATGCGGTATTTTATCCCAGCTTGTCTGTGAGTGGGCTTCAGGAAAGAGGTTATTAGTAGCTGACGAACACACTCGACCACAGACTGCCATCATAACATACTAGGAACATGCATGCACAAACACATGCATTATTAATTACTGCACTCGCCTTTTCAGGCACATGCACATATTCCCGAAGACATACACACAAACACATCCAATCTTATCACTACTAGTGCTGGGCAATATACGGTATATTGAATATTCATATAACATGTCTGCAGTGATTTTTACACGCAATATGAAAATTAACAACATTGTAATAATTTTAGTGCTTTTTATTTGCCATTTCAAGATAAGTTTCACGATCCCTGGCTCACAACTTTTTAGCATACAGTAATGAAATAGTGAAATACATGGTAAGTCTGATTTCCAATGTATTTGCATGAATCACGCTGTTAGACCTTACCGTAGATCTATTTTACAATAACATACTGGCAACACTTTAAAACCTGGTAACAGTAAGCTACTGCAATGTGTACATTTGTGGACATTATTATTTATATATATATATATATACACACTCACCTAAAGGATTATTAGGAACACCATACTAATACTGTGTTTGACCCCCTTTCGCCTTCAGAACTGCCTTAATTCTACGTGGCATTGATTCACCAAGGTGCTGAAAGCATTCTTTAGAAATGTTGGCCCATATTGATAGGATAGCATCTTGCAGTTGACGGAGATTTGTGGGATGCACATCCAGGGCACGAAGCTCCCGTTCCACCACATCCCAAAGATGCTCTATTGGGTTGAGATCTGGTGACTGTGGGGGCCATTTTAGTACAGTGAACTCATTGTCATGTTCAAGAAACCAATTTGAAATGATTCGAGCTTTGTGACATGGTGCATTATCCTGCTGGAAGTAGCCATCAGAGGATGGGTACATGGTGGCCATAAAGGGATGGACATGGTCATTAAACAATGCTCAGGTAGGCCGTGGCATTTAAACGATGCCCAATTGGCACTAAGGGGCCTAAAGTGTGCCAAGAAAACATCCCCCACACCATTACACCACCACCACCAGCCTGCACAGTGGTAACAAGGCATGATGGATCCATGTTCTCATTCTGTTTACGCCAAATTCTGACTCTACCATCTGAATATCTCAACAGAAATCGAGACTCATCAGACCAGGCAACATTTTTCCAGTCTTCAACTGTCCAATTTTGGTGAGCTCTTGCCAATTGTAGCCTCTTTTTCCTATTTGTAGTGGAGATGAGTGGTACCCGGTGGGGTCTTCTGCTGTTGTAGCCCATCCGCCTCAAGGTTGTGCGTGTTGTGGCTTCACAAATGCTTTGCTGCATACCTCGGTTGTAACGAGTGGTTATTTCAGTCAAAGTTGCTCTTCTATCAGCTTGAATCAGTCGGCCCATTCTCCTCTGACCTCTAGCATCAACAAGGCATTTTCGCCCACAGGACTGCCGCATACTGGATGTTTTTCCCTTTTCACACCATTCTTTGTAAACCCTAGAAATGGTTGTGCGTGAAAATCCCAGTAACTGAGCAGATTGTGAAATACTCAGACCGGCCCGTCTGGCACCAACAACCATGCCACGCTCAAAATTGCTTAAATCACCTTTCTTTCCCATTCTGACATTCAGTTTGGAGTTCAGGAGATTGTCTTGACCAGGACCACACCCCTAAATGCATTGAAGCAACTGCCATGTGATTGGTTGATTAGATAATTGCATTAATGAGAAATTGAACAGGTGTTCCTAATAATCCTTTAGGTGAGTGTATATATATATATATATATTCAGCCATAAGTCTTATGTATATGTGTGTGCATATATGTGTGTGTATATACATCCATTACACATTATATACACATTATATATATACATATATATTCATCCATATGTCTTTTATATATATATATATTACTATATGGATCATGACTCCACTGCGCTTCATGACCGCATTACCATCTCAGGTTTGCATTATTTTTCAATAATTCAATGGTCCGTCGTCCATTTTTCTTACATATACTATATACATTTAATACCATAAAAGGCTAAAAGTTATACAAATTTGTTTTTAGCTATATCATCCAACCCTAAAAACTACAACTGTTTTGTCTGCATCGCAGCAATTCTGTAGATATTTTCATTGTATTTACGGCATAAATACAATACTCAACAGCAAACGTACAATATACCTAAATAGCACACAACCGGCCACAGTGACAATGTCAATACCCCAGTTTAAGTAACAGAACCATGTTTTGATGCAAAAATGTGTAGTGCGTTGCACAGAGACAATCGTGACATTTTGTCTCCTGGGCTTGAGTCCTCCGGGCTTCCGCCTGGTGAAGGAAGTGCTGATGGGACTTGATGGAATGTCAATGGCCGGTGCAATCAGAGAGATCTACGGCGAAACGGTGGTGCGCACCTGTGTATGTGCGCCTACGAGAATGTGTCTATGGTGCACACGTCAGCAAGGCCAGGCCCTGATAACAGAGGCTAAGAGCTTGCAGTCTCAGCACCACAACTCCTAAACTGTCCCAAGGGAGATTTGGGACCCCGGGGGGTGGGGGGGGGAGTCAGTGTTTGCACAACGTACCCTCCCAATGAAAAAAAAAAACTCTCTCCAATCCACTACTCATTTAGAGAGCGTGAAAAATGCTTGGGTAGGAAAGAAAAGGACTCGGGGATCAATGAGGGGTATTGATAACTTAAGACTACAGCGCGCTTGTTGATAAGGTATATCAGTGTTCTGAACAGTCCACTCTGACCCACAATAACCCCAGCTATGAGACAAAAGAAAATATTTGTGTTTGCAAAAAACCACAAGACGGATTTAACAGTAATTTCATAGATTTAATAATCAAAGATGCATATTCCAGAAGTTTACTTGTGGGTGCTTGTGAAGGCTATTACAATATGCAGCCTAGTCTCATAGAATGACGCGCTGATTTCTACGTTTTGTTGCAGTTTCCTGGTGAAATGAACACTAGAGGCGCTACAACAACTTTGCGTTTTATTCACTTTCACACAAACCACGAATGCAGCTGCTGATTATGTCTTTCTAAATGTTACTTTTTCACACTATTACTCAAACACAGCTGTTATATCAAAACACTTTTACTCCAATGCATTATTTTTATGACAACGCTTGTATTCCAGACCCAACTTCATTTACACACTTACTCCGATACAGCTTCCGCTGTAGCTCACCTCATTGAGTTTTGGACTTTGGATTCTGAAGACCGCGGTTCGACCCCAGACAAACACGCAATGTATCTAAATCACAATTGGTTAGGTTAGGTTTAGGTTACAGTTTTAAGTTAGGGAGGTACGCTTTTCTCATTTAAACCTCCATCTAATTTTCAACTTTAAAATCCCGTCTGATTACGACAGCGTTTAACTCGCTTTTAGTGCCCCCCACTGGACATTTCACTGGGCAACAGAAGCAAAGTGTGTAATGAAGCACGTCACTTTGATTTGAAAAATGTTGCCATGTAAAGTAATGTTTATGAGACCAGGCAGGCTTGTACAATATATTTTACTCGTATTTGTTCTCTTTCCAAGTGAAAACACCAGTTCTGCACTTAGAGCTCCACACAGATCACAGTGTTGAAATGTCCTCAGATTAATCATACAGAAAATAAAAACAGCTTACAGTGCAACATCAGGCAGATCTCCTAAAAATAATCAACACACACACACACACACACACAAACTTGTTTTTATATCATTGTGGAGACTCTTCATAAACTTCCATGCATTTATGTATTTTATACAGAGCTAATGATAATTTCTACCCCCCTAACCTTCACAGAAAGCGATTTGCATTTTGACATTTTCCAAAAAACATAGTTTAGTATGTTTAATACGCCATTTCCCACGTGGGGACTGCTGGCTGGGCCCCACAATGTAGTTTAAACATGTGAACGCACGCACACACACACGCACACACACTCGCATGCACACACACACACACACACACACTCGCACGCACACACACACACACACACACACACACTCACACACACGCACACGCGCGCACACACACACACGCACACACACACACACACACACACACGCACTCGCACACACGCACGCACACACGCACAAACACACACACACACACTCGAACACACGCTCGCACACACACACACACACACACACACACACACACACACACACTCACACGCAGTGAGTCACCCTTGAATCAGGATAGAGCCACAGCAGCTCTATGTTTACTCTTGGTTTACTATATTTGGAACCAGATCATCCACTTTGGGATTTGGTTCTACCCCTGTGAAACCCTGTTTTTAATTTCACAAGTTGCATTTGTGTCTCAGTGAAAGTACTGTATGCATGCAGGACGTTTATCATATCTGCTTCTCTGTCATATTGAGAACAGATGGTGGGACACAGCTCACGAAAAGGGGTGTGAAGGAGGCAGGGCTGGACTGGTAATCTGGCATACCGGGCATTTTCCCGGTGGGCCGACGCACTTTCGGGCCGATCAGGGGCAGACTGGACATAGGGAGAACCGAGCGGGCCGGTGGATCGGCCGCGAAACGTGCCGAATGGATATTATTAAGTCTTGTTTTCAAAGAAATCGAACAAAATTTAGTTTAGTGAATTTTATGCATAGAAAAAGATTATTTATCCATGGTGTAAGAAACACTGTCAACCCTACAACGACCATAAAAGCAATTTAACAAAGGAAATAATCCACAAGTTTTAACAGGACAGTTAACGTAAGTGCTTTAATCAAATTATAAGCATCACAAAATGTAATCTAAAAATAAACCCCATTGACTTCCATTGTAAGTGCCGCAGCGTAATCTCAATTTTTGCTTTCTTTTTATTTTTTTTAAGCAAAAGGACGGAAGAGTCAAAATAATTGTTCCGTTTTCAACATAACATTACGCCACAAATGCTGTCGACTAAGCTTAACTTGCAGTGAACCCAGAATATTCCTTAATGAACAACTTTAGTTTGATACTGATCAGTAATTTAACGCTGATAAGATCTCCATCGCTGCATTAATACGTTTAAGTGGCCAGAATGTGAGAAATCAAGTAATCCTTAATTTTGAAATGCTCCAGAATACGAGTCTAATTAAAGAACTAAGAGATTTCCCAACTGAAAAAATGGTTAATTAAATCAGGGCTGGTGTCTTCATGCAGCAGTATAGAAGTAATTAAGAACCATTTTTTTAATCACCTAAATTCGCTGGTCGCCTGAAGCACAGTGACCACAAGCTTGTCCCAGTTACTAGAAATAGAGCCAGACTGAAAAATGCATAAAAAAATGACACTGTTTGCATGTATTTAGGATGAAAGGAGTCTAAAGTAGAAAACATTTAAATGGTCATGCAATTGTCAAAACTGGTTGACAATACTAAAAGCATGCTGGTTGTTTGGTGTGATTGTAACTTCAGCCAATGAAAACTCGTCATGGACATCGAGAGCCTCTGAGATCTCTAGGGACACATATCGACAACTGTGACTTTTCCCATCAGAGCATCAGCTGCTGTGCACAAACATCTGCAACCAATATGTTTGAAAGGTATCAATAGAGCACATCAACGTCCTCTTATAAGCCTTTCCGCTGAGGGCAGGTTTGACTTCAAAACAAACCTTTCATACATGTATTTTCATATGTAAATGTACACGGATCGTTCACCTGACAAATAGCACAGTTATATTTAGCCTTGGTATGATTGGTCGCTTAAGCGTTGCACAGATAATACATCAGCTTATGGTTGTGTTAGACAAATGGTTAAGGATCTAGATAGTTAAATCCTAGATTGAAGTAAGATCCGAACGTGCTGCGACCCATGAACTGCAGACTTATTGAGATCACTGACCTTATCGCCATCATGCCCTGGAGTAAGACACTTAATCCCAGGTTACTCCATGAAGACTGTCACAGTAATTAATGTACTATTAATGGCTTTAGATTAGAAAACACAGATATTAAATGGCAAATAACCAAATTAGGGAATTTTCAAAACGGTTAATCAACTAAAGACAGTGGAAAGAGAAGTGACAGTGTCATATTTGATGTTTTAAGACTGGCATCTGCACCGGTGGATGACTGAGCGATCAGACGAAGTGTACAGACAACGGATGTGCAAAATAACGGTTTGTTTCAGCAGTTTTAAGTAAATCTCCTTATGTGATGGCATTATATCTGCCACTCTGCTCTCTAGATATTGGTATCGGCATCGACTATTGAAAATAGTCCCCATGTCAGTCAACCTCTAGTTAGGGCTGGAATGGGAAGAGATATCGGCTCGGGATTGTACATAGCAACTGGCCCAATATTTGTTGAGTAGGGGGGGTTGGGGACCATCGCTGCCCTTTTCTGCACGTTGCGGCACCATTTTGTGGTCCGTTCTGCATATCGCGGTGGCTCATTTTAGCTTATCGCGGCCAATTCGGCCCATTCCGCAGCCGACCCACCGGCCCGCTCAGTTCTCCTGATGGCCAGTCCGCCCTTGATCGGCCCCAAAGTGCGTTGGCCCACCGGGAAAATGCCCGGTATGCCAGATTACCAGTCCAACCCTGTCTACTTTGCTCTCAGTTTTATTATGTGATGGCATTATATCTGCCACTCTGCTCTCTAGATATTGGTATCGGCATCGACTATTGAAAATAGTCCCCAGTTCAGTCAGCCTCTAGTCAGGGCTGGACTGGGAAGAGAAATCGGCAACTGGCCCAAAAGTTGTTGGGGGGGGGGGGGGGATGGAGTTGGTGAAGGCCACCGGTGTCCTTTTCTGCATATTGAGGTAATACTAGCTTATCGCGGCCCAGTTGGCCCATTTCACGGCTGCACCACCGGCCCGCACGGTTCACCCGATCGCCAGTCCGCCCATAATCGGTCCCAAAGTGCGTCGGCCCACCGGGAAAATGCCCGGTATGCCATATTACCAGTCCAGCCCGGCCTCTAGTCAATATTCTTATCTTTCCTTTATAATCTAAAGATAAAACAAGACAGTTATGGGAAAGATGGAAAAATTTCAGACTTAAACGTCTTATATTGTTAATACTTATTCTGAGGAAATAAAAACATTATTGATGACGAAAGCCAAAAGATGACATTTATGCATTTGGCAGACGCTTTTATACAAAGCGACTTACAGTGCACTTTTTACAGGGACAGTTACCCCAGAGCAACCCGGAGTGAAGTGCCTTGCTCAAGGACACAATGGTGGTGTCTGTGGGGATCAAACCAGCAACCTTCTGCTTACCAGTTCAGTGCTATAGACCACTACGCCACCACCACTCCATGAAATGCCATCGACTAATATTTACTAAGTATTCCATTGTTTTGTAGAAGGGGTCAAAATGACCATTTTGAGTGGAAAGTACCAGTTTAGACCAGCATAAAATCTGGTTTTAGCTGGACCCTGGCCGATAGGGCTGAAGCCCCAGATCTTTTGTTAATAGCCCCGAATGTTTTTTGTGATGAAAAAAATAAGTAAAAAAAGTAAGGCTTAATGTTCATTACATCAGGGTACAAAAGCAACAAGGCAGGCTGCAATTCTGGCTTCAAATGTAAATGAATTCTGATCTGTGAGCCCAACATGCATTAACTGACAGTTTGCAATTTGACTTTTATAGCTGTTCGTGTTCAGATTCATCAGATGAATCGTTACGAACGCCTCGTGTGGGAGCCTTCTATTTTCTCTCACGGGGGTGCAGCTTCTCTGTATCAGAGGCACTGAGGTTTTATTATGCAAGCTTTATTTCTAAATATATAATCTATAAGCCTCATTTCTAATCTTCATTTGTTTTTAACAATCCACACAACAAGTAGATTTTAATGCATGCACCAGTCATCTTGTTGCAACCCAGATTTGTCCTTTTTTTTAAAGAAAAGGAGGAATCAAAATACATTTTTGTGGTAATTTATGCCACGTATGCGGTCGATTGAGCTTAATACGGAGACTTTGGAAAACTCTCTCCCTAACGGCATACTTCGGAAAACGATGACGTTATGAAACTGAAAAACGTTGAGGTTTCAAATGGGTTTGTGTTCTCCCCAATTTGGAACGCCCAATTCCCAATGCGCTCTAAGTCCTCGTGGTGGCGTAGTGACTCGCCTCAATCCGGGTGGCGGAGGACGAATCTCAGAGCGCATTACCACGGAGACATAGCGCTATTCTCCACGCCATCCACACACAACTCATCACACGCCCCACCGAAAGCGAGAAACACATTATAGCAACAAAAGAGTCATTCGTTCGGGAACCGCACTACTTTGATTTCACGCAGTAGATGCAGTGGCGGGGCACGCAGCGAATCATACAGCTTTGATATTTTTTTTTTTTACCAGTTCTCAGTTCCCAACCCTATATTGATGGATGCCATTCTGAAGATGAAAGTATGAAATATAATTATAAATAATATAATAATAAAATAATAAAGGACTCTTTACCATTAATTCAATTCATCAAAAAGGTTCTGAACCTAAAGCTTTCTTAGACTCACTTGCTCCTAATAGACCGGCAGCAACAGCAGCATGATAACAATAATAATAATAATAATAATAAATTATTTGGTATTTATTAAAAAGGCCTTTAAACAGCAGAGGGTGCATTAAGGTTATGGCAATAGGAAGGAAATGTCCAACTGAGAAGCAAAAAAAGAGCATTTTAACATGAATATGAGTGGGAGACAGAGCTAAAAAAAAAAAAAAGAAAGAGAAAGACAGAAAGAGAGGAGGTGTGTCTACAGTATGTGTCTAAGAGAGAGCATAGTGCAGTCTTTGAGGAACACTCAGATGCACAAACACACACACACACACACACACACACACACAGACCATTAGGGGCTTCTTCTACTCAAACTATCTTGTATCCCTTCAAGTCTGCACCGAAGCAGAGCGCCAGATTGTGTTCTCTAGCCAGAAAAAGCAATGGATTTAGTGTCTGATATCTGTGTGTGTGTGTGTGTGTGCTTGTGTGTGCTTGTGTGTGTCTCTGTAATTGCACACTGGAGCGTGAATGTCCCACATGGTGTGTGTGATGCCATAGGCTGGTGCTGAGTCCTGGCCCGGTTCCTTGTTCCTTTGGTCTCCCGAGGAGACTGATCCTACAGAACAGGTGTCACTGTTTTAGCTGCCACTGTCCATGTGTGTGTGCGTTTTATGCCACAGGCTGCACCCCCCTAATAAGGCTTCACTCAGCCAGCAATGATCCATCCTCTGCATGTTACTGCTGATGCACAATGTCCATTCAGTTTGGACAGGAGGCCTCAGTGTGAAGCTGAGACATTTACAAACCCCTGTTCTTCTGTTATAACACGTGATTACCTCCATCCCAGCAGGACAAATCATATATGTGCAGTGCCATGAGCTATACACACATGATGTTACTACTATAAGGGCTGAAGGCAGAATATGGACCTCAAAGGACAACAAAAAAAACAGTGTCGTCTAAAGTGCCCAATCGTAATGCGTACGTAAAAGTACAGATATCTTTATGGAAATTAACTGATTAGCTAATGAGAAAAATACTAGGATAAATGCATCAAAATAAGCCAAATTAAATGTATGGCTATATTTTCGTTAATACACAAAGCAGAGTGCTACACCCAGGGGTGGACTGGGAAGAGAAATCGGCCCAAAGTGCGTCGGCCCACCGGGAAAATGCCTGGTATACCAGATTACCAATCCAGCCCTGGCTACACCTAATGTCTTATGCCCTGTACACAAATGCGTACACGTTGGTAGTAGGCATTCCTACGGCTATGTCTCATTTAACATCATGTAACATTTTCTTTCCCCTAAAACTGCACATTCTGCAGGTTAGAGTGCTTTAATATGAACTACCCCAGTGCTCATTGAATCATATCATTTAATAAGTCAAACGATCTATCAATGTACGAATCAAACTCACTCAGACTGCTGACAGTTTCTTTTCTACGCATAATTTTATTATATCCATGCTTGTGGTTACAGACGAATCATACAGAACAGTGAAATCACTCATAGAAACTTCTCTGCCTTGCATGCACGCGACCCTATTATCTCAAAGGAGACAGATGATGTGAGCTCCACTGACACCCTCTTCATTCCTATTGGTTATCGCTCCCGATTGTCGCTCCTCATTTGCATAAACGTACATTTTTCTCAACTTTGTCATGTCTCTCACCACTCTCAAATCTAGTGTCACCGGATGTCGCTAGCTGTCATTAAAAATGAATGAGAACTGGTCTTTAGGCTAGACTAGGTCAATTTATCATGAGCGTCCTAATTCTAAGTGCACTTTTTGTTCCAAGTGGGCATGGTTGGGAGTGTTAGCACTATCTGTGGGTGTATGCGCGCAAACTGTGGGTGTATCGTATGTTAATTAAGTGTTTATTTTCCTGAGAAATAGGTCACTGCCCTAAGACGTTTCCAAAGCAGGTCTGTTTTCAGCACAAAGTCTAAATAAACTCAATCTGTAGCCTGTCATCATGTTGATTACCATAAAACATTTATTTTGACTTGTCTCCGTGTTGTTTAAAAAAAAGCAAAGATCTGTGTATGGGGTCAATCCGTAAACGTTAAAATACTCACTGTTTCAAAAGTATAGCCACAAGACGTAAACAATATGTATGTTAAAATCACTAACAAACCTTATCTGTATAACATTATATCCAATTTTACAACTTTGTTGCCATGACAACAGAATGCCGTAAAGCCTAAACCTTAAAACAACTGTTAAAATGACAATTTACAACATTACAGCTCAAATAATACACAAGTTTTAACAGAATTAATGTAAGTGCTTTACTTTTCTGCCTTTAAACCCTCCAAAAATGTCACATGACGCTATGCAAGTGGAAGCAGCCTAGTAGCGTTCTCCGCTACACTTTGCTACATTTATCCTTTCAATCATCATTACTGATTATTTTTTATTGTTAAACTGTGCTGGGAGTGAAGGATGTTGAAGAAGTTAAAATCGTCAGCCTGTGGGGCCACTGGAGCTGCTGCCCCCACCACCCGACTTCAGATAAGCGGTTGAAGATGGATGGATGGATGGATGAATGTGGGGCCATTAAAAGCACATGTCTGACGCCTCTCATTAGCAAGATGGTGGGGTTCCGGTTGGGAATGACAGCGCACCTCAGGAGGCACTGTAGTCCAAGATATTGCGATATTGCTAACATTTATGCAGTGCTAAAACAAAATCTCAACCGACATGGAGGGCCTCACGGAAATACGTAGAGCAACCACATCCATGGAGGCTAACGTTTCCACAATGATCCCAAGAATGAACGATGCTGAAAAGCGAATTGAGTCTCCGGAAGCAGCCAGAAGGAAGCAAGGTCAAGATGATGTTCCTGGATGGACTCATTCCGAATTGGTTCGACACAGGGGGGGGGGCCGTCATCTGGAAATAGTGCATGAGCACAGAGCTCTCGGTCGGCTTCCCAGAGCGGGTGACAGACACCAATCTATTCTGGCAAGAGACTTTGTTTTACATGCGGTGAGGAATAAAGGCAAGTTGTGCTTGGAGGATTACAACATTATGGTTTTCCGGAATGCCAGAGTTACACAAGCGAAACGGGAGAGATTCAAAGAGTGTAAGAAATAAATTCATGCACAGGATGTGAGCCTCACATTACTTTACCCGGCTTAACTGAGAATTGATGCCAAAGATGGACATAAGACTTTCACATGCCCACAAGAAGCTTTGGCCTTCATTAAATTATGTGATTGGGTAACTCTGCCCTCAGCGAATCAGTAGAAAGTACTACAAATTGTGCATTTTGCTGATGCAGTCTGAGAGGGTTTGTTATTCAGTTGGTTGCCCACTCTCTCTCTCTCAATCTACTTTTTTCCCCCTTTATTGGCTTAATATTGAGTTTATTTGTTCATTTTTGTTGTTATTTACTGGGTCCTATATCATTGAAAACATTCATGTGCAGTTCACTTGTAAAGTGGAGGGTCTCGTGTGTTTGCGTGGACCATCGGATTTCCGGGGGATGGACACCAGCTGGGACTGTTATGAGCGAGGTTGAAGAGCATTTTTTGTTCTGTTCTGTGGGTTATTAAGGATTTTATGGTTACATCAATCTTGAATTCTGGTCTATATAATTTAGCATTGGGTACAAAATGTTTTATTTGCAAGTCAATATGTCACACTTTAATATAGGAAAAATGTTTCTCACCATGTGGCATGTTAATGGGATGGGTCACCCTATAAAAAGAAGGAAGGTTATATATTTCCTGAAAACTTAGAAGAGCATGAGGTGGGCATGTGTTTTGCAGTGCTGGTTCGAGTAAGAGCAGGGGAGTCATCACATTGATAAGTAAGCATTTACAATTTAATTGTCTCAAACAGATTTATGATAGTTTAGCAAGAGTCATTATTGTTTTGGCTGAAATACAGAGGAAAACTCATATTTTAGCTAATATTTATGCCCCCAACGCTGATGATCAGAACTTTCTTCTGATAGATCTTGAGGGTAAGTTACAAGCCGCTGAGATCCTCCATGATATGGTTTTGGGTGGAGACTTTAATATTTGAATGGATCCGGTCCTTAATCATAGTGATGCAAAAGTGTGTAGACCCTATAGAGCAACCTCGGACCGCCAGATGGGGCTTACGCCAAAGAGAGACATTACTTTATAAAAAAAAAATGGCATCTTAAACCTCACTCAAGCCTGCGTGTCTTCCCGATAGAAATATTATTATTACATGAATGTAAAGCCACAGTGCAAAACATCTTAATGGTCATAAAATTATCATCATTAAAAATGTAATTTCTTTTCATGGTGTAATATAACCCCATATAGAAAACCCTCGATCTGCTCTTAAAAATAAGACCATGCTGCAGAATATCATATATCAGTATTTTTGTCTTTATTGCTGGTAAAAATGTCGAAACTTCAAACAAGAAAAAAACGACTCGAGAAGCAGATTGATGTAAGATATTAAGTCTTGTTATAGAGAAATTGGGTTTTATTCCTATCAACAGGGTCAGAAAAATAAACTTGTTTCCCTTTGAATCAAGATTTTTTTTTTCGTACCTCACAAGCAAATTATTTTTTCTTGTCATACACACAAATGTTATTAAATTTAGCAAGATTTCTCTGAAAACAAGAGAAAATGTCTAATGTAATTTTGCTTCTCAAGGAAAATATATTTCTACTGGAAAACCGCATAAAAAAACACTTCATAGGAAAGTGACTTTTTGCCAGTGCAGACTTGGCCTTGTTATATTTGTACCCAATGTGATATAAGACAAGGTACAAATCTGTTTGCACACATGTCTAAAGGTGTACCTCTCCATACCACTCTTTTTCTGTTCTTTTCCCACTTCCTCTCACATGCTCATGCCTAGTGATTCCAACAGAACCCCAGGAAGCTCCACCACTATACAGACAACAGAGAGGACGAGCAGATGGTCTCAGACAATCAGAGAGAGATGGCAAAAGGATAAAGAAGGCGTAGGAACACGAGAGTATGAGGGAAATTAACTGGCACTCATACAAGCAAAGACCTTATAAACTCATCATTTAGACAGTATTTTTAAATCAGTCTAACACCTCAGAAACCTCACGGTTTTTCCAAAGCGTTAGTACACAGATGAAAATAAAAAGATATGCAAACAGCCAGCCAACAAACAGACCCAAGGAGACTGACTAAAACTTGATGCCCATCATCAAAAGACAAAATGCATATCATGTGACTGAAAATGATTCCCAACTAGGAGTATGCACACCTGGAAGAGTACATTTGGGTAATATGGTAAACTATAATGTGTACATGTCTGGATCTATCATAATCAACTCTTTGCTAATATATTTCCATATCGTAGCCGGGTTGTCATTGAGGTTTCATTTATTCGTGATGAAGCGCAGAGGTGTCCCAGATTACCCTAATTCCCCCTACCTTCCAGTAAATGCTGTAACTTGCTAAAAGGAATCAGCTATAGGTCGAAATTGTGATCCGGGTAGCTCTCCGGCTCACGAATAACCCTTATAAGCGACTGATCATGCAACCTTTGAATTCACAGCAGCAAGTTACACCTGAAACATGATCACTCTCCTAGAAACAGAGAAGGCATTAGCGTTAGTATCCTGCCTCCATAACAGTACAGCTAATATTACAGCGATAATATCTATCTTACAACTTAACACATGGCAGTCTGCCAGTCACCATATAAGAAACTGTCTGCCCAACCATTATAAAGATCCTAAAAGCTGCATTCGCTCTACTGTGATCCAGGCCTTACAGTTTCACATGGGTTGATTCTGACTTTTTCTTCCCCTTTGTTATATAAAGGTCACATTAAAAACTTTTTACCAGGCCTTAATAATTAATTTTTGGTACTTTTCAATAGATAGATAAATGTATAGATTGAACTGTTTTGTCTTTAATATATATATTGAAGTGTTTTGTCTTTAATGTATACATTTAACAGTTTTGACTTGAATGTATAGATTTTACTGTGTTGTCTTGAATGTATAATGTACCTGTTTTGTCTTTAATATATACATTTAAGTGTTTTGTCTTTAATGTATAGATTTAACTGTTTTGTCTTTAATCTATATATTAACTGCTTTGTCTTTGATGTATAGATTGAACTGTTTCGTCTTTAATGTATAGATTTAACTGTTTCGTCTTTAATGTATAGATTTAACTGTTTCGTCTTTAATGTATAGATTGAACTGTTTCGTCTTTAATGTATAGATTTAACTGTTTTGTCTTTAATGTATAGATTTGACTGTTTTGTCTTGAATGTATAATGTACCGGTTTTGTCTTTAATATATACATTTAAGTGTTTTGTCTTTAATGTATAGATTTAACTGTTTTGTCTTTAATCTATATATTAACTGTTTTGTCTTTAATGTATAGATTTAACTATTTTGTCTTTAATTTATAGATTTAACAGTATGACTTTAATGTATAGATTGTACTACTTTGTCTTTAATCTATAGATTTAACTATGAAAATCCATTATAACAATTTACAGATTATTACATGTTTAAAACTGTGATAATCTAAACAAAGATTAAAATAAACATCAACCATTTCAATATTTATTGTATGAAAAATATAATATTTTTCAAAAATTCCGAGTCATTTCCACCACATCAATCATTTCTGCCCCAAATAAAGTTTTGTTAAACTTAAGTGTATGGGAAGTGACCCTATCAAGCCCACATACCATATAAGCCCACTTACGGTTTTATTTTGAATTATATAATATACAGAAAACAAGAGAAAAATTAGTTGTTGCAGAGGAAATGCCCATATTTGATAGTATCTGTAACTCGGTTAAGGTTGGGAAAGGAGGAGGCGGGAACTGGCTGAACCATCTCAATACCGGCCGGCCCCGCCTGCCGGCAGGCTTTTCCCTGCCTCTCTGTGGCTGGGGAGGGGGACGAGGCGAGGAAAAAAAAAGAGGAGAGGAAAAGGGCAAAGCGGAGTGACAGCGAAAGAGAGAGAGAGAGAGAGAGAGAGAGAGAGAGAGAGAGAGAGAGAGAGAGAGAGAGAGAGAGGAGAGGAATAACCTGGTTCGCCAGCACCCAGATACGCTGTCACCCGGCCCACAGCCACTACCCAACCTCTGGCGGACGACAGCTCGCTCCTCCCCCGGTGGAGGGTAGTAGGTCCTCCGACCCCGGGCAGATGGTCACGCTCCTCCCCGCTTTTCATAGTGATGTCTCCATCCCAGGATGACAGCCGTGGCTGCTCCTTGATTGGCTGGTAGTGGTGAGGACACCACGACTGCGCATCCCTCCTCCTTCCCGGGTCTCGGCACCAATGTAACATGGTTAAGGTTGGGAAAGGAGGAGGCGGGAACCGGCTGAACTGTCTAAATAATATTTAATTTAAACAAAAAGTCACACAACATAAACGGCAGCTGCATGTGGCTCTCTCTCTCTCTTTCGAACTGCCGCGTCCCACTGCACTTATCCCCTCTCCTCGGCTGATTAGCCCGATTGGGGGCCGGATGTGCATAGTCACGGCCCGGCCACGCCTTCCTCCTTGTCACAGTATAATTTTACTTTTCATTAATTTGGAGCCAAACAAATGTTTCGTTCTTGAGTTTTTTGGCACCACGAGGCGACCACTGTTCGCCCACAAAGTTCGGTCACAAAGATGGATGTACTAAAAGAACATAAATGAATAAAAACAGCTGATAACCACATTACATGAAAATATTTAAGAAACTTCTTGAGCACAAACAAGATTTAGTGCTCTGTCTGTAATTATAATCCAGAAATATAACTTTGTTTTCATGTGGGCTTGTAAGGAACAGTGCCTTTGAAAAGCCTGTTCTCTCACAGCTTAAAAGCAGAATAATTATTTTATGTGTCTAAACAACAATAACAAACATGCTCTATTACATTGTATAATATAGTGTTTTTTTATTCATGAAATGCTACTATACATTATTTGACCCCTATTGTTCCTAATAAGCCCACTGAGCAAATAACCCAACGAACCTCATGTTAGAAATTGTTAACTGAATTTAGTCAACTCTACATACGGGATCTATTTTTTATTGAAGGGGGAAATTGAGTAGGCAGAGACCAGTGTGTTTAAAACTTGCATTTACATTTACAGTGAATTAAAGTAACTTCATTTTGTCAGTTTATCACAAAACATAACACGAGTGTTTAGATGAGAGATTCATCTTTTCTTTAATACTCATTTTATTGGAAGGCTGTTAACATTTCTCAAAGAAAACATGTAAAAATGAGATTTGGGTGGGCTTACTTGGGTCACTTCCCTTACTTGTTAACCAAGCAGACAAAAGTGTTGGTGAAGAGCATGCTTGAAATGAAATATGAGACAAGCGATGTTTGATAAAAACAGCGAAGTAAATGTCACTTGTGCTATGAGTATTTTAATCAGGCATCATTTTCAAGCTGACAAATAGTGAAAAATTGTTGGAAAAACGGTGGTAATATTATTTAATAGTGTGCATTTAGGATACACAAAATGTTAGCTATAAATTACCCAAAGTTGAAGAAACACCCACATATGCAAAAGAAATAGGAGCGGTCACTGGCATTTTCTTAGATATCACAAAAGTCACAACGAATGAGATAACAATGCTTTTCTGTCTCAGTTACGTGTTTTAATAAGCAAGGTCGTAACCACTACAGTAGACATTTACAAGGGTCTCTAATCGAATTAATGATCGATCATTCATGATGGAGAGCAAATGTAATGCACCCTCCCTATTATAATTATTTGGTTGCACCCTTCGAGTTCGAGTTTATTTCCCAGAGACTTTTCCTGCAGAAAACATTGCACATCAAATAAAACACATTTTCAAAATGACAAGCAAATTAAAGTAGGGAACAACGGGGCTAAAGGCACACTTTAAGGAAAATGTATGTTTTTCTGGTCACAAGGTGCATTAAGATTGACCCCCATTTGGAACGCCCAATTCCCAATGTGCTCTAAGTCCTCATGGTGGCGTAGCGACTCGTCTCAATCCGGGTGGTGGAGGACGAATCTCAGTTGCCTCCGCGTCTGAGACCGTCAATCCGCGCATCTTATCATGTGGCTTGTTGAGCACGTTACCGCGGAGACATAGCAAGTGTGGAGGCTTCACGCTATTCTCCACAGCATCCATGCACAACTCACCACGCGCCCCACTGAGAGCGAGAACCACATTATAGCAACCACGAGGAGGTCACCCCATGTGACTCTACCCTCCCTAGCAACCGAGCTAATTTGGTTGCTTAGGAGACCTGGCTGGAGTCACTCAGCACGCCCTGGGATTCGAACTCATGACTCCAGGGGTGCCTATGATACCCAGGCCCCGATATTTTTGTTTTTATTAAATAATGATGGAGCGGGGCCTGGGTAGCTCAGTGGTAAAGACGCTGACTGTCACCCCTAGAGTTCACTAGTTTGAATCCCAGGGCATGCTGAGTGACTCCAGCCAGGTCTCCTAAGCAACCAAATTGGCCCGGTTGCTAGGGAGGGTAGAGTCACATGGGGTAACCTCCTCGTGATCGCTATAATGTGGTTCTTGCTCTCGATGGGGCGTGTGGTGAGTTGTGCGTGATTGCTGTGGAGAATAGCGTGAAGCCTCCACATGCGCTATATCTCCACAGTAACGCGCTCGACAAGCCACGTGATAAGATGCTTGATGGTTGATGGGGATTCTCATTGGCTACATAAATTTGCAACATTTAAAAAAGTATGACATTTTAGATCAAATTACCTCAAAATCATCCTTTAGACATTACATCAATTATTTCATGGATCAGGAATATTTTGCAGTGCATAGTGACAAACTGGTGTTAAGAAAAGTGCTATGGTAGTGTTTGTCACTATTTAGTGTTTTGGAAGAAAATAAAATCAAAAAGTGCCTTTTACCTCCAAGGGGTACCCCGTTGTACCCCCTTTAGCCTTGTTGCACCCTATGTTTTGTCAAAACTAGGCTTATTACAACTATTCCTAGATTAGTAAACCTCCATCCATGAAAAAGAAACTCGGATTTGTAGTTTCTAACTGCAGGCTACATCCGTACCAACTCATGTATATGTATGCATATTATCACCTCTAATTACCTATTATTAGCCCTTGTTTCACATTTACATCACATTTAGTCATTTAGCGGACGCTTTTATCCAAAGCGACTTACAAATGAGGAGCATAAAAAAGCAAGTTGTTATACAAAAGTTAACAGTATCTTCAGTATGGCACTGCTGAGTTTTCAAAGTGTCTGGAGAAGTATACTGTAGATACTAGCGCAGAAGAAAGAGATTTAAATATTAAGTAGTAAGTGTATTTGGTGTGGATTGGTTAAGTGTTCGCGGAACAAAATGTGTTTTCAACTGGTTCTTGAATGGTGAGACAGGATCAGCAGATCGGATGGAGGTTGAAAGCTCATTCCACCATGGAGGAACAGGGAAATGCATGCAATCAGCAGCTCACAACTGAACTGGCACTCAGTGGTTCACTAAAACGCATATCAGAAGGCAAGTAGTCTTCAGGACACTCACTGCCTCTGTTACTCTAAGCCTTCATCTCTTGTTTTGCACTCTGCTTTGCTCCACACTGCAAGGCTCCGCTGAAGCTCATATGCTGACATCAGCATCAGCACCCCCTCCACACACAAACACTCAAGCAGTCACTCGCGCACCCCGCCAACCAGCGGGAAACCACGCACACCCACTCAGTCTCAGGCCTCTGAACACGGACCGTACACATAACATGTGTCTTACACACGGATATGAAAACACATGCACATGATCTGTCATGGGTGTGGTACGATCTCTTTAGAGACCCAATGAGAAGAGTGCATATAGTGCATATGCAAAAAGAAACATGTTCAATATCGGTGTGAGCTAAATATCATACATATTACCAACATCATGCAAAATGGTCAACAATGTGATCAAAGAAGCTTTGGAATGAAGATCATAATATACTGATTAAGTAATTAACAACTTACATTATGTGGATTTCTATAAGGAACGAGAAGGTTTAGCACACAAGAAGGGGCCATCACCACTGTGCATTATATTACAGAGCTGTACCTGTTCCCAAGGGCCATCTGGCTGAGCGGTGTACTGGATTTGGTAAAGGATATGGCCATTCGGTGATCTTTTTGGCGTATTTTCTTATGATGTTGTCCTCACTGAAGAGAAACAGAGAGCGGTTGACCGTCAGGCAGTTCTGTCGGACAGGGATCGGGTTGTAGAGGGCCATGGTCCGGGCTCTCTGGGCCATCGATTGCTTGTACATCCTCTGGGCCCCTGGCGGGCCACCTTGCCTGCTGCCGCCGCGTCCGGGTCCCCCCTGACCGGAGCCTCCGCCACCGTACCTGGACGGCACTTCGTCTCCGAACCGAGCCATTCTGTAGACACCAAACGCCAATCGTTACGAAGCAGCCGAGAAAGGGGTACAGTCTCAGGGTGACAACACCACATTACACCCCATCCGCATCAACACAGCGCACACAGACATTCAGATCTGCCCCGTTCAGATCTTCATGGCTAAGAAACGTCCATCATAAAACACCAAACAAGATCAAAGTGGATGGGAGTGCGCGTGTGTTTGTCAACGCCAGAAAGGGACTCAGTAATCAGATAAAGCGATTGATTGATTGATGGATGGATGGATGGAGTAGTATGTCCTTTCAACGGTGCAGTCGGCTTATCAGTTCGTTTCTCCTAAAAATGAAAGAAATAGTCAAACGTAAATAGATGTCGACGGCTTATCTTCCTCGGGAGGGTGGGATCCACATTTTAGGAAGTATTTCCCATCTCAACAGCTCGGTCTGGATCGCCTTGCAAATCGCAAGGTGTATATAAAGATACTTGTAACATAACTGCGTTAATGCTTTACAGGAATTGCATATAAATTGGCATCAAATGTTGCCACTAAATAAGATCTAATGCGTTTTTTTCAGGAGTGCATCTTGGTTGCATTCTCGTTGTTTCTCTTCACATCCACGGGATAAAAATAGAATAGAAAAATGGGTAAAACCTTTTAATAATTAATTTATATCTGTGGTATCCGCAATGTTTCGTATAGCATGGCAATATTCAGCCTCCCCTCCGCCAAACTCTCGGATTACACTCGCAAATGCAGACGACAGGGCTTCCCCAAAAATTCCACACCTCGGTGACATGTGTTCATTTATTTATATATGTTTTAAATCGTTTAAGTTTATTTGTTTTTTTAGAGCCATATCGGTCCAGGGAGGTGGGCGTGAGCGCGCTCTGGGAAAACGAAAAACACCATGCTAAGATATGAGGATGATGATGATGATCTCTTGCGGTTTCTCCCTCAATTCCTCAATTTGTGGGGCAGAAAAAAACACCAACAATTAAACAATTATCATCTATACTCCAGCACACGTAGAGAAATCCAAGACGCGAAAAATCCGGCAGTGCTCGTTGAAAGAAGCATCTTCAGTTCTGGAGAGGCGCCGGAGCGCGTGGATTGAAGCTCGAGCACGCATCTTCGGTGGCACCAGTAACCGAGAGGAACCGAGATGCACCCATCGTCTTAAGCCCCCCTAGAAAAGCTCCGGATCGGTTTTTCTTTCGCCTCAGTGGACGACGAGCGGTCCAGAGGCGATTATTTCGCCTTGAAAGTTATTTATTTTAGGCGGAGAAACGCAAACGGGGACTCGGGGTCTCGAGCGCAATCCTCCTCAGATCAGCTGGTGGCTTTAGAGCATCTGATCAATTTAACGCTCGTGCTCAAATCTCAAGCCAAGCCTTGCAGCACATGACGCGCGTCCCCGTAGCGATTCGCTTATCCACCAGCTCACTCCTCCTTATGGCCAAGAGAAGACTCAGCCTAGCGCCGTGTGCCATTTTGCTGCTTCTCGCAAATTCACATTGAAATCAGTAAGTGAAACGAGACATTATCGAAAGGTGATGTGTGCCAATTCTTATCTCTCAATACGTATTGTCTGAGTCATACACCTTGCCGGAAGAGGGAGCGTGTGCAAGCCAACTGTTGACCAAGTATGGATTTGTGGGAACACTTTGCACTAGTGCAAGCCTACTAATTAACAATATGATAATAACAATAACTATGTGCAATACTAAACAGCTCCTCAAAACAGCTAAACATTAAAGTTAAGCTCAATCGAATACATTTGCGTTGCATAATAATATGTACCACCTTTTCATACCATCTTTTCTTTAAAAAAAACACAAATCTGGGATCCCACGAGGCCCTTACAATGGAAGTGAATGGGGCCAAGTCGTAAACTTTAAAATGCTCGCCGTTTCAAAGGTTTAGGTACAAGACGTAAACAAAATTGTCCTTTTCTGTATAGTTATATCAGATTTGAAAACTTCGTTGCTATGACAACGTAATGCCCTAAACCCTAAAACCCTGAAACTATTGCAAAAACATACGTATAATCAACTATACAGCTCAAATAATACCAGAGTTATAACAGAAATATTAATGTAAGTGCTTTTGTAAAATCATGAGCTTCACATTTCTGCCTTTAAACCCTCCAAAAACGGGCCCCATTCACTTCCATTGTAAGTGCCTCAACGAAAAGAAGGGACAAGTCGAAATATGTCTTTGTGGTAATCAACATTACGACACAAATGCTCTCGGTTATGCTTAACTTGTATTTATATTCATCTAAGCAGGTTATTTTAAGTAGTACTATTTATGCAATATCACACACTAATATAAATTGTGAAAGGGTTTTATTTTTGGGGGACCAGTCGATCCAAATCCCACATAACATTGAAGAGCAATGTGATGCTCGCCCTCTGAATAGACAGTTTGTCAGTCTGAAAAGACACTCAGGAGAGAGAGAGAGAGTGTCCTAAAAAAAACTCTGTTCATATCATGCCCATCTGTCCACCTGGCACCAGCCTCTAAAATGCCTTTGGTTGCTAATTCCCTAGGTTTACTCTCTTGCTTAACTTGCTAAGAAAACGTGTCCTTTTTCCATCCGAAGACAGCTGGTGGCATACTTAAGGGCTGTGGACTGAATTTGGGAATGTTCTGTTTCGAAAGGATTCCAAATATTTGCAATAAGCACGACGCAGAAACTCTATATTATGTGGCGCTATCCATGGTGCTGAAGTCGCGGCGCTAAAGCGGCGCTGTCCGCGGTGCTGAAGTCAAGGGACGCACTATGTGTCGTGTTGGGAAAAGCAGTGCAGTTACACCATAATTAGTCAGAGCACTTGTTCAGGGAGCATTCGTGTCAAGCTGCCCATAAGAACGCATTAAAAGGGGAGGATTCCCGCTGAAGAGGTGGAGTGCTTGTCCTGGTAGTGGACGAGCGTGAGTGTCGGTAAGGGGCGTGGATGCGCATTCTGTACCGTATCTGCCGGAGCGCCCGCTGTAATGCTACAACGATGATGAGCCTCAGCGTTGAGAGACACGGTTAATTAAGGCCTAATGCATTCGCTTGGGGATACAATTTGACAAAAGGTTTTGTAACACTCACACATGCAGTACAGCACAGCGGAGTGAGTGAGTGAGTGAGCGCGCGCGAGAGAGAGAGAGAGAGAGAAATCACCACTGCAGCACACACAGCACATATGTAACTATGCACTGCTACTGTATGACATACCAAATAATTTTTTTGAGCTCCTTATAGATATAGTAGTCCAAATTTACATTTTAATCAGATGTGATAATTAAGGTTGTTGCAACAAATAAATCAATGTTTAAATGCCCTGTTTGAGTTGCGTGTGTGTGTGTGTGTGTTCTGTGCCGTATGTGGATGTGTAACGGCATGCTATATGTCTCTGTGTTTCTGGTGAAGCTGGCTGAGCCATAAAACTGAGTCGTGCTGTGGCCCTGATGTTCAGCATTGTCATTCAGAACGTGTTCACACGGCAACCCTGCAGGAAGACCCCGTGCGTGCGCGCGCGGTCGGTCTCTCTCTCTCTCTCTCTCTCTCTCTCTCACTCACTCTCTCTCTCTATCTCTCTCTCTCTCTCTCTCTCTCTCAGAGACTGAATGGATCAAAATGCATGTGTTTAACTTATTAAGATTAGTTCATTTAATTCAATCATCATTTACTCACCTAATGCTGTTCCAAACCTGTTAACTTTCTTTTGTGTGTGTGTGCGTGTGTGTGTGTGTGAGAGAGAAACACAAATTAAAATATTCTTAGGCATATATTTTCCATACAATGCAATTCAATGAGGATCAAAAAAGTAAAGCTCCAAAAAAGCACATAAATGTTAAAATGCACCGTCTTGCACCGGGATTGAGTCCCAGGACATTGTGTGCAGAGTCAAAGAATCACTGTGTTGAAGCCTGAACAATGTTCCAATAAAGCCGAATGTGAAGATGTATTGTGAATTAGTACGTATATTTTATTTACATTTCGTATAAAGGAAAAAGTATGTCAATTTCAAATTATAATGCCCACTAATATTTTGTCTGTACAGTCAGATTTAATATTATCTGCAGAAGAGTTTTAAGGTGTGATATTGCGTTCATTCTCAGGGTTAAGAAGTCAAGCTCCAATCAAACAAGACATTTACATTTAGTCAGTTAGAAGAAGCTTTTATCCAAAGTGACAAACATTATACATACATTTTTGCATATACACATTGAAATATGTTTTCACATATCCCAGCTAAACTGGGGTCAGAGCGGAGGGTCAGCCATGATACGGCGGTGCCCCTGGAGCAGATAGGGTCAAGGGCCATGCTCAAGTGCCCAACAGTGGCATTGTGGCAGTGCTGGGACTTGAACCCATGACCTTCTGGTCAGTAACCCAGAGCTTCAACCGCTGAGCCACCATTCAGTTGATTTATCTAGATTGTTGTGACATTTCAGCTGAAGTGTATGAAGTCTGTTCAAACAATTAGGCAATTGAAATAAACAGCAAGGGACCATCATGAGGAGTGATGCAAGAGGAGGGCAAAAACAGATGGGATGTCTTTATTTGAAAAGGAGCAGTTTGCTGAGGAAAGAAAGGGAGGCAGGAATGGGGTAAATTGAGATTGAGATGATCTCAAGAGAAAGTTGAACATTAACTAATATTTACTGCTATTTTTAAAGAAATTGTGTGTAAAATTGACCCAAAACATTCTGCTTCATAAAATAACACTTCCAATTCACACTTCTGGTCTATAAATGTAATTAAAAATGTCAATTTACAGGCATTTTTAGCAAAACATCTGACACAGTGATGACCCCTGGTTATAAAGTAAGTCGTGATAATGACTCCACGTTCAGGCACATTTTCATACCCATGCCATTTTAAACTAGGGCTGAAATAAGCCAAACAGCACGTATAGAGTATGTGAGGACGTACAGAAAAGCCAAGTGAGAAATCATAAGCCTCCCACTAATAAAGAGTGTGTGAGACAGAGAGGGGGGCTACTATATTTAAACTGGGCCAGTGAACGCAATGGATTCCTCCTCAGCTCTTCTTGGAGTATGGCAGTAGGGGGTGTGTGTAGCCTCTACGGAGGCTGTCTCAAAGGGTTCAAATATGCTCGAGAACTCACTCACTGCTACACATTAACTCGCCTTTCTCACCACAGCAAGAAAAATGCCCCAGCTTGGAGGTGCCAATCAAAGGAATCAGAT
>JAVLUX010000201.1:9470000-9497500 GCA_032164185.1 Moxostoma hubbsi | reverse complement strand
TTCATTCTGGCATAAATGAGTCTGTAAGCATAAAGTCAACATGAACTCAAAATCAACACTATTTACTTTCTAAATACACATTCTTGGTCTTATTGTGAATGATTTATCGTGGTTTTTTACATTCGTCCAATGACGGTTACTGCACTAAATGTAAATAATGATACATTTGAAAAAATAAGCACTGCCATAGAACTAACTAACTAGCACTCCAAGCACTCTGAGCGGTATAACGTGTACCGTAGGCTACTGTAAGTAGCTTGAGGCTTGCTATACAATGTGGCATTACATAATTGCATGCCTGCCCACATACTGTCCAAATAAGGATTAACATGATTGCATTTTTGGGTCTCATTTTCCGTTCTTGTCGTATAATGTGAGCATTCCAAATGAACCGCAGACCGGCCGCACTCATAGCATAACAGCGAGTAAAAGAAGCCATGATGCGCGCAGTTTGCGGATGTTCGCGCCAGACTCCAGCGATAAAACAAGTGAGGATTTTGAAAGTTTCACTTTAATTTAACGTTCGTGTTGTGTTGGTTCATACATGCAAGAGGAGGTGCTTGCTCCATTTCTGTGGAGATGATAGACGAAGAAACGTATTTTCTAATATAGGCAGAATCTTCATGCGAAATAAGGGCTTGTGTGTTTTATTGGAGAGCCTTAATATAAAGTGTGAAAGTGAAGAATGTAGGACAGAAATAGATTTCTATTGGATAAAATAATATAATTGGCTGGGTTGTCTGGGTTTCATAGGCTAAATTACAGTGTAAATGTAAAGTTGACCAACCAGCCAGGTCTCCTAAGCAACCATTTGGCCTGGTTGCTAGGGAGGGTAGAGTTACATGGGGTAACCTCCTCGTGGTTGCTATAATGTGGTTCTCGCTCTCGGTGGGGAGCGTGGTGAGTTGAGCGTGGATCCTGCGGAGAATAGCATGAAGCCTCCACACGCTCCATGTCTCTGCGGTAAAACGCTCAACAAGTCAAGTGATAAGATGCACGGATTGACGGTTTCAGATGTTTCAGACCGGACTGAGGCGAGTCACTACGCCACCACGAGGACTTGTAGCGCATTAGGAATTGGGCATTCCAAATTGGGGAGAAAATCCCCCCAAAAAAGGAAAATGTTTTATCATATAAAATAATACTTAGCATGTCATTCTATCCCTGTGCACTATTGAAAGTGCCTAAAATGGGTACACAAATGTCGGAACTGGACCTTGGAGCAGCAGAAGAAGGTCATCTGATCCAATGAGTCCTGTTTAATTTGACATCACGTGGGACAGTCGTATACGTGTGCACCGTTTATCTGGGGAACTGATGGCACCAGGATGCACTGTGGGAAGACGACAAGCAGGTGGAGGGAGTGTGATGCTCTGGGCAATGTTCTTATGGGAAACCCTGGGTCCGGCCATTCATGTTTTGGCCATCAATTTGACACGTGCCACCTACCTAAACATCATTGCAGACCAGGTACACCCCTTCATGGCAACGGTATTCCCTGATGGCTGTGGCCTTTTTCAGCAGGAAAATGCACCCTGCCACACTGCACACATTGTTCTGAAATGTTTTTAGGTATATGACAAAGAGTTCAAGGTGTTGGCCTCCAAATATTCCAGATCTCAATCCGATTGGGCATCTGTGGGATGTGCTGGACCAACAAGTCCGATCCATGTCAGCTCAACCTCGCAAATAACAGGACTTGAAGGATCTGCTGCTAATGTATTGGGGCCAGATACCACAAGACTCATTCAGGGGTCTTGTAGTGTCCATGCCTCGCCGGGTCGGCACTGGTTTGGCGGCAAGCGTAAGACCAACATCATATTAGACAGGTGGTCATAGTGTACAGTGTATGATCTATTTAATTTGTTTAACCCTTATGAAAATTAACCATGGTTTTACGGTAGTAAAATTAGTAGTAACCATCACTGTAGTAATCATGTTTCTTTGGTCGGAAACTATAGTTTTGATCAAATTAACCATGATTTTAAGCAAAGGAGGGTTTGTCCCCATAGGCGACGTTGTTGCCGGTGAAGTCTGGTAAGGTCCTGCCTTACAACAGGCCTACAAACCCTCAGTCCAGCCTCTCTCGGCCTATTGTGGACAGTCTAAGCACTGATGGAGGGATTGTGCATACCTGGTGTAACTCGGGCAGTTGTTGTTGCCATCCTGTAGCTGTCCCGCAGGTGTGATATTCTGATGTACCGATCCTGTGCAGGTGTTATTACACAGTTTCTGCCACTGTAAGGACGATCAGCTGTCCTTCCTGTCTCCCTGTAGCGCTGTCTTAGGTGTCTCACAGTTCCGACCTTGCAATTTATTGCCCTGGCCACATCTGCAGTCCTCATGCCTCCATGCAGCATGACTAAGGCACATTCACGCAGATGAGCAGGGACCCTGGGCATCTTTCATTTGGTGTTTTTCAGAGTCAGTAGAAAGGTCTCTTTAGTGTCCTAAGTTTTTATAACTGTGACCTTAATTGCCTACCGTCTGTAAGCTGTTAGTGTCTTAATGACCGTTCCACAGGTGCATGTCCATTAATTGTTTATGGTTCACTGAACAAGCATGAAAAATACAATTTAAACAATAAAGATCTGTAAAGTTATTTGGATTTTTAATATTTTAAAAATTATTATCTTTTACCAAATTATCTTTAAAATACAGTGTCCTGAAAAAGGGACGTTTCATTTTTTGCTGAGTTTATGTGATTCCAAGCAATTAGTTATTGTATAAAATTCACATAATTCCTCTGTTTGTGTTTTTGTGTCTTAATCTATTGCATAAATTTTTTTGAGCCTATGCTGTGGCTTTGTTGGATTCATTTTCAACATGGCAATACTATACTATGACACTTGACAATGTTAATAAATGGCTTTTATTGACAAAATTTTTGCTTATCTTATATATGTATTTTAATGAGATTAGATACAATTGTTCAAGGGGAATTTTAAGCAAGTCATATCGTCATTTCACTTTCCTTTTTCCAGGTAGATTAATAAAAAGTGTACGCTGTATTAATTACATAAGACCACATGTGCAAAATCTATGTGAAAAATAATAATAATAATAAGTTGAACCCTATATACGCATTTACACAAACTTGAGAAAACCAAAAAGTGTGAGTTTGTGCCTGCTCTCCCCTAAATTAGGATCTACACCTTAATAGCTATTCTTTATTTTTTCTAAGATTGTGTACACGTGTGTGTCCACTCATTCACCATATGCACTCTGCTGCATCTCATTTCCAGTCATGTCATTAGGACAGCGTAAATCACACTCTCTGAGCGTTTCATTGAGAAAATAGCTGAGCTCAAACTGGCAAGCAGCCAATCATGGAGAGTGACCCTGGAAGACGTGTGAGTGATGGGATGCATGGCTACGAAGACAGGCTGAAGCACTTGAGGGTGCTGCTACTCGGAAGTGAACACTTGTGATCTGGTGGCTGCTGGGAATACTGAATATTGTCCTGTACCATACTGCACTGCAAGGGGTTTTAATACATCTGTTTCGGCACAGAAACTGCTATCAGCATACATAGATCTGAGAACAGATGCAGCTTTTATATTAATCAACTGAATTGATGAGCTTATCTGGAAATGTAAGCGCAGCGTGGTTCTAGCGGGAAGACTAGCAGCTGTACATCATCGCACCATTAGCGGGGTAACTCCTAGCCAATCACATGTAAGCCATTGCTTTATAAGTCTGCTCACAATCTATCACATTGCTGTTTCAGTGTGCTAACACGGCAACCTCCACCACCCCACCACCCCACCACCACACCACCACCTGTTGAGTCCTGTCCGGCACAGGGGGATAGGCTCCTCACCCCTGCCTCCTATCTCCGGCAGGATATGACGGTTCCGAGTACAACTTCTTCGGACCGCCAGACGGGGCTTACACCAAAGAGAGACATTACTTCCTGTTTTATATTCATCAAATAAATGTCATCTTAAATTTCACTCAAGTCAGCAAATCTTCCTGATAGAACTAAAGTGAAACATAAAATCCCAAATGATTCAGAGGTGCCTATGATTCACCAGACTGATCTCACTATGAAATCAGCAACAGTAGGTTGATAGTTTTGCAGGTACAATTTTTTTTACTAGAGGTCGACTGATAGTGGAGTTTGACGATATGATAACAAAGGTGGTGGAAAAGGCCGATAACCGTTTAATCGGACAACAGTTTTTCAAATCGATTCATAGGATTTAAAAAAAAAATAAAAAATGTATTCTTTCCTTACTATGAAAGCACAGACTTACTATATATCCCCCCCCCCCCGCACCCTGGTAGCGGTTCTCCCGCTCCAGGCGGTCGGTCCTCGAGCCCCCCCCCCCTCGCGGTCGGCGGTCTCAGACCCCGCCGTGTTTCAGCGGCTGGAAGGGGACTCCTCGTCCCCCGGCAGACGGCCGCGGCTGCTCCGTTGGGGTGGACGGTAGAAGCGAAACTCTACTACGGCGTATCCCTCCTCCTTCCCGGATTTCGGCACCAGTGTAAAGTATTTCAATGGAAAGGAGGAGGCGAGAACCGGCTTGACAATATAAATCATATTTTCATCGTAAACTTAAAACAAAGGACAAACACACACTCTCTCGTCGCATCACCGTCTGCCATCGGTCTTTATCCCTCTCGGAGGCTTGAATAGCCCGATACGGGACCGGGTGTGTATTAACACGACCCAGCCCCGCCCTCCGCCCTGCCACAGTATACTCAGGCCATTCATTACTTATATTTTTAAATAATTTCAATAGACTTTTTTTATGCATGCCATATACTTGAAAGCACATGAAACATAACTTGTCTTCAGCAAGGGGTCACAATAGTAACTGCTAAACAAAGTGTTTAAAAATGCAAAATGATCAGCTATAACTCCGAGGACCTCTTTCCCACTTCCTGCTCATGGTGGATGCAACAGTAGGACACGCAGTCTGACAAATTTGAATTTTTCTTCATTTTAAGTCTCTGCGGTCATAGCTTCAACATGTCAACTCACTGTGAAAGTTACAGTATTTAACTGAGGAAAAAACAGAAATGGCTCCAGTGTACAACAAAAAAAATATTAAATTTTGTAAATATTGAATTTGCAGAATAGTGTGAAAACAAAAAAGAAAAATTATAGAAAGCATTTAATCACTTAACTCCTTTACAGAATACTAGCATTTAATAATTAAATATTTTACACTCTTGTTGGAAGGATCAAATCGTGTCTGACGGAATTGACACAAATTACAGTAAGATGTATGTTATGAAGTAAATAAAAAAATATAGTGTTTTTATAATAACCTCTTTCCTAAACTAAAAAAAGTTATACTTAAAACATGTTTAGTCCCTTATCAAGAATCAGCGCACTAATAAACTAGAAAACTCACTCTTTTACAAGACTGAATTAAACTATTGTGATAAACAGCAGCAATACACTAAACATGTAGCATAAAAAATAATAAATCCTGTATGTGAACTATCAATTTACATGAACCGTCAAAAAGAACTGACGCAGTAAAATTAAGTTCCCAGCGCAAAATATAAGAAAAATATTTATTTAAATGGGTTCATAAATGACTATCCAAAAGAACTAAACCCTTAAATTTTAAGGGTTCCCAGCGCTACATAAAAGGATGGTTTAGGTGAGTGTTTTTGATTACTCCATCGTGTGTGTAATAACTGCAGCGTTTTATGACGGTATGAAAATACTGGTCATTATTTAATCCTCAAAAGTGCTCATTGTGTCAACACAGAACCTTGTGAACACGACTCGGTTTCCAGGCAGACTGATGAAACGTCCTGTGAGCAGAAGTTCAAACCAGCCAACATGATTTGCAATGAGTGGCTCGAGAAAGCGCTTTCCGATTCTGTGTGCTCTGTGCATCATACAGTTAAAGCACGGACTCTGGCCGGTCCATGAGCGTGCCATCTGAGGCGGAGATCTAAGGGTTTAGTCCATCCAAAATTGAAAATTCTCTCATGATTTACTTCCCTTTAAGCCATCCCAGATGTGAATGACTTTCCTTCTTCAGCAGAACCAAAATTAATAATTTTATAAGCCCATTTCAGCTCTGTTTGTCCATACAATGTATGTAAATGGGTGCCATTTGACTGATGGCTGCTTGACGGTCCAAAAGGCATATTTAGGCAGCATAAAAGTAATCCACATGACTCCGGTCGATCAGTGAATGTCTTCAGAAGCAAATCGTTAGGGTAGTGTAAGAAACAAATTGATCACTTCCTCAGTTGTAAACAAAGTGTGCACCTCCGACTTTGCGCTTCCGCCATGCGACGATAACATGATGAATTTGAATTATCTATATATTTTTTACACAAGCCTGTTGATTTACTTCAGAAGAAATTTATTGATTGACTGGAGTCATGTGGATAACTTTTATGCTGCTTAAATATGACTTTTGGGCCGTCAAACAGCCAGCAGCCTGATGGCACCCATTTATATGCATAGACAAACAGAGCTGAAACCGGCTTATTAAAAATCTTCATTTTGGTTCTGCTGAAGAAGGAAAGTCATTCCCATCTGGGATGGCTTAAAGGGAAGTAAATCGAGAGTGTTGATGCCTGGGTGAAATAACCCTTTAACTTCTCAACACTGGTGATGGCCTAAATTCGAATCACTGCCCCTAGTGGCCAAAGATGGAAGTGTTGAACGTAGTATTATATATGAAAAAAGGGAAGATCCATCCATCCATCCATCGTCAACCGCTTATCCTGTGTACAGGGTCGCGGGGGGCTGGAGCCTATCCCAGCTAACATTGGGCGGAAGGCAGGGTACACTCTGGACAGGTCGCCAGTCCAAAAGGGAAGATATAAAAAATAAAAGTAATAAATTACTGCGGTACTGGCAGAGAATGCCTGAAGGCAAAACAACTCCTCTGACTTAACTAATGGCATCTCAATTCATGACTACAGTACTAAAATACTACAAATGGCATACTATCTTTCTCAGCCTTTTACTGCACTGCTCAGATCTATATGAGAATTCAGGCCAAGCACATGTCAATCATCCTGATTGAATCCATTAGTTCAAACTGATAGGCTGAGCTTGTCAAAATGGGGTCTAAGCATACTGCTGTAAAAATAAGCCCAATGTTATGTGCCTAGGCTCATAGGAATAGAGTAGGCAAAAGTGTGTGTGTGTGTGTGTGTGTGTGTGTGTCTCTCTCTCCGGATAGAAGATCCCCTCAGCTGTGGGTGATTATAAGGTGACAAAACAGTAGTAGGTGGGGCAGCAGAAACATAGCAATATTGTCCTGCAGTGCCTCCATGTGTCTGACTTTGGTAGAGCAAGAAGGAATTCAAATAAGTATGTTCACAGCTCCACCTAGAGATCATGAAAACTACGGAAAAACCATTCTGTACAAGTGGGAAGATGAAACTGATGATCACTGCAAGCTTAATACGCAAAGATAAAACAACTGAATATACATCTGACTTCAAGAAAAGTAAAGGGGAAGTCACATAACATGACTATGTTCATGTTAAAATATTTTTAGCTTTCATTATATCCATCTTTTCCCAAAACACGGAAGTGTCTCCTGATTCAGTGTCCATATCAAAAACTAACCATGGTATTTTGTAGTAAAATCATAGTAACCACAAAATTATCCATGGTTACTATGGTAACACCATATTACTCTAGTAACTCCATTGTTAATTGCATTAAAACTGTGGCATCTGCCAAAAAAAACATGGTTCCTACAATATTACTATGGTAACACCATTCATTTCACCCAGATCAAACCTTTTGGCAAACTCCAGGCAGGCTGTCATGTGCCTTTTACGGAGGAGTGGCTTCTGTCTGGACACTCCACCATACAGGCCTGATTGGTGGAGTGCTGCAGAGATGGTTGTTCATCTGGAAGGTTCTCCTCTCTCCACAGAGAACCGCTGGAGCTCTGTCAGAGTGACCATCGTGTTCTTGGTCACCTCCCTGACTAAGGCCCTTCTCCCCCCGATCGCTCAGTTTGGCCGTGCGGCCAGCTCTAGGAAGAGTCCTGGTGGTTTCAAACTTCTTCCATTTAAGGATGATGGAGGCCACCGTGCTCATTAGGAACTGCAGAAATGTTTCTGTACCCTTCCCCAGATCTGTGCCTCGATACAATCCTGTCTCGGAGGTCTACAGACAATTCCTTGGACTTCATGGCTTGGTTTGTGCTCTGAGATGCACTGTTAACTGTGGGACCTTATATAGACAGGTGTGTGCCTTTCCAAATCATGTCCAATCAACTGAATTTACCACAGGTGGACTCCCAATCAAATTGTAGAAACATCTCAAGGATGATCAGTTGAAACATGATGCACCTGAGCTCAATTTTGAGTGTCATGGCAAAGGGTGTGAATACTTAAGTACATGTGAATTCTTTATTTATTTATTTTTTTATAAATTGCAAAGATTTTAATCAAACTTCTTTCACGTTGTCATTATGGTGTATTGTTTGTAGGTTTTTGAGGAAAATAATGAAATTAATCCATTTTGGAATAAGGATGTAACATAACAAAAGCGCTGTGAATACTTTCCGGATGCACTGTATATTAAGTTTGACTTAATGCTTGTCTAACCTGGCTGTAACTTTGATTCTGTTGTAAAGGAACAAAATGACCACTGCCTGTAATTGTTCAAGATGGAGAGAGAGGCCGAAGACATTCCTCACGAAGACAAAAACAATGGCTTTGATATGAAATGATGTGTATGACCCTACCATAAATTTGAAGGACTTGTCATACTCATCAAGTGTTGAAATATACAAACATGCACATATCATCTCAGAAGCTAAGACATTTTGTTCACTGGCACATTGATCACAGTGCAGTTGAGTATGTTGTCCTTTAGAGGGCACCAATTGTAATATTATCGAAAGTGAAGCACATTTGTTCTTGAACCTGGATGATGCATCAAAGAAGGAAGGTGAGACATAATACTGTATGCATTGAGATTATTGTGCACATAATACTCTCCAAACTAAACCACACTCTATGACAATGCTCTCTGTCTCTGAAATAAGCATTACAAGCTCTGAACATCAGAGTTATGAAAACATAAGCAATAAATGGGTCTTAATTTATAAGCAAATATATTGGTTCTTTATTTTGAGGTGTTTGTCAGTAAACTTCTTCATACACTGTAGAAAACATAGCAGCCTATTTTACATTTACATTTATGCATTTGGCAGATTCTTTTATCCTAAGTGACTTACAGGGCACTTATTACAGGGACAATCCCCCCGGAGCAACCTGGAGTTAAGTGTCTTGCTCAAGGACGCAATGGTGGTGACTGTGGGGGTCGAACCAGCAACCTTCTGATTACAAGTGATGTGCTTAAGCCCACTACGCCACCACCACCACTCCACCATTGGAGTGGTGGTGGAGTAGGAAGTCTAAATGTCTGAATGGGTGTGAATAAGTGTCAGACTCTGCCCAGCCCCCAAAGCAGATTTTAGCTGGCCCCGCTCAGACCTTTGGGCCGACAGCAGATGGAATGGGTTCTCTGGCTGTATTTGCATATTCTAAATGGCTCAGAGAAATGATGGAGGACGGAGAGGTAAATGAATGTGAGCTCTGCCCTACAGAAGCAGATGGTCACAAGTGGACATAAACACATTGTTCATACAAACCTAAGCAAACTGTGACGTTTACAAACTCGAGCCCTTCTAAGTGCACTTTCTATTCACAATGATGTTGTTTAATCTAAACATTTAAATACTCACTTTTTTCAAAAGTATTGCCCCCATAGATGTAAACAATATGTGTTAACATGATTCATGTACAAATATACAACTTCATTGCTATGAGGATATTACACTGTAAACCCTAAAACAACTATAAAAACGTATCTGTTTCGCACTGTTTCATAGAAATTGTGTAATATGGAATCAACTGCTCACCCTTTTCTAGATCCACTGATATGCAGTAGAGATTTTGCATAGTTTTGTTAAAAAGCTGAATACACGGGGGCCTGCGTATCTCAGCGAGTATCGACGTTGACTATCAACCCTGGAGTCGCAAGTTTGAATCCAGGACGTGCTGAGTGACTCCAGTCAGGTCTCCTCAGCAACCAAATTGGCCCGGTTGCTAGGGAGGGTAGAGTCACATGGGGTAACCTCCTCGTGGTCGCTATAATGTGGTTCTCGCTCTCGTTGGGGCACGTGGTGAGTTGTGCGTGGATGCGGTGGAGAATAGCGGGAAGCCTCCATATGCACTATGTTTCCACGGTAACATCCTCCGCCACCCGGATTGAGGCGAGTCACTACACCACCATGAGGACATAGAGCGCATTGGGAATTGGCCATTCCAAATTGGGGAGAAAATAGGATGCGGTGGAGAATAGCAGGAAGCCTCCACATGGGCTAGGTCCGCGGTATCGTGCTCAACAAGCCACGTGATAAGATGCGCGGATTGACGGTCTCAGACGTGGAGGCAACTGAGATTTGTCCTCCACCACCCGGATTGAGGCAAGTCAATACACCACCACGAGGACTTTGAGAGCATTGGGAATTGGGCATGCCAAATTGGGGAGAAAAAGGGGAGAGAAAAAAGAAAGAAAGAAAAGAAAGCTGAATACACAAAGCAGTTTTGAGTCCGGAATCACTCGCGGGCAAGTAGAAGGTAACTTGTTCCAGCTATCGTTCTTAATCAAGTATTTTTTTATCTAATGTAAAACTAAACCAAATTATGTATTTTCACAATTAAGTTGAATAATGGCATACATAAATGACAGACAAATCATTATCCCAGAAAAATTAAATCCAAGTAAAATTGACGGTTTTTAATTTTTTTTTACATACCATACAGGCCTGTTCATCTATATTAAGACACCCATGTATTTACTTTATTATATAAATGTAGTTGCTTTAAAGAGGTTTGTTTGCAGCATTCACATATAAGGCAAAATTCTTGGAAACACATCTCAGATCTCTGAAATGAACCACATGTCAAAACTCGAGATGCACGGATGTATCCGCAAAACATTGGTATCAGCCGATAAAAGCAATTGTCTGCACAATCGGACATCAGCAGATTATTTAAAAACAGCCGATGGCCTGTTCGAAATATTTTATACCGTTAGAATATAAAAAGAGGTGGTGATGGCGTAGTGGCTAGAGCACAGGGCTGCTAATCAGAAGGTTGCTGGTTTGAACCCCACAGCCACCACCATTGTGTCCTTGAGTAAGACACTTAACTCCAGGTTGCTCCGGGGGGGATTGACCCTGTAATAATTGCACTGTAAGTCACTTTGGATAAAAGCATCTGCCAAATGCATACATGTAATTCAACAAGGTAGACCTACCTTTAAAACTTTTATCACAATTAATTATATTACTCTTATATTATATTATATAAGCTTAAACAGCAATGAATGAGTTTGTTAAAGCTAGATTGGATGCTGATTCATCTAGAATTCAGTACATGTGAGTTAAAGGAATAGTTCACCCAAAAATTGACCCGTTTACTCACCCTAATGCCGCCTCAAACTTACATTTTTGTCTGTTTCTCACCAAATACATTTTTCATTTTGGACTTTTTCTCACACAAAGGGATCCTATTTCTTCAGAAGACATGGATTGAACGACTCAAGTCGTATGGATTACTTTTATGGTGTCCTTTTCTGAGCTTGAAAGTTTTGGGCCGCATATGATTACATATGATATTATCTGTGTTTGTGTTCTGCAGAGGAAAGAAAGTCTCACAAGTTTGTGACGGCATCAGGATGAGTAAAAGATGAGAGAATTCTAATTTCAGGGTGAACTATCCCTTTAAGAGCAGTAAAAAAAAAAAAAGAAGAAGCTTACCAATTAATGGGAGCATGACAGGAATCTATACACAATTCAATTAAATAATGTTAATGTGCTTTGTGTTTCAGCATTTCTTTTATAACTGACAGGGATGGATTACCGAACGGGCCAGTGTGGCCAGTGCCCAGGGGCCCTTGACTACCAGGGGACCCTTGACTGCCCGGGGGTGCCCAGGGCTTTAAGTCCTCGCGATCTAGTTTGGTGATCCTCCCTGCTTGAAAACACTTTTGGGCATGAACAACGAACCCCCCCAAACCCCCCCAAACCCAACTCCGCCCCCAGCCAAACAACTTTCGGGTGGAGCGGGGCCCTTGGAGATAATTGGCCCTAGCACCTTACCAAGTCATAATCCGTCCCTGATAACTGAGACCAGTTTATCTAAAACATTTCAACGGGTAGAAACATGGAGAATAAAGTTTTCGTTTGAAGATGAGTAATTTATTATTATTGTTTTGTAACAAGCTAGCATAAAAAAATCACAACCACCAAATTATCGCTCTCATTACTGGCAGATGTTACCTTAAATAATCAGATATAGGTACTGTGTTTGCACACAGAGTTTGTATCGGTGCATCCCTAGTGAGAACATCCTGACAATATGTGATCGGCCCACATTGTCAGATCAGTTCTGCCTGCTCTTGCTTAGAGGAAGACAGTATGACACAAATGCAAAATTGAGATGCAGGGGGCACATCCTCAGGCTGGGAGAACACCGTGACAGGAACCCAAGGCTCAGTGCACTGATGCTAAAAACCAGACTTAAACGAGCTACGTCGGTTTAAGGGACAGGAGCCTAAATTGATGTAATGTATTTGCGTGGTATTCAGGTCTGGCAAAGTAATTATGTAAAGTAATAGAACTAATGCAGAGACACAGTTGCATGGTAATTGCTGAGTTGCATTCGAGAGTTCAATAACAACAGGAGTTGTTAAATGATTTCTGAATCCCCAACCACCCAACACAGCAATGAACACACATTAAAACACACTGGAGTCCCAGAGGACCCCTCTGTCTGGAACAGGTCCCCAACTCGTGACAATTAGCCAAATTGATGCAAGATAAAATAGAATATAAGAGGAGAGTTGAAAAGAAGGACCAAAGGAAAACAGGGGAGGGAGGGAGAGAGGGAGAAAGAAATTAATACACCAGAAAAGGAAATTGGAAAAGGCCAGCGTAGAGCGAGAAGAAAGACAATGGCTTGGTCTTTAAAAGGACACTCAGCTGTCAAACCTTCCTTAGTTTTGCCTTCTCTTCTCATCAGTCTCATCCCTTAATCTCTCTCTGTTTCAAACCTCCTTTTTATTGCTACTTATTTAATTAATTTACTGTCCATTACACAATTCCCTTAGGTGTTGCAATCTCCTATAACTACAATGAGTGGTTGTGGCATAGTGGGCTAAAGTACATAACTGGTAATCAGAAGGCTGCTGGTTCGATCCCCACAGCCACCGCCATTGTGTCTTTGAGCAAGACACTTAACTCCAGGTTGCTCCGGGGGGGATTGTCCCTGTAATAAGTGCACTGTAAGTCACTTTGGATAAAAGCATACGCTAAATGCATAAATGTACGATTTTAGCGTGCATCCAGGCACATAAATAAATTGTGCATCTTTTGCTCAGGTCATGCTAAAAACGTTATTAAAAACACATTCTTGATGAAAACTTATAGGCGATGTCTCTATCAAAAAACTGATTAGCGAGGGCCTGGGTAGCTCAGCGAGTACTGACGCTGACTACCACCCCTGGAGTCACGAGTTCGAATCCTGGGCATGCTGAGTAACTCCAGCCAGGTCTCCTAAGCAACCAAATTGTCCCGGTTGCTAGGGAGGGTAGAGTCACATGGGGTAACCTCCTCGTGGTCGCTATAATGTGGTTCTCGCTCTCGATGGGGCACGTGGTGAGTTGTGCGTGGATGCCACGGAGCATGGCGCGAAGCCTCCATATGCGCTATGTCTCCACGGTAACATGCACAACTCACCACGTGATGAGAAGCGCGGATTGACGGTCTCCGACGCGGGGGCAACTGAGATTCATCCTCCGCCACCCATATTGAGGCGAGTCACTACGCCACCACGAGGACTTAGAGCGCATTGGGAATTGGGTGGTGATTAGCCATTTAAATTGCAAGGCAGGACTTCCATTCCTAAAACAGCGCGACCATTTCTCCCATTCAAAAGTATACCAGTGACCCATATCATCCTGTACAATCTCTGATCTCAATAACACCCTGTAATTGGACACTTTACCTTGCGGAATAAATTAATCATGGCTTTCTTTATCTGCAAAGGCAAATGAAATATTTTGCTTTTGCATGACGCAACATCTACCCCACGGGTGGCAGATAAGCAAAACATTACTGATTGCATCTTCAAGCAAATCTGCAATTAACTGTGCAGTGAATGATATTATGCAGTTAACCAAGCCTTTGCTAAGCCCCGCCTCAAAAGTGTTTCTGACCAATCCTATTTTAGCAACTGTTGTCATCCGCCATTTCCT
This sequence comes from Moxostoma hubbsi, assembly GCA_032164185.1. NCBI lineage: Eukaryota > Metazoa > Chordata > Actinopteri > Cypriniformes > Catostomidae > Moxostoma > Moxostoma hubbsi. Next base: position 9,483,216 of record JAVLUX010000201.1, on the reverse strand, counting down.
TAACCAGCGTTTTCTTTTTTTTCCCATTGAGTGTCTATGGGAATATTGTGTGTTTGAGTAGGTTTTAGTCGAATCTTATAGAAATCATCCACAAAAACAACCTGGTTGCAAACACTTGTAATAGTGACACAAGGTACCTACAGAGGATACACAGTATTTTTCTTTCTTTTTAAAAAAATATTTAAATAAACTTCGAGAAGAGCATAACATGGATTAAACTGTGTCAGCCCTCATTCCCAAAAGAACATGTAAACATCGGCATGGACACTTACATTTGGTCCAAGGTAAATTAAAGCTAATAACTTGATTGATTTGGACCATAGTAGAGGCGATGGTAAATAAAGAGTTCACAACATCATAGCAAGTTATGAGACATTAAGAGCAGTGATGTTCACTTACACTAGTTTTATCAGGTGTGTAATGTGATACTGAAATATATGGACTCACCACGGGTATAAATCAACACTGAAACTATCTACAGAGGCAAATCAGGATACATTTGTGTCTGTTGGCATGAGCTCCTCTCAGGGGACAGAGTGCAGAGTGCAGCTGCCAAGCAAATTAAGAAGTTCTGTTAATACAAAAATCAATCTGGATGACATTGAATTATCGTACTCCTTGCGCCTCTTGCGTCATACTCCACAAATCATCCCTGTCTCCCTCCCTCTGTTTTAAATCAACATTTAGTTACCTGCGGCCTTGCTAATGTTAAAAAAGTCAGTTTTATGGCAGCTAAAAATAGCATTATGGGCTTAGGTCTCTCCTACGAATAGAAACAGAGGGAGCGTCCACTCGAAAGCCCCAATATATCTATAAAATGACAAGCATAAATCGAATGTGTTGTATCTTGGATGTTTTTAGATGTGTAGCTTATGTACAGTACTTCTGTGTGCATTGTTTGTGTATTTATCTGCATCTCTGCTGTGTGACAGGCTCCCTGGGCTCATATTTAGCTACAGCTGATTACTCCAGGGCCAGTGAGTGAGTGAGACTGCGAGCGAGCAAAGACCCAATGTAAATGAAAGAAAGGGAGAACGAGGGAGTGAAAAATGACAGAGGAGGTGAAAGTGCATTATTTGGCAGTGACCTATTCGAGTAACCTAGTAACCTAACCAGTAATGTCACGTCTCCCTGCTGCTACTCCTGCAATAGTGAGTGGGTGAGTGAGTGTGAGAGTGGAAGCTTCAACACTCCTGAACAGAAATCGTGACTGGATTCAACTGCAACTCAGGGTTCATTGTTGCTCAGTCCCAATGTGACGCAAAAACACAGACACACAGAGACAAAAGCACATGCTTCTACGCACCAGAGACCTGCAGTTGAAGACACGAGTATTTGTGCTTACAATGTCAAGGTGAAAGAGAACTCGAAATGGTAATGTTTGCCGTTTTTTAAAGTAAACGTACGGCTGTCAATTGATACATTTTTAATCAAATTAATGACATCACAATGAATACATATACCAGTCTTGGCTGGGAAAGGCCCCTCAAATAAAGATAATTCACTATATAATAATTACATTAATGATAAATAGAATAAATCAGATAATTCATTACATTATAGTGGCAGATGAGTAAAGCATTGATTAGAAGTGGCTTTAGAAGTCAATATATTGCTTGGTTTGTTTCCATATCATTGAACCTATAGCCTATCACTGGCCTATACTCACTTTATAGCCACACAATGTGTATAGTATGCTAATATGCATGTTAACATGATTTTAGTGTGATATTGTGTAATAATATCCAGTTTTACAGCTTTGTTGCCATGACAACGCAATGCCAAAAACCTAAAATGACACTACTTTTAGCAGAAGTTTGAACAGAAGAATTAATGAAAATTTTATTTTATTTTATATATTTAACACATGCGTAAGGAGGATGATTTTGGTGCATCTCATTGTACTTGCATGCATCATCTTCAGCCATAAACGCCACGTTTTTAGGATACTGCTTTAAGTTAATGCAGTCTGAATTTGACATTTTTAAATCGCCGCTCCATCCAGTTGTCTTTGATCAGTCCGTACAGCTGCGCCTGCCTACACAGCTGGAGTTGCGCTTACTGCCCCCTGGTGACTGCAAATTGAAAAGAAATGGAGGTGGCATCTCAAGGTTGAATTGAAAATTCCTTATTATGATTAATTGTGCTAATTATTTTACACATCAGTTTTTTTAAATAGAATTAATTGCCTGAGTCATAATACTTTCCCCTTTACCCAGGGCTGTAACCACAATATACATTGAAGGAGAGAAGCCCCCCCTCCCACAATAATCAGGTATGGCCAAATTGCCCGCCCCCCGAAAGCTAATGAACTCCCCCCAGTCCATTATGCACCGCTGTCTAATTGTCATTGCATTTGTCACTTTCAGGAGAGCAGACTCAGTGCTGTGTCTTGCTCTGAAGCCGGACTGATATTTGTCTAAATTACATTTTTATTTAAAAACGAGGAAAGCTGATGAAAAACAACCTTCTCCGGAACTTTAGAAAGAAGAGTGTGTTTTGAGATGGGGCGATAATTAATTAGATCTATAGGATCGAGGTTTGCCTTTTTAAGCAGGGGCTGCAACACAGCATGTTTAAAGTGGGATTGAACCGTACCATTGATTAGAGAGCTATTTACTATAGACAGTATGCTGGGACCAATAGATCTAATGCTTCCACCAGAAGATGTGGAGGAACATCATCCATAGAACAGGAAGCAGGCTTCAAATGACAAATGGGAATTTGATTAAATGAGATGAAATTGAAGTTACCTCAGTAAAGTCTATTGGAGAGGAGGGACATGCCAGATCTTATGACATCAATTTTGTTAATGAAAAACGTATGGAAAATCATTCAAAGGCAGCGGGGGTTGGATCAGGAAATGAGGTGACAACAGGATTAAGTACTGCGTTTATAATACGGAATAGGATTTTTGGACTATGCGCATTTTTGTAGATTCAATCAGAGAAATAGTTTGCTCTGGCAGCTTTAACTGTGTGCTGGTAGTTAAGCATGCTGTCCCTCAATATTTCATAGGCTACATCTTCCTCTCTACCTCCTGCCCCTCCTAAGAGCACGAGTTTCATTATTGAGTCAGGGCTGTGCTCTTGTTTTAGGTTTTTTTAGCTTTAATAGGAGCTATCGATTCATCTCATTGCAACCAGAGCAAGGAGGGGGAGACCCTACAGAACATGCAAGTGGAAAAAAAAAATAGGCATCAGAAAAATGCTTGGCTGTGCTTGAATTAATAGAACGAGCATGACAGCCAGCAGGCCTAGACTCCAGTACTGGAAAAGACAGGACAGTTTTGAAAATAACAATCTTATGATCAGAGAGGATTATATCTTCTATGTCTACACTTAAAGTAGGAAGTCCTAATGATACAATCAGATCAGGAGTATGACCTTGTTTGTGTGTAGAGCCCAAGACAGATGGAGTGAGATTAAAAGCATCAGTCATTTCTAGAAACTCCTTAACAAGAGGCTTACACGGACAGCAAACATGAAGGTTAAAATCACCCGGGATTGAAAGCTTATGAGCATTCGGCACAATGAAAGATTCACAAATCTGAAAACTCCTTTATAAATGGCTTATTATAGTTTGGGGGTCCGTGAGTGCACATAGAACAGAACTACAAGCGTCCAATTTAAGCAACACCACTTCAAAATTAGCAAAGCTTTCGACAGACAATGAGCGACATTTAAAACGATTTTTGAAAAGAGTGGCAACACCCCCACCCCTACCAACAGTCCTTGAAGAACTCACAAAGTTACAGTCTTTGGGAGATGCTTCAGATGGCAGATTGAACCACGTACTGAACCACGTCGCAGTTATAAAAAGAAAGTCCAACTCACATGAAGAAAATACAGTAAATCATTCTGTGGCAGCGGGGGCGTGGTCAAGCAACCGTCCGGGAGAGAAAGCAGCAAGGGCGCTTGCACCTGAGCTAATTCATGTCTAACACCTGTCTCTAATTCCAGTGAGCACGGGGAGAGCGGCACAAAAGCAGCTACAGAACCTCCAGAGAGGAGGAGAGAGTGACAAGGGAGCCCAGTGTTCCCAGGAAGAGGCGAGAAACCGGCTGAACACATGAAATCATAGTTTAATGGAGAACTCAAAATACAAACACATAAGACAACGGACATGTCTGTAATGATCTCTCTCTAACACACCGCTCTCCGCGATTGGCCTTTATCCCTCTTGGAGGCATGATCAGCCTAATATGGGACCGGGCGTGCGTAATCACGCCCCCGGTCCTACACTCCGCCCTGCCACACATTCATAATAAATGTCTTGTTTGATTAAGATCTTCCGTTTATTAAAGCCATCTTCTCTTCGGTAGAATCCGTTGTGTAATCAGCTGATTGACACGGCTGTGTGAAACTGCCAAGTTGTGATTTCGGCAGCGGAGTGTAATCCAAGACTTCAAGGTCGCAGAGATTTACTCCTCTCTTACGGATGTGCAGCACCACTGATGCAAACCTGGATGTCGACGTTGATGATTGAACTGGAAAAACAGGAACAAGGCTGGTGTTTCTCTCTTCAAGAGAGCGTAAGGAGAAAAACCAACCATGACAAGGGTTAGAGACAGGGAACCTCGGACTTGCGGGACCCTGGATTCAAGAAGGAACACGGAAGGAACTTCTGAATCACTTGTGCCAAAACACCGTCTCACTTTCCGTTTTCTGTGGCATTTCCTTCTATGGTGAGCACAGTCCGGCATGCGACATATGTTCGCTGGTAGCAGAGTAAGAAACGATGGATCAGGAAACTCCCCCGGAACTCCCCCGGACAGCGATCCCCAAAGGAGGTTCGAATATTAAGGAGACAGAGATCATAAACCGAAACGAATGCAACTTTTTGTGCAGACAAACACACGATCAGGATAACCAAACACAAAACAGGTAGCACAGACACCAGGCGACGGCTTGTCAACAGCCACACTGGCGCCATCTTGCCAACCTCTTGTTAGAGTGGTCTGAAAGGTCAGCTTCTGGCTCAGTCGATACTGTGAGTTTGGACTGGACTACATGTTTGTTCCAACGGTAGGGTCAATAGGACTATTTTTGCATTTCCATTTTGTCCTCCTTCTGGCTCACAAATACACAGTTCATATGAATGGACTTCAATTATAAACTGAAGTCAGCAGAGGATTTCACTGAAGCTGACAAGTTCGTGAGGAGAATGCTCCCGCTAATTACAACACATAAATATAAACAGGCTTTTTCCGACAGCTTGTCTGCAAACATACCTTTACCTCAGACACTCTTTTTTATATTTGCATTATTATGTTTCCATCTTGGTCTGATTTTGGTCCCTTTCCATTACAGATTTCAAGTAATATCCGTTACCCGTTGAGCACAAGGCATTCGCATTCACTAACTGCTGTCAGGTTAGCAATGACATGCACAGCCGCACATACCGATACTGTACACACACAGGGTTTAAATGAAGCAGGGGTCATCACTGTGTCCATCATTGTGACTCGAACACACCCCCACATGTTCTGCCCTTCATACTCGAAGATATAATAGGAGATGAACATTTTGAGGGACAGTTTGAGAAGACGTGTTCCAATGGATTTAGAGGAGGCATTGAAATGGTGGGACAGACTTACAATTCCAAATCCAGATTTTTAGTTTTATTTCACAACATTAGGAAAGTTAGTCACTGGTGAATAGGGTTGCCACCCGTCCTGTAAAATACGGGATCGTCCCGTTTTAAAAATGAAAAGTCGCAGCCTGTTTCGAATCTGAGATTTAAGCTGGTCAGATGGCATCACGGCAAATTCGTTCAAGATCGTTAATTTAACCTTGATATTAGCTGTAAATGTTGCTGATAAGGGACCGTCTAAAAAGTCCAACCATAGTGCTAAAACGTCCTAATACTCTCAGGGGTGTCTGAAAAGTCCACAAAAGAGACATCTGCTGATTTTAAGGTTAATGCTCTATCAAGTCTTAAATCAACAAAACCAACCTCCCGACCCTAAACCTTAAACCTAAACCCAACCGATAGTGATAGAAAAAGCAAATGTGGGATGAAAAACAATTGCTGAAGCAACCACGTCATTTTGTGCTGCTTCTATGACACTTTTGGCTCACATGTCGACTCGCGCGCTCTTCGGGACTCATACCCGGTCCTTTACATAGCAAGTGCAACGCACTAACAGTTGAGCTGCTGCGCAATTTGCGCACTCAAACAAGCTTTTAATTGCAGTTGGTTATGCAAAGCAAACGTTAAAATGTATCAGCTTACAGCTTAAGTCCTGCGCTATAGGTAAAAGTGTTTACATGTCATAAGATAGCATTGTGTGAGAAACGGGATGAAAATTATTTGTTTACGAACTGATAATGTGCCGTTTTACTCATGATTTGTGAAAGGAATTCAAAGGGAAGTCCTCAAGGGTTCATTTGATCAGGAAACTGCCACGTTAAAATCATTTTGCAAAAATGGAGAGACAAGGTATCGCAACAGAGAAAACGTTATACTTACTCCCATTGTTTTCTTCTGGCTTGTGGAGTGCTTTGTAGCTTATGCGACTGGTGTGCTTTGATGACATCACGGTGGTCCACCAGTCCTCCTCTCCTCCTGACTGGGGGCAATAGAGAGCCACTGGTGGGCATCAAAGAGTAAAGTGTCCCATCCGTCACCACATCCTCCCCTCCGTTAGACCTGCTGTAGTCGAAGGAGTCAGTATGACATGTTGCGTTACTCATGTCATAAACGGTGTGGTAGTAGGTGGGGTTGGCACAAACACTGCTGCCACTGGTGGGAGGATAACTCTGCAGTCTGTGGCCTCGAGGCTGTGCTCTCCCTGTTTGCCACAAGGGCGGCGCTCTCTCCATGATCACAGAGGTATCTGCATACATAGGAGACAGCATGGCTCTGTGGGAGGAGAAGGAAAAGGTTCAATGCAGGGAAATTAGAAAATAGGTGGCATGTAATGAAAAGAGAATGGTGGGGGGGCAAGAGGTTGCAGAGTTGCAGAGTAAACTGCAATAGACCAACGTTAAGAGAAAAGAAATGACGCACACCGCCACTGTGATATCTGCTGACAGTGTCTGAAGAAAGTGTCCGCTGTGTCACAGGCTGAGGAATAAAGTCATTTAAAATGACATGCACAAACATCCTCTAACACACTTACACATGCACAGGAAAATGCAGAATGCTACACTTAGGAGTTCAGGAGAGATTAGGATGCACCACAAGGTCCGATAATACTGCTACTGCTCTGCTATCGAAAAGATAAGCTCTGTTAGAAAATGATCAGTGTAAGAAAGAAAGAATTTAGAGAGATTCACACTTCGGTCCTGGTTGTGGCTGCACTCAATGCTGAGAGTTGGGTTGACAGGCTGTATTTAAGAGGGACACAGCTTGACTTCCTGATCAGATCCTAAAGATGGAACTTGTTAAATCTGCCTCCACCGCTCTTTATTTGTGGCCAGTGGATAGAAAAGTCATTAGAATAAGCATGCCAGTGTTCCAACAGGGAAGACATGCGGTGAGGTGAAAGAGAAAGAGAATACGTCCGGAAAGACCTTCACGCATTTTTAATACCCTTCCTGGAGCCTGACAACATTGTAAAATTTGTGTTTTTGTATTTTCAGTCAGGAACACTTCTCTTCCCCATTTAAAGACTTTGATACATCAGCTGCTTCCAGGACGACAAAGGAACCCGTCTGTGCTTTATTTCCTAAAGAGACAGCACCATAAATCTCATTGTAATAGCAAGGTAAAGCATATGCATAACTACACAAAAGAAATTAAAAAATGAAACAAGATTTATTATTTCATTTTCATCATTATGTGTTACATCAAGTGGCCATTTGTGTGGGTTGGAACTCCATTGCACCGGCCCACATACAGCCTCACCATTGTGTGAGTGTGTATGAATACATGCAAATAGGGTGACATTTACAAAGTTCTCTAAAACACAAAAACTTGCCCATTGAAATAATGGACCACTCCACAGAACATCTGATTTTTTGGGTTTGACCAGATCATTTCTGTCTTGATTTACTATACCTAATGTATATGCATTCATAGCCCTATTTAAAGTGGTGAACTGTAATCAGAAATTGTTGACAAAATTAAAAACGGAGCCAATTTTACTAGAGGAAAAGTGAGAACACGATACAGTGATTTGTTGCCTCAGTGCATAAATAATACCCTGTCTGCTGGGTGAACACATTCTGTAACACATGGAACAGCAAACGACTGTCAGCAGATCATCTAAAAAATACAAAAGTCTGTGTTAAAGGGACAGTTCACCCCAAAATATAAATTCTCTCACCATTTACTCACCCCCATCCAATTCCAGATGTGTATGGCTTCCTTTCCTCTGTAGAACACAAATGGGATTTCTGGAATAATGTCTCAGCTCTGTTGGTCCATTCAATGCACGTGAATGGTGGCCAGAACTTTGGAGCTCCAAAAAGCATATAAAGGTAGCATAAAAGTAATCCGTATGACTCCAGTGGTTAAATTCATGTTCAGTGTGAAAGAAGCAGATCAAAATGTAAGTCCTTTTTACAATAAATTCCTTTCTCTGCCCAGTAGGTGGTGATATGCACAAAGATTGTGTCACCAAAGAAAACAATAAAGAATGGTAAAGTGGCTTAAATGACTTAAATATTTACCTGTTTCTCACCCACACCAATCATTTCACTTCTGGAGATACAGATTAGTGATGGGTCGAACGGATTTTGAAGAACGAGCAGTCTCAGAGAGTGATTTGTTCAGTTTGTGTTGGCCGTGCGTACGCATTGCGCAACCTCCGTTCGTTAGTCACATGACACAACTCTTTTTTTCAAGTCTTTTGGTCAGAGTCGTTTGTTCTTTTGTCACGTGACAGCCGTATACGCTGTGCATCACTCACACAGGGGGGATTTGGCTATTGAAAATGTAACAGTTTAGTTTAATTCTGCTCAAATGAACGAAATGAACAAAATTACTTGGATCTCTGAAATGATCCGTTCTTCCCATCACAACGAGTGGTGGTGGCGTAGTGGGCTAAAGCACAGAACTGGTAATCAGAAGGTTGCTGGTTTGATCCCCACAACCACCACCATTATGTCCTTGAGTAAGACACTTAACTCCAGGTTGCTCCGGGGGGGGATTGTCCCTGTAATAAGTGCACTGTAAGTCACTTTGGATAAAATAATCTGCCAAATGCATGTTTGATGTTGAATATTTCCTTTCTTATTTCCTAGTTTGTCGACTGCACACTAATATAGAGGTAAAAATCAGGAGCTGATATTAAAAACAGCTTTACATATTTAACACAGATCCAGTAATCTGCTTATATTGGCAAAAAGAACCGATCAAACTATTTCCTCACAAACATAATGTAAAAATCGTGATTTAATGAAGGCTCATGCGCCGGTATAAACTCATAACGTGCATTTCACGTAATCCTGCCAATCATGAACGATATGCCGATAAATAACTCTCATTTGTGCGTTCCTCATCTCTAGATGATTCATTTAGATCAACATCAATGCTGATAAAAACATGGATAAATGAGCATTGTTGAACGCAACTTAAATGAACGGCGTTGATTCGACTGTCTGACTGATGGACTATTACGTAAAGGATGTTTCAGCTCATGAAACTCACCTGTGATTGGCTGGATGGTCGCTCAATCAGCCCAAAGTAACAAAATGCAAAGAATACAGTCTACAAATCCACCATTTGGACTCGTTATGGGTTTAGCTTGGAAAAGTGCGCCTTTTTAAAGAGTGCGGGGTACGTGTCCCCCACGTCCCCCGTGGCTGCTACGCCCTTGTATAGAGGAAAGTCACACATCTGGGATGGCATGAGGGTGAGTAAATGATGAGAGCATTTTCATTTTGGGGTGGACTATCCCTTTCAGCACGACAAAAAGCACTGAATTCAACCAAATAAACCTTAAGATTACATATCCTCCACAGACGACCATTCCTGTGACGTCATAAATATTCAAGCTAAGGACCAAATACAAATACAAATTCCTATGTATAATATAACTAAACAATGCAAAGGTACAAATGTAAAGGTACACTCACTCACCTGAGAGGGTTGTGCTTTTCCTGAGGGGAACCTGGAATGGGGACTTGTCCGGATCACCTTCAGTTTAAAACTGACAAAAGTGCAGATAAACTCCACAAACTGAAAGGTCCAAAGTCCTTTATCTCAGACCCGGAGCATCATGCCTCTAGGTGTTTTTCTTGGCCAAAACTGGCATTTGTGTGACTCCCTCACGCTAATCTTGTGAATCATGTCAGATGTGACACTGAAGGCTCTCGAGAAGCGACTGGACTATATGTGCTGTGAGACCTGCATGCTGTTTATGAAGAGTCTCGTAGTCTCGTAAAGGATACGTGACATTATCAACACACATGCATCTTTGACTGCTGCTGCTGCTGCTGTGGGTGGGCGCGAGACCGCTGGATAATGTGCATTTTATTTGTTTTCCTTCCTGAAGCCCGAATTGACGTGGCAACGAAATGAACGAGCTGCTGAAATGGAATAAATTATAATCGGTTTGATTCGTTATGTGTCATTTACACTATATGGATTGTATGGCTCGTGCCAAACGTGATCAGAAAGTGAATTAAGCAATAGTCTCAGATGACGGTAAAATCCTGATTCAGCGTCTTGACCCCTGATTTATCAGTGATCTTGACCGCTAATGGCATATAAAGCACTCTTCAGATGAAATCAAAGACAGACAGAGAGAGAGAGAGAGAGAGAGAGAGAGAGAGAGAGAGATCATCATGGTCAGGGTTGTGGACGAGTGTGCCTCTTGCACACGACACGGAGTATCTCTAAAGAGTCTAATACCAAAATGCATGACACAGTAATTAAATATCCTATATAAGAATAACTGCATTAATTCTTCTCTGACGTAAAATGATTTCAAATTCATCCATCTACAGAGATGCATTATCAAATGGAAGGATGCATTTGTCAGATACAAATTTCAAACGAGTCTGTAAATCACCTGAAAGCAAATGACTGTGTACATCCACTGATACAGTATACAGGATCGTTAACGCAACGGTAAACTGCCAGCATGAGGGGAAGCCACCAGAAGTGTTCGAGTGCCCATCTTGGTATGTCCAAACTGTCATAGAGCATCAATGACTGACAGGCGGAAAAGTATGGAGTTATATATGTGGCAAAATTATATTTTGAGCGCACGCACATTTCTGAAGATAATATTTTGAGCGCACAAAAATATTCTGTACGTGCAAGATATTGTGAGTGTGCAAGTTGATATTTTGAGTGCAAAAAAAAATATTTTGGATGCGCAAGATTGGCACACAAGATGATATTTTGAGCGTGTACGTTTATATTTTGGGTGCAAAAAAGAAATTTTGCATGCACAAGATGATATTTTAAGCGCACAAAAATATTCTGTGTGCAAGATATTTTGAGCATGCAAGTTAATATTTTGAGCGTAAAAAAAATTCTGATATTTTGAGCGTGCAAGTTTATATTTTAAGTACAAAAAAAATTCTGTGCGAGCAAGATATTTTGATCGTGTAAATTGATATTTTGAGTGCAAAAAAATAATTTTGCATGTGCAAGATGATATTTTGAGCTTACAAAAATGTTCTACGTGCACAACATATTTTTAGCGTGAAAGTTAATATTTTAAGCGCACAAAAATATTCTGTGCATGTAAGATATTTTGAGTGTGCAAGTTGATATTTTGAGTGTGCAAGTTGATATTTTGAGTGCAAAAAAGAAATTTGGCACACACAAGATGATATTTTGAGTGTGTAAGTTGATATTTTGAGTGCAAAAAAGAAATTTTGCATGCACAAGATGATATTTTAAGCGCACAAAAATAATCTGTGTGCAAGATATTTTTTGCGTGAAAGTTGATATTTTGAGTGCAAAAAAATGTCTGATATTTTGAGCGTGCAAGTTGATATTTTGAGTGCAAAAAAGTAATTTGATACACACAAGATGATATTTTGAGTGCAAAAAATGTAGTTTGCATGCGCAAGATGATATTTTGAGCGCACAATAATTTTCTGCGCAAGATATTTTAATCGTGTAAATTGATATTTTCAGTGCAAAAAAATAATTTTGCATGTGCAAGATGATATTTTGAGCTTACAAAAATGTTCTGCGTGCACAAGATATTTTGAGTGCAAAAAAGAAATTTTGCATGCACAAGATGATATTTTAAGCACACAAAAATATTCTGTGCGTGTAAGATATTTTGAGTGTGCAAGTTGATATTTTGAGTGTGCAAGTTGATATTTTGAGTGTGCAAGTTGACATTTTGAGTGCAAAAACAAATTCTGATATTTTGAGTGCAAAAAAGAAATTTTGCATGCACAAGATATTTTAAGCACACAAAAATATTCTGTGTGCAAGATATTTTGAGTGTGCAAGTTGATATTTTGAGCGCAAAAAGAATCTGATATTTTGAGCGTGCAAGTTGATATTTTGAGTGCAAAAAAGTAATTTGATACACATAAGATGATATTTTAAGTGCAAAACAAATTTCTGTGCGCACAAGATATTTTGAGCATGCAAGTTGATATTTTGAGTGCAAAAAAAGTGTCTGTGCGAGCAAGATATTTTTAGCGTGAAAGTTGATATTTTGAGCGCACAAAAATGTTCTGTGTGCGCAAGATTGAAGTTGATATTTTGAGTGCAAAAAAGTCATTTGGCTCACGCAACACGATATATCGCAAGATGTGAAACTGGAAATAAATCTACATATTTAAAACTCATGAGTTTCCAGTTGGGCCTTAAATCCCCCAGTCTTGTGCAAAATCCAGTTTGGGCATTGAGTGAGGCATAAATCTGGCATGTCTGCAAAGTGCCGTATATCTCCTCTGCTGCGTTTGCTTACACCCTGGGCTCTATAGCACACTCATAAATGCTAAATAATCAATAATAAAAGGCTTATTTAATACTTATGCCTGCACATTAAGTTACAAAGAATCAAGAGGAATAGACAAAAATAAATAAATACCTTTTATATAACATTAGAAATAATTTGAGACTAAGTCACTTATGTTAATGAAACCAGCCCTTTATTTTATATTTAGCAGTGTGTGGTCAAAGCAAACATTAAAAACTGACCGGCAACTAGAGAGCACAGAGTAAACTTAAAAAGGTCAAATAGGAGCTACATTGGGCAGTTTATCATCCTCTGATTGGGGTGACGTCCATGTGTTCCAGAAGGACAGTAGGAGGATCAGCTGGTTCTCTCTGGCTCTCATTC
>JAVLUX010000201.1:9432500-9465000 GCA_032164185.1 Moxostoma hubbsi | reverse complement strand
TACATTCTGAATTTGGTAAAAAAAGCTTTTTCATTTTATGCTCCTTGGGCATGGAACGAATTGCAAAATGTGATCAATTTAAATATACTTCCCCCCTTTGAGCACTTTTAAAGATCTTTTACAAACTGTTTTAAAGGAAAATTGTAATTGTTTTTATAGATCTGATTGCATATATATATATATATATATATATATATATATATATATATATATATATTATATATATATATATTTGGAGAATTTATCTTTTAAATTTTATTGTGAAACTATATGTGCTGCCGTCTTGACCAGGACTCCTTGGAAGAAGAGATTGCATTATCTCAATGGGACCTTCCTGGTTAAATAAAGGATATAAATAAATTAATAAATGTGTCAGTCTGCGGGAGAGAGAGAGAGAGCGGTAAGGCTCGTCACCTGGTTCATAATTAACCCTAACACCTGTGACTTGTTATAGTGATGCGGAGGGAGACAAAAAAGGGACGCAGAGTGTCCAAAGGTGCTAGAGAGAGAGAGAGAGAGAGAGAGAGAGAGAGTGTGCGTTTACAGACATGCCCATCATGTGTGTGCTTTGTCTTTTGTTTAAGTTCATCATTAAAATATTATGTACATTGCCAAGCCGGTTCTCGCCTCCTCCTTTCCATTGAATCAATATTATGCCAGAAATGCTGTCGATTGAGCTTAACTTGCATTGAACTCTTTATATTCCTTGCTTAGTTGTCCACTAAACGCAGGGTTTGCAGTTCGATTCCCGGCCCACATGACTCCACATGCCGAAGTGTCCTTGGGCAAGACACTGAACCCCAAGTTGCTCCAAATGTCAGGCTAGCACCTTGCATGGCAGCTCTGCCGTTATTGGTGTATAAGTGTGTGTGAATGGGTGAATGAGTCACAGTGTAAAGTGCTTTGGTAACCGCTAAGGTTAAAAAAGGTGCTATAAGTGCCGACCGTTTACCATATTAGATCAGATACAGCAATGTATCATTGCTTAATGGTTGCTAACTGACAAGCATCATACTTTTAAACATTCTAGTTTAAAAAGGTGCAAATGACATCATTATAGTGTTTAATAATGTGTAACAGCATTGTGCATGTGAGATTAAAGTACAGATCTCATGTACAGTAGGTGGAACACTAGTTCACATTTTGTGTGATTCAGCAGAAAGTTATTTTGACATCTTTATTCTGTCTGACACTGTACCTTCCCTCCTCCACATCCAGAACATTCTCTGGAAGCTGAACATTTGTGGTCTCAGGCAGCAGGAAGACCACGCACCCGCTGAGAATCGCTGTGGCAGCAAACACTAGAGGGGGTGCAAACCGCCACATGTCCTCAAACAGTATGACCATCGGGGCCAGAGAGCCTCCTAAACGGGCTATGAAAGAGGTGTAACCCAAGCCACACTGCCTGTTTAAGAGAGAGAGAGAGAGGGTGATTTCTTTCATACCAAAAACTCTGGTGCCATCTCTTAAGTGGTTTACGACTTGTTTTTCTTCAGGACCCAGATTCTACATTGGAAATCAATAGTGACTCAACACAAAACCTGTGACTTGTATTCAATGGTTGTCAGAGTCTTGGTTGTATTTTCTATAAATAATGTATTTTTGAGGATGAGGGCATGTCCATGTTGGCATCTGTCTAGTTTGGTTAGCTTCTCTACAAAGTGACCAAGATGAACTTGCATCCAAAACAAAAAACAAACATCAAAAGATATGGGAGGGTTCTTCCTTTTAAAAGCTGATAAGCCTTTTAATTTTCGATCTATCCTAACTATGCATGATTATATTGTCAATTGCATTGTATTATTTGCATTTAGCATAGTTTTCTCCCTATACTGCGACCCCAAAATCAGTCCCATGTTGCAAAATTCAGCAGAAAACGGTGCAGATTTCTGCAGAATGGGGCAACCCATGATTCACAATATTCCAGACATCCCCTGCCAGTTGCATGGTTGTTTATTACATATTTTAGCCAATTTGATCATGTTTTTGGCCGCTATGAAGACTCTAGTACTCTCAACTCAGTTTAACACATTTACAATGTTTAAATCCACTCCAAAGATTAAAAAAAAAAAAAAGAAAGAAAAATAAAAGTGCAGTAAATTATCAGATTTCATCTGGACTTGGTTGCAATTCACCAGTTGGGAGCCACTGTCTTAAGTGACTATGATGCTACAGAAACCTTAGTTGAGGAAGTAAAACGTCCATTTATTCGTGCATGTTACGAAAACCCATTGATAGGTCATGTTTTAAGTTAAGGAAGTTTACAAAGTGGTTTTGTAGAATACCGTGCTCTTGAAAGTATCCAAAACTTTTTTTGTACCTGCCTTTGTTTCTCTATTATAGAAATTACCGGAGTACAGTCGGGTAGAGCTCAGATGTGTACAAGAAGGCGATGGTAAAGGCTGCCTCAGAGAATCCCTTCCCAATAACTGCAATTCCTGTACGCACAGTAGCAAAATCTGGAGACGCGATAACACAAGAAAACCAATGTAGTCAGATCCAAACCAATTATAAATTCATTCATATAAGGCATTTTAGTTAAAACGTCTTACTGGTCTTTTTGGCTAATTTTGACAATATTTGCTCAGTCTCGTGAATGGGTTTTGTAGAGAATAAATAGCTCTGGTGTCATGGGCAAACCTGTTGGGATTACACTGTTTATTGCAATCAGAGCTCCTGTTATAATGAGGGACCACGCCTGCCCGTTTCTTCGTCCAATCCAATCCAGAGTGAAGTAGGTCCCGATTTTAGCTGGGACTTCAATGCATCCATAGACAAACTGTGTGAGATAGATGTTAAGTCCAAACCCAGTGATGTTGAAGCTGATTCCATAGTAGGTAAATGCAACTGCAAACCTGCAGATTCAAAGAAAGAACGATACATCACATTGGGAAGAAACTGAGTTTGTCTCCCATCATTAGGACATGACGATAGAACATACCAGAAAATCCCAGAGCAAATGACAATCTTCCTCAGCTTTGGTGTCTTTACTAGATCAAGGTAGGAATGATTCTTGTTGGTGACCTCAGGAATGGTTATCTTCTTTAAGGTCTATTTAGGTGAAACTCAAACAAATTAATTAGTGTTTTTTTTTTTTAGAGAGATATAAGATAGGATAGGAATTGTTCAGCCATTATTATCATGACAAATTAAAAGTTATCTAGGTGTATTTACCTCAATGTTTAGTTTATCAGTGTAACTGTACTTTCCATTCATCTTGGCACATTGGAGCAGATACTTCTGAGCCTCCTCCACCTTGCCATTGGCCAGCAGCCATCTCGCTGACTCAGGAATCCACCTTTTGAGATAAATTGGGCATGAGCGAAAATGTTCAAATATTCTTGTAAACATGAAATAAATAGTGCATACAAAAATGAATCAATGCATCATTAAATCTACTTAAAATGACCATTTACTTTCTTTATAAATGTTCTTGGTCAAACTGTATATGTTTCGTCTGTGCATTTGTTAACATTTGTTAATGCACTATGAACTAACATGAATTAACATTGAACAATTGTGATTTTTATAAACTAATAAAGATTAATAAACGCTGTATAAAAAATAAATTGTCCATTGTTAGTTCATGATACCTAATGGATTAATGAATGTTAACGAATGGGACCTTATAGACCTTTTTCACAGACTGGGATGACGCGTTAAGTCCTTATTTAGCAGCGTAGATCTCGCATTTTTTTTATATTATAATTTTTGGTAAAATTGAGTGTAAATGTATAACATTATGCTTTCTGTTACAGTATATTACCCTGGAATTAGTCTTAAAAAATTAATTACAACAGCTGCGAGGGGGTTTCGTAAATTTGGACTGTCTTATGGGGCTTTTTCATTGAACGGTACAACTCGACTCAACTTGAATCTGCTCGCTTTTTGGGGGTTTTCCACTGTGGATAGTACCTGGTACCTGGTTCTTATTTAGTAACACCTCGGTCGAGGACCAAGCGAACCGAGCCGATACTAAAAGTGACGTCAAAACCCTGCAGATCACTGATTGGTCAGGGAGAATCGTCACTACCAGCGTCCTTCGATTTTCGACATGGACCCGCTAGTTTTAAAGTTAGCAACAGCGATAGCTGTTGTGCGCAAAACCATGCCATGGTTTATAAGCGAGGTGCAGACGTTCCTCTCGTTAGCGACGAACGAAATGAAAAAGTCTTTCAGGAAGTGTCTCAGTTGTTGGCCGCACAGCTGAGACACGGCTACCACCGGACCTACCAACAGTGAAGGGAAAAGTTAAAAAAAAAAAACGTAAAAGTGACTACAGAACCATGAAGGATCAGTGGAAGTGGTTCGACCAAATAAACGCTATCTATGGCAGACCGGCGAGCAATGGGAGGGAGAGTGACCTGGACTCAGCCACGGCTGGAGTCCATGATGGAGGATGGGACGTTTTGTTACGTTAACTCTATACTCTGCTTGAAAGCTTCAATTTATTTAGTTGAGCAGCTACTGAAAGCTTCTAAAACAATCAGGCCAATTTATCTGTTACAATTTATCTGAAATCATCATGCAACAACTACTTTATGCAGCACAATGAGCTAGTAGCTAACAGCTAGCGGTCGTGTTATTGTTTTGGTCGTGTTTAAGATGATGTCACAGCAGTAGAGGCGGCACAACTATTACGATCAGCCTAAAATCCCACCCACGTTGAGGAGGCACTAAACTGCAGTGGAAATGCAAGCTCAGAAAAGTGAAGCGAGTCGAGTCGAACCGTAACGTGCCGTGGAATAGTGCCATTAATTCACCGCTCTATATTTTTTAACTCTCCTGGAAAGTCATTCAAACGTAATAGTGGTGGGTTGTTTTTGATCTTGGAGCAAATGGGGAAGTGAAAATAATATTTGCAGTGGTCTCCCATTCATTCCCATTCACCACTGTCGAAGTTTACCCTGCAAACGTTTACTTCCGCGTTCCAAAACCCGGAATGGAAAAAGGTCTATTGTAAAGTGTTACCGACTTTATTATTTTTTGTCTGAGGTCATCAAGCCCTCTTGTCTTTCAAGACTAAAATTCACCCTTTGTAATGTTTTTGTAAATTCATTATTTGTTTGGAATCCGGACACTTGACCATTATCTCTTTTTTCCTCCATATTTTCTTTAATAGTTTGCTTTTGAAATGGACGTTGCTTTTAGGCCACGTCCACGCTAATACGGTTTCATTTGAAAATGCATTTATTTCACTACGTTTATGCCTCTCATCCACACTAGATTGGCATTTTCCTCCACCAAAAACAGGGCATTTAGAAAACGCTCTCCATTACCGCATAATTTGGAGAACGATGACATTAGGAAACTGAAAATGGAGTTCACAAACGAAGATGGATTAGTGTGGATGTGGCCTTAGCATTCAACAAACACAGTTCACTCGCAGTTCCACCACTCACCACCAGGCAATAATGCCCACAAGGCAGGGTGATGTCACCACCAGAATGAGGTGCCTCCAATCTCTGATGAGATATGCCAAAAGGGCCAGCAGCATGTTCCCTACGCTCCATCCAAGACTGACGATGGTACCCGTGAACGTACGGTGTTTAACATCTATCCACTCGAGACCTGGGGAGGTTTCAACATTATTATATTCATTCAAAAGAGTTACCATTTTCTCTTGTTTAAAGTCATGACGTTAACCTCATAAATGAATAAAAAATTAAATAATAATTATAATTTTGACGTGTCCCTCCTTTTCTTTGAAGAAAATAAATTAAAAAAAGCAAAAATCGAGGTTACAGTGAGGTACTTACAATGGAAAATTAAGGGTGGCAAAGTTTTGGAGGGTTTAAAAGTAGAAATGTGCAGCTTATCATTTTATAAATGCACTTACATTCATTCATACTTCCGTTGAAACTCTTGTATTATTTGAGCTAGGTATTATTACAGGGTTTACAGTGTTACGTTGTCATGGCAACGAAGTTGTAAAATTGGACATAACTTTAAACAGAAAAGGTTAGTATGCAATTTGTATCACCTTCAAGTCATGTTAACACACATGTTGTTTATGTCTGTTGGCTATACGTTTTAAACAGTGAGTATTTTAACGTTTACAGATTGGCCACATTCACTACCATTGTAAGTGCCTCACTGTCGATTTTTTATTTTTTTTTCAATAATTTTTATGCAACATATTATGCAACAAATGCTGTAGATTGAGCTTAACTTGCACTGAACACGGAATATTCCTTCAAAGGTGAAGTGTGTATTTAACACATACAGCATAATCATATTGCATAGGTACATAAATAGTAATTGTTTCCAAAGAGGTTTCCCAAACCAAACCACCCTGGTCCAGACTGTGAATTTGGTGACTGAAGCTCAGAGCTCTTCAGCTGATATCGGGGTCTGTGCTTACTGAAATTCAAAACACTGCCCCCAGTGGCCATAGCTGGAAGAGTTGTTGAACGTATGCGCACGTGTGAGCTCCAGTTTCCGAGTGAAATGTCCACAGAGTGGCGCCAAAAGTGAGTTGTTGTTGTTTTTTTTGTTGTATATGATGTAATAGAGTCAATAGGAATGCATGTTTTATTTACCATATGACATAACCCAAACTCCAACCCTAAATGTAATTAAAGCAAACATGCATCCTCCAAATCATGCTGATCAATAATTATGTGGACGTGATTACTTCCTGGTTTCCATGCTCCTGTCGTGCTTCTAAGGCTGCTCACGCAACGCTATCAGTGGGAAAAGATAAACGCATTTGAACGGATGCAAAAATGTCAGTAATTCGGCAGAATGTCGGGTTCAGAAACATTCAGTAGCAACATTTCCCACCCCAACCTCCAATCACTGGTTAAGCGAAGAGTTGACGTGTTAAGCCGCTCAAATTAAGCCTTAATTTGTACACGATTCATCTTACTTACAGTCTCTTACTACACCTTTAAAATCCATGGGACTAATGGCATGGGTCTGTGAACAAGTTGAAATTGTACAGTCAGGTACAGTTCCTTTCAAATCATATCTTGTAAAATTAAAAACATAACAGAGAGAAGGAGAGAGAGAAAGGGTTTACACAGGGCCACTGTGGTTATTGACATCCCAGTAAGGGCCACTCCACACAAGGTTCTCGCTATGGCGAACATCACGTAAGATGTAGAAAAAGCCTCCACGGTTCCCAGAATAGCACTAGCCACAAAAGACACCTGAATCATCGGCTTACGACCAAACCTGTGGGGTGATATTAAGGAAAAAAGTTACAAGATCACTACATTTCACGTTTCGGCTTCAGGCTTTGACTGTGACCTGTTCCATGACAAATAGTAAGAACGAAACATTCTGACATTTGAAGCTTCAGCTGCACAAGGCCAGAACGATTATTTGTACAAATCAACTATGCAGAACAAATCAAAGAGAATGAATCTCTTTTCTGTCTCAGACTTGTGAGCAGAGTTACATAAGAGAGACTGTTACAACATGTTGTAGAGACACCACGTGATGCTCATCCTAAGGCATCTTTGGCCTGGTAATGTCCAGGGAAGAAAGACTTACCAAAGAGAGAAAATTATTAAGAAAAATTCACAATGCATACTTGTCAGCCAACTGGCCAAACATGACAGCACCGAATGTCACACCGATGAAGAAGAACGTGGCCAGGGCTTGGTTCAGCTTTTTGTTTTCGCATACTAAATCCCACTGAAATGAGAGAGATGAATTTCGTTCAAGGTGCTTGCAGAACTCTTTCGCATCTTTTCATTTTGTACATATTTGTGAGAGAAAGAACAGTAAGTGTGAGCTTGCTTAAACAGATAGATCATGCAAAAATGAAGATTCTGTCATCATTTACTCACCCTGATGTCACTGACTTTTTTCTTCTGCGAAACACAAAAGGCTGAATGTTGCTTCAGTCGCCATTCGCTGTCAATGTATCGAATAAAGAATAGCGTTCTGCCTATCTTCTCCTTTTGTGTTCCAAAGAAGAAATAAAGTCAGATGGCTTTGGAACAATATGATGGAACGTAAATATTTGGGTGTTTCTTCAGATTTGGGCAATTTCATGTCCCAGGGGTTGATTTTTTATTCAATCTAACAAATGTCTACTTTTTTGCTTTCTTCCACTCCTTCGTTGTTTATTTATGTTTTGTACTTTTTAAATGCCTTTTATGTATAGATTTGACTGTTTTAGTCTTGTCCCAGACCCAGACTTTCAATGTTAAACTATGAAAGTCCAGTAGAAAAATACAAAATATTAAGTTTAAAACAATAAACATTTAAACATACAATCAAAATTTCATTATTCAATATTTATTGCGTAGAACTTAATAATAGGGTTACATTAGTAAATGCATTAGGTATCATGAACTAACAAATTAAAAATATATTTTGCAATATCACACGAGCAAGAGTGCGATATGGCCCTATATCAGCACTGCTGTGATTCGGCCGTGGCTGAGTGCTGTAGTTAATCACAGCAGTGCTGATGTAGGGCCATATAGCACGATTGTGAGTGTGATATTGCTTATATTCAACAGTTCAATGAACAAGTACATTTGAAAAAATTTGGAAAAACTGAGTACTGTCATAAAAACGCATTTGTGCATGGAACTACTTTATTACGCGACCAATAAGTATCTGCCATTGCTGATTCAAAACAAATGATGCGTCCAAACCTCCGTTAGTAATTCAAAATGTTCACTTCAGAAATAGTATAGTATCACGGCATTATCTGAAGTCATTGGATAAACAAGGATAGAGGGATGGATGTGTGTGTTTGTCTGGGTGTGTGTGAGAGAGAGAGAGAGAGAGAGAGAGAGAGAGAGAGATGGAGCGTTTGCGCTCACCTGTTGCCACACCCAATCAGAGATGCTGTCAGCTTACTGAAGGTCAGTTTTCTCAGTAGAATATAGACATCCAAGCGGGGTATTCCTCTCTATTTTGGGGTAGCCGGTGCGCAAATGTCATTCACTATAGAAACAGCGATGTCCTCCCCCAATATTCAACAGTATGTATCCAATGTGGAAACTCACAGAGTGCTATTCTATGTAAACAACGAGTAACGGATTCACTTTACGTCACCAACTGGCTCATATTACACACAAAAATGATCTTTTGCCACCACCTGCTGGCTAACATATGTAATGTCAAAAATAAAGACAGTAACTCCTAACAGATCGCCACTGCTCTTACACTTTAGATAAGAACAGCATGAACACAAGCGGAGTGACACACACAGTGAAGCATCTGAATGCTGACGCTGTCAGACCACCAGTGCTCATGGATCCAATCAGATTTGAGGATCGGAACTAACTGTGGTATATTGTAAGCTAATAAAAATTGAATTGTTCATTATTAGTTCATGCTAGTTCATAATGCATTAACTATCGTTAACATGTGAAAATGTGTTGGTAAATGTTGTAAGGAATATTAATCAAGATAGATGCTTTAAAAGTATTGTTCATTGTTAGTTCATGATACCTAATGTCATTAACTAACTATTGTTAACAGAAGTAACCTTTATTTAAAGGTGCAGTACGTAACAATTTTCATGTAATATTCACCTTTTTTTTTTTGCCAATGTGTGAACTGCTTGTAACAAAACTTTAAAAACGAGCCCTTCCCGGACTTCCTAGGTTGCCTATTAAAGCCTGTAGACTGATTTTCTTGTGAAGGGAGTGGGTCGGTTTTGCCGGGAAAACGGTTTTGCTGGCTAAGCGGGGACGTGATCAATGTCAAGTGAAAACGATCAAAACTAATTTTGGGGATCAAAACTGACCCTGAATTGGCGTTCTTCTTATTGGTCAGGTAAGCTTACATAACTGCAAAGCATGTGAAATATAGTGCCATAAGGACTGATCTGTGTCATTCAAGCTAACTTGATCTTGCCTGCTAACGCTGACGAAGTGCAAGCTACCTTGATACAGGATAAATTTAAGCAAATACGCTGGTTTTTTGATCGTAGTACAACATATGCATACAATAGTGCAACATAACAGTGCAACAGTAAAGTGTCTGGTATAGTTGGCTAGTATGTAGCTGTATGCGTGTATCAGTATGCTATGCTAGCTGATAAGAAGTTTTAGTTTAGTCTCAAAGTTTGTAGTAAAACAATCATAGCTGTGTCATTTTAATTATGCTACCTCATCTGTCAGCATGATGCCGGTGGATCAAGTTCAGTCTCTTTGTTTGTTACGTCATTGTTTTGTCCGATGCTCGCTCGCTCGTGTCCCTATGACACAAGCAACAGGTCGCTGCTGCAGTTCACATAACGGCCACAGGTGTCATTAATAACAAGGGATTCTGAATCTTACATACGGCACCTTTAAAGTGCTACCATTAATTGTGCGAAAATTATTTCTATCAATTCTTTAGAAAATACAGCTGTCCCACGGTTGTGGCGTCATTTCCACCTCACCAAACAATTTGGCCCGTAATAAAAAGTTAGTGTACTTGTTGACCAAGTGGATAAAAGTGTCAGTGAAAGGCATGCTTGAGATGAAATATGAGATAAGTGATGTTTGATGAAAACAGCGAAAAATCAAGGTAAATATTAGCATTTGTAAGCAGAATATTTTTATTGCGCATCATTTCCAATCAAGCTGTAATTTTGCCAAATTACACAATAAGAGTGAAAGTATTATCTAATTGTGTGTATTTCGGGTACATTAAATGTTAGCTATGAAACGAGGCTAAGCAAGACAAAGGAGTCGGACATTTTATTTCAAAAACGTTAAAAATTTCATTTCCATCAGTGTCATATCCAGCACAGAATTCTTTTAATACAGAATTTGAGATGTGCTGGAAATGACAGTGTGGTGGGAATTTTTAAGACAAAAATAAATCTCCTGTGATGCATGTACACACACAGTTGGACATCGTTAGACAACTTAAATAAACTAGTAAGAGCATGGAAAATGTTTAAGTGAGACTTTCTAGACATCTTCAGTGTTAAAAGTGCACGAAAATGAAGAAACACCCATTTAAAGAAATGTCATTTTCAGGTGAGCTATCCCTTTATTGCATTTCAATATACTCACATAAAACGAAATAAATTGGATTTGACCAAAACACATTTGGCAAACATCATGAACCTCGTTCATTCTTACCTCTGTGGCGGTTGTTGCGGTGAACTGAGAGTGGTCGTACATCCATCCGTACTGGCACGGCACCGACACGTTAGATCGGTTGCCATACAGCAGGCTGAGGTCACCGTTAGGGTCAAAGTCCATGGCAAGAGGGTACATCTTACACGAGCTGTAGGAGCCATCTGTGTTTTGGGGGATGCTGAAGGATAGAATCTGTGAGACTGCAGGACTGTCTTTATCTGTCCCCTCTGCATACCTGTCCTCTAGATATGGCAGGGCACAACGGTGGGGTGGCACACCTGAGATGAAATTGTGAAGCAGGAAGTGCATTGGAAGGATGATCCGTGGGAGCCACAGAATAAAAAGAACAACAAACTGGAATTTGTTGAAGCCACCAACTTCATCCAGTATGTTCTCAAAACTCATAGCTGAAAGTGAAGTGAGTTACCAAGTAGATCTGATGTCCTGTTTGTCAGTTGGCTTCTTTTGCTAACACACGGTCTCTCTATATATCTTGAGCCTCTCAATTAAATTTGCCTGTTCTTGAGAAAAGCTTGGGTGGGCGTAGTGATCAGCAGCAAAAGATTCTCTAAAGATATTTGCAATGCTGCATTATGTTATCGTAACACTGTTCCCAGTTAAACTTTTCTGGGCCTGGATGAGACACAAGAACGTCTTTGTCTTGGTATCAAGAAGAGGCTAAGTTTCTTGCTCACATTCCCTCACCTGACTAGCTGGAGAGGCAGAGAGGAAATACATTGGTTCCGCAATAACCGTTTTTTTATTTAAGACTTGGGATCGTGAATGCCATAGTCCCTTTGTTCAAATATACTGCATCTCACATACTTACATTTCTTCAGAAGTAGTACCTGACATAGCTACACGATCAAACTCACTGTGCAACTCTATTTTGGTGCCCTCTGTGGACATTTCGCCTGGAAACTGGAGCTCACACGTGCCCATTTAAAAACTCTTTCTGCTTCAGGCATTGGGGCAGTAGTTTGGATTTCGGTAAGCAGCCCAGAGAGCTGTCATATGCAAAGAAAAAACGAGACCCTCAAAGCTTCACTTTCCATTATAATGATATTGAAATTGTTTCCTAAAAGGCATTTTAGTTCAATACTTGCATAATACAACCTGTCGTGTGAAAAAGGACCTGAAAGAAACAACATGACACATAATTGAGACTTGATCATTTTATGCTCTCCAACGAAACTCTCACCATTGTAATAAGAGCAAAATAGGTGGGTCTGGTTCATTTAGAAATAATTCATATTGACAATAAATAATGTGTGAAGTTTGCCATGCTTAAAAACCAAGAAAGCTTGGTTTGAACCAACAATATACTCCTTTAACAAAATAAGAACCAAATACTTTACCATTTCTTTTGCCTGATAAAAAATAAAGAGGTTTCTGCACGAAATACTGTAAGAATTTGTACAAGCATACAGCAGTATATTCCAACACTTGAAACAAGCTAAAGACAAGGCATGCCCACTGTCACAAGTTTTACAAAGAGGGCCTAGCTGCAGACCAGTGTTTTCAATGGATATGTGGAAGATATTACAATGTTCTGTGTGCCTGGTGGTTTATAGTATTGTCAACGCAATTTACCATGTTTGACAAGGGTCAAAGTCTTATCTAACTAAATATAAAGTACACCTTCAAAAACCAGATATAAATTAAATATGCACAACAGAACACACATACTGTATAGAGTATAGCACCGTGTTAGCTAAATGTGTGAAAGTTCTGCTATGTTATGGTACAACATAAAACTATTTGGTGCAGAGTTCAAAATTGGAACAAGACATTTGTTAATTCGGAAGAACATAAAAGGTTCATTTTGGTCAATGGGGAAGATGCACTTTAGAGGCAATATGTTCAAGTACTTGAGAAGAAAACAATCGCAGTAATCAGCAGTCACAGTGTCTTATCTGGCTGCAGCTGCGTTGTTGCTTGTGCTTTTTTCCATTCTCACGGGAACTGTGTTCTTCAAAGGAGCAGAAGCTTTGGTTCGATTCCTCACAGCTGTATTGGGAGATTGTTTTGGGCCGCTGCATGTAGTAGTCCTGGACTCCACAGTGGTTCGGAGGGCAAATGGCTGCTTGCGCGACTCACTGACCACAGTTCGCAGGGGCAACCTCTGGGGCGAGGGGCTAGCGATGCGTTTGGAGGGGAAAGTGCTGTTTGCAGTGCTTAAGCTGCGATGGGATGGCGCAGGAATGCAGTGGAAAGGCATGCGATTACTTCCACTTGGCACAGTCGAACGGGACAGTGTCGATTTCGATCTTGTGTGGAGTGGTGGAGCGCTCGATCCTGTTTGTGATTCAACCTTTGGGCTAAGGTGGATAAAAAGAGATTTTGTTTAGCACTTTAAAAATGCTTAAAAAGTTGAAAATGAACTCTAGAGGCACAACAACAACTTTTTTCACTTTCCCACAAATCACAAGTAAAACAGAATGCTATCTTATGACATCAAAAACACATTTACTATATTGCAAAACTTGTAAGGTGATCAAATTGCAAGGTAGCTCAACTGAAAGCGTTGCATTTGTGATGCAAAAGGCAGGGGTATGAGTCCTGAAGAGCAAGCGAGTCAACACCTGAGCCGAAAGTGTCATAGCAGCACCAAAAAATGATGTGGTTGCTTCAGCAATTGCGTTTTTCATCTCACATTTGCTTTTATGACACTATCGGGTATTAGGTTTAATGTAAATGGTAGGGAGGTCGGTTTAGTTGATTTAAAGCTTCATAGAGCATTAACCTCAAAAACTTCAACTGTTTGGGAGAAAATGTAACTCTATTTTAACTCACACAGTGGAAATTTCAGCTCAGAGCTGCTGCAATATGAATAAGGAATCACGTAATGTCATTTTGCAACAATGTCACCACAGTCACGCCATTTTCATGAGATCAGGCTGAAAATACCAACATTCTCATTTTATCAAACTAGTTCTGAAAGTAAAGGCTTACCCATTGCTTGATTTTTGCTCTAATTTCACAGTGCTAGCTCCTGGCAAGATAACAGGGGCTACAACCACTAGTTTGCTTGAAGGCTTCCTTATTGGGGTTACTGGTCTGGGGATCCTGCTGTTCCACCCAGTCCTGTTCTTCTCTTCGGCCTCCTTCCTAAGCTTGTTAAAGGAATCGTAAGATTCATGAACATCCTCCTCTGAACACGTAGTAGCAAGAGTCTCTGAGGCTCTCTTGGGATCTTCTCCAGAAGACAACGAGGATGAAGTCCTGGAATTCAGTCTCATCCAGCGTCCCTGCCGTTGTCTTTCCACAGCAATACGTGACAAGTCCTGCTGAATGGCTCTTCTTCGCAGTCTTTCTCTGGAAGAAAGGGATTGTTCTGATCCCATGTCCTCCTCTGAGACCAGAATAGGAATGCGACTCTTGCTCCTTGTCCGTGGACGTTTAGAAAGCTCAGTACCGCATGTGCCATTCCCAGGCACTGGCTTTTCCTCTTGATGTTCCTCTTTTGTTTGCAGTTTTCCATCAGTTGATGAATCTTGCTGGAGGGGTTCCCTTAACTCTATGGATATGGGAACCATAAGACCTTCCTGTTTGTCAGAAGTCTCCTTTGGGAAAGAACCATACAGAACATTGAGTAACCGAGTCTCCTCTGTTGGAGTCTGAGAGGTGACTTCTGGATAGACTACTCCTTCTGGCTCTAGAGAAAGGACTGACTTGATTTTCAGCTGCACATCCTCAGCAATTTCTAAAATGTCCAGGTCACCTTCTCTGACCTCTGCACCTTGTGAAGACATGATATTTAGATGGGTTGTCTCAGCAATGTGTACAAAAGTGTGCTCCACTTTGGAGAAGGGGGGTGATGCAATTGAGGCTGAGGCCACTGGAGTTGTTGAGATGGTTACCACTGGTTTAGACATCTGTATTGATGGGTCGCCATCATCTGAGGTCCTCTGCACCTGCTTGACATCCTCCTGAACCTGCACCTCTACTTGATCACCTTTATCCGACTGCACATTTTGAGGAGTATCAGAACCTGCGATACCCTGATCCACTTCATTCCCATTCATAACATTTGGAGACTTCTTCATGTCTCCTGGTGAAAACAAAACAAGGGTCTTTGAGACGTCCTCCTGGTCAGGATCTATATCAGCCACTGAACCCAGTTCCTTCTGCTCCTTGTGAGGATCATCAGCCACTAAGGTGGATGGTGCACCATCTTGACTACGTTCTGTACTCTTTTCGCTTGCTCCACTACTGGATTCGCTTTTTGTGACATCATCATCTCGAGGTCCTTCATGCTGAGTCTCAGGTGGTGTGGACGTGAAGGCCCGACGATGATGCAGGCTACCTGTAAGCATGACGGTGAGAAAGTCAGCTCGTTTAGCCTGCAGTTTGGGAAGGATATGGAACATCTCCTTCTCTGAGGATGGTGATTTAGTCCTGTAGTCAGTCGGTGACAAGAGAGGCTCACTTGGGGCAGAGACCTGAAAGATAACATATACATACAAGTTACAGTTCTGCCACTAAATTATCATTTGAGTAAGACAATGTCAGGTATCATTAATAGAAACTCAATTTGACATAATGAGATTCTGTGTTGACAAAATCTGGTGGTGGGAAGGGACAGGTTTGGTTAATTTGGTTTTGTCGTAGCCACATCATATTAACTTGTGGGAACGTGATAATATGTTGTGGCCGCTAGATATTATGTTGAGGGAACGGCATGCTTTTCTAGTGACCTCAACTTTTAATGATGGGGTATTGACATCCTTTTATCATAGCCATGATTTTTTTATGTTGATGTAAAGGGCAAAAAAAAGACCTTAATCACGCTAGCGCCATCTTTGATTTTTAATGGGAATGACAACAAAGATGTGATGGATAGACTTAACATCTCTTCAATGGCACAAATGGTATAAAGCTCCTATATCACACCTGATTTTCCACAACTCATGATGCCTGGAGTTCTTTGTATATTGAATGTTCTTGGATCTATCCAAAAACACTTTAAACTGCAGTACAGCCCATTGTAGAGACTGTAAGTCTATCCCTTACAGTCTCGTTGTCATTCCTATTAAAAATCAAAGATAGCGCTAGAGTGAATAAGGTCTATATGACCGCATCATGGACAAACAGCAAAAATTGGTGATGATTAATGTAACATTTTATTTTGTAGAAGCTGTAGAAGTTAATATGACATGGCCACGACAAAACTAAGTGAACCGAACCTGTCCCTTTCTGGACACTGTACCTTAGGCCTTATTCATGAAACATAAGAACAAATTTGTGTGTAAATGCATTCTTACGTAAATTGTCCCTTTAAATTGAAAGGGGCAATTTCCATATAAATGATTTTACTTAAAGGGTTAGTTTACCCAAAAATGAAAATTCTCTCATGATTTACTTACCTTCAAGCCATCCCAGATGTGAATGACTTTCCTCTTTCAAATGAACCAAAATAAAGTATTTTATAAGCCGGTTTCAGCTCTGTTTTTCTATACAATGCATATAAATGGGTGCCATCAGTCTGCTGGATGTTTGACGGTTCAAAAGGCATATTGAGGCAGTATAAAAGTAATCCACATGACTCCGGTTGATCAATCAAAATGTCTTCTTTTGCAAACCGATAGGTTGGTGTAAGAAACAAATCTATAATTAAAAAGTTTTTAACGTTAAATCGCTGCTTCTGCCCAGCGCTGTATTTCTGTATATCTCTCCTGTGACGTTCGTTCCTCTGTTATGTACAAAGCGCACGCTTCCAACTCCTCGCGTGAACACGTAATAGCGTTTTCGTCACTGATGCGTCAACTGCTTGCAGGAAGCGATTTATTTATTTTTCTCCCCAATTTGGGATGCCCAATTCACACTACTTAGTAGGTCCTCATTGGTAGTGCGGTTACTCACCTCAATCCGGGTGGCAGAGGACAACTCTCAGTTGCCTCCGCTTCGGAGACCCTTGATCCGCGCATCTTATCACGTGACTCGTTGTGCATGATGCCGCGGAGACTCATGCTACTCTCCACGATCCACACACAAATCACCACACGCCCCATTGAGAGCGAGAACCACTAATCACGACCACAAAGAGTTTACCCCAGGTGACTCTACCCTCCCTAGCAACCGGGCCAATTTGGTTGTTTAGGAGACCTGGTTGAAGTCACTCAGCACGCCCTGGATTCGAACTCGTGACTCCAGGGGTGGCAGTCAGCGTCAATACTCACTGAGCTACCCAGGCCCCAGGGAAAGCAATTTTTTTTAAAGTTTGGAACGTTTTAATTAATGATTTATTTTTTCACACAAACCTATCAATTTGCTTCAGAAGTCATTCATTGATCGACTTGAGTTGAGTCATGTGGATTACTTTTATGCTGCCTAAATGTGACTTGAACCATCAAACAGCCAGCAGCCTTATGGCATCAGTTTACATGTATTGTATGGACAAACAGAGCTGAAATGGGCGTATAAAATTCTTAATTTCAGTTCTGCCGAAGAAGGAAAGTCATTCACAACTGGGATGGCTTAAAGCTAAGTAAATAATGAGAGAATTCATATTTTTGGGTGAACTAACACTTTTGCCATGTATAATGCCCATTGACTTTAAAGGGATAGTTCACACAAAAATAATGTATTTACAAACTCATTGAAATATATTTCTGCCATGGAACACAAAAGGAGATGTCAGTTACCATTCACTGTCATGGTATGGAAAAATATGCAATAAATGTGAATGGTGACTGAGGCTAAAACTCTAAATAATCAATGATAAATGAGTAATAAATGAGTAAACGATAACAAAACTTTCATTTTTGGGTGCACTATCCCTTTAAGTATTAAACATATGGGAGAAAAATACTTTCAAATGTAATTTTTCAGCATTACAAATGTATTTATGCTTGTTTTTAAGCAGAAAATTCCTAATAGCCATTACAGTCAAACAACACAACCGTTTTTTTCCCCAAAGAGTTTAATTTTGTTTAAATTGTACACAAGCCTTTCAAGATTGTCTAGATTACATACATAAAAAAGGCACAGGAATGTGTTTACGAATTTTCCCATTTACAGCAGCCATCTTTTTTTTTTTTCAAGTGTGTCCCAACATCCAGATTTTCTATACAATACATACCGATTTAAACCAACCAGATTACATGCTTTTACGTATACAGGATTAATTCAGTTTCCCGTTCTTAGATATAATGTATATTTACATGTATCTTATTAAAAAAAGTTTAAAATGCATGCTTTATTTGGAAATATTACAAGCAAACTGTACAAGTGGTAGTGCGATAGAAAAGGTAATATGCATATTGTACATGAATCTAGAAGATTACAGCCCATTTTCTTTACACAGCAATACCTTCTGCAACATATGTTTGCATTTTTCCTTATTTTACAGCACACACTTTTAAATTAGCACTGTTTTTAATTGCAAACTGTATATAAACTTCCCTTTAGGGCCTTATTTGCTTGTTGCTTTTCCATCATATATTAATGCCAACATGTGTAGAGTCCATTGTATAATCTGAAGCTTCTCACAGCACCGAGCTAAGTTTAGCACTCCCTACAGGCATGACTTTTACCAATAAACGATCAAATCTCCCAACATACATTATATAGAATAATCCTGCAATATACATATCAAACAACATGCACATATAAAAGGTGTTATTGTGAGAAAAGGCATTGTGTACAAGCATAAAGTAAAACCTTTACTCATGAGTTTTAATTAGATATGCAATATAAGAGCAGTTGCAGTGTTTGTGGGGTGTGCTGGACCAAATTACACAGTCTTTCTTTTTGGTTTTTCAGGGCATCACATGCAGATGTTCAGATACAGACAAAGACATAGAAGGCCTTAGCAAATCATGTAAACAGTACATACAGATGAAAAGAAACTAAGTTGAATGTTATGATCAAAACTTGTGTTGAACACATTATACAGTATGTAAATCAGTGACAAACAGCCCATGGTGACACAGGCCATACAAAATTGTGTACATTTGTATTTGTTTTCATACAGCAATATTTATTAGTCATGCAAATGCTTGAAAATGACATGTCTTACAGATATGGACAGTCTCAACAATGATATAGTCATATGTGTCATTTTTGTAAAAGTAAACCAGGCGAAAGCAGATGTGCAAAACAAGTGCAAGGGTTAGCAGCCTGTTTGTGTATATAAACAGTACATTCATGTGAGAAGCCATGGCTGTGACAGTCAATACCAGAAACGTATTAAAAACAGTGGCGATATTCATCATTCCTGTTCTAACCCAATATGAATGCTCAGTATTCATTCACTGAAGTTGCACAATTCAGCAAATGTGATCATAAACAGGAACGAAAACTGATATTCGCATATGCATTT
This sequence comes from Moxostoma hubbsi, assembly GCA_032164185.1. Classification (NCBI taxonomy): domain Eukaryota; kingdom Metazoa; phylum Chordata; class Actinopteri; order Cypriniformes; family Catostomidae; genus Moxostoma; species Moxostoma hubbsi. The sequence continues at coordinate 9,445,623 of JAVLUX010000201.1, read as the reverse complement.
TCTGAAATCCCATGTTTGGTTTATGCAACAACAACAAAACTCCAAAAAAAGCTGTTTCGTATTTATAATTAAGAATAGTTAAAATATATATAGTGAGACAGATTTATAAATAAAATAAGATTCTGCCAATTAGGAAAATGCTCCATGTCTTTCAAACAATCGGTGACCATTCAATCTACTTTTCTGAATAAATAAATCATCCTATTTTCAAGTTTTAGTGCTTTCAAGCTCTGACATATTAAACAAAGGTGCTACTCGTAGCTTGCCGTCCACGCTCTACTAATGTGCATCATATATTCTGGAACATGCACTTAGCTTCAATCCATTTCAGTGGAATTGTTATTGAGAAAATAACCAAAGTGTAGCACTCAAAATCCCAGTTCAAAACCACCGTTCACATCTTATTGCATTTATTCACATGCTTTGCTCCGCATCGCCAGTGAAACAGCTATGGCTCCAATTCGGCATCCTTGGTAAAGTGCAATAGTGAGATACAGTAGCTACTCAAAGGACCCGACAGCGGTCTCAAGCACACATTAAGAGTTTCTGCTACTCAACAACACGCAGCAATCGCTATAAGCCCAAGCAGAGACAATCGACACTAAGAGGTATTCAATGAGATACTAATATAATGCTTACTCGGTGCATTCAAAGCTCTAAACTAAACATGGGAAAGGACTCATTTTATGGAAACTGCTTTCGTGTTTTAGCTTATGCTTATTTTATGCTATAATCAGTTGCAGAGAAACCAAACGTGCATCTCTCATTTATTCCCAGGACTCGACAGCTGGCTTAAAGTTGTTAAATCGAAGCTGTCTAGGCTGTGGAAGACGAGCATGCCATTCATTGGTTATAAAAGCGCTGATGTATTTTTTTCCCTCTTTGATCCGATGGTTTCATTTCACATTAAAAACACTTTCATTGGACATCACATTTCCATTACATTTTTGTATGAAAGTAACAGTACATACGCTACGATCGATGGTTCAGAAGGTGGTCAACCACGCTATTACAAAATAAAAATAAAAATAAAGTGACGAATAACATATCTTTGATTGTTCGTATGGAAGACAAACGCTATAACATGCATATTAAAGGTGAGCCACTTCAGACTAAAGATCTGCGATCAGGTACACCAACTCAACCGGTGAAAACAGATCATTTGTTCAGTCATTTCTCTATCTTCGTACTTTACAATATCCACTCGTGATATTATGAGTACGATCTTTATTGCAGGCCTGCACGGAACGCCACATTTTCACCGAATCTCTGTGTGGAATCAAGTTCGACACATTTCCTTCGCTCTTGCGTGCTGGTTTAGTAACTTTTTTTGGCCAATATGATGATGATGCTCTCTGCACCGTTTAAAGGAATATTCCGGGTTCAGTACAAGATAAGCTCATTCAACAGCATGTGTGACGTAATGTTGATTAGCACAAAAAGGTATTTCGACCCGTCCCTCGGTTTCTTTAAAAATAGGCAAACATCCGTGTTGCAGTGCGGCACTTACAATGGAAGTCTATGTTTGGAGGGTTTAAAGGCAGAAATGTGAAGCTTATAATTTTCTAAAACATTTACATTTACATTTATGCATTTGGCAGATGCTTTTATCCAAAGCAACTTACAGAGCCCTTATTACAGGGACAATCCCCCCGGAGCAACCTGGAGTTAAGTGTCTTGCTCATGGACACAATGGTGATGGCCGTGGGGATCAAACCAGCAACCTTCTGATGAGCCACTACCCCACCACCACTCCCCACACCATAAAAGCACTTACATGAATTCTTCTGTTAAAACTCATGTATTATTTGAGCTGTAAAGTTGTTTAAATCATCATTTTAGGGTTTTACAGTTTATGCTTTAGATCGTCATGGCAACAAAGTTGGTAAATTGGCTATAACTTTACACGGAAAAGGTTAGTATGCAATTTTATCACTTTATAATCATGTTAACACGCATATTGTTTACGTCTTGTGGCTATACGGTGAGTATTTAAATGTTTACGGATTGGCCCCATTGACTTCCATTGTAAGTGTCTGACTGTAACACAGATGTTTGCCTATTTTTAAAGAAAACGAGGGACAGGACGAAACACCTTATTGTGGTATATACACCCGGGATATTCCTTTAACACATTTTACCATATTTAAATGTGCATACGTAGACAGATTTCCCTCCGAAATCAGCGCCTAATAACTCACCAGAAAAAGAGTGACTGAAATGACCCAAGCATCGGTCCGTAAGCAAAAAGTGCCAGACGTGAAAAGTAAAGGTGTCGTGCTTAATGTGTAACCACATGGCACTCCTTTTAAATGCATCATTTCGTTCTTACAGCCCTCGACAGTTTATTGCATCAGACAAATTGCTCGTCAACCTTCTTAAAAGTCTTTCATGTCGGTGCGTGAGAAGAGACTCCAGACGGGACAATGCCATCTCTCCTCAGCTGTTTTTGTTCATCAGTTTGGCCAGCATCTGCTGGATCTGCAGCCGGGACACGTTAAGCACGGAGTGCCGGCTGCGAGGACTTCCAGGCGTCTGAAGGGGAGCGTGGCGTCTCGAGACCGAAGGGAGGTTACCGTGCGCCGGGCTGCTTTCGGCTGAACGACTGCGCTGGATGAAGGATCCTCCGGCGTGGGGGTACTGCTCCGTCTCCAACGTGGAGGACGAGAAGACGTACGAGGCGAGACGTCGGAGCTGGTTGGAGCGAGGGCCCGAGTGAGGCCTGTCGTCATCCGACTGAAACGAAATGAGAAAGAGTGTGTGCTGAGATGAAGTGAGCACGACGGAAGATTTGTATTTGTAACATTTAAAACATCTCCCAAGTCACATGCAGTAAGGATAACACCAAACATTTAGGAAAGAGAGAAACGGCTCTCTTTACACAGACCTAAAATAGGTTGCCTAGAAACAAGTTTTTACAACAGACAAAGCTAAAAGGATAGTTGTGTTATTTTATGGGTTTGGTTGGGCTGCCGACATTGAGAGCCTCTTTATTCCACAGAGGCTGTTCCTTTGATGCTGACCCACCTCTTGAAAAAAATGCACCATACTGTATGTGTCCATGTGCAAGACAATGAGCAGAGAGAATCTGACAAAATGCAACATTTGCACTTATTTGTTTTAACAACCTATCATCAGAAAACCGTCGTTGTAAATGTGGACAACTTAAAAATGAATAACCAGGCATACAAACACAAACACACATGGATAAAAATGGATAAATATGGATAAAACGATGACAGAAACAGAAGGAAAACAATGAGTAAGTTCATCAAACAGGTACAGAAGGGACTAGCCTAAACTGTGCTTACCGCAAACACCTCTTTCGCTCTTCTTTTGTGGCTCCAGCGGCAGGTATTTTCTCCGTGGCCGAAATCAACGTGTCATACGTGATTTTGAGCAAAAGCAGTGGCTTTTTAAAAGGCGAAGACTGCTGGGAAAATGAGCATCCTCGTGGGTTTTGATTTGAGGGTTTGGCTATTATACAAAAGAGACAATCCACCAATCTCAGTTCAGCTTGAAAAGGTCCATTTACATTGCGAAAACAAACGTGAGATGAGGGGCAAGTTTTTTGCCCCACGTACAGAATTCTTTCAGAAGAAAATATTCTGCCATTTTTCCTTTTGGGTAAATAAGAATACAAACTGGTTTCTAAGGATTGAGAAAAGATACACAACTAACCAACACTGCTGATTTCCGTCTCACTCGTGGCATGGGATGGCAAACATTAAAATATGAAAATGAATGAGAGGTTTAGTGCTGAGCATAAAAAAAAAACAAACCACATTCAGAGTTAAGAAATGTTTAAAAACCTCAGAGACCCACGCATCCTCCTTGAATCTTGATTTTTAAGCATATTTGTCTTTGAGGCGACTATTGAGTGACTTTCAATAATGCATCCCCCCCCCCCCCCACCAAAACGGTAGTTGTTATGTGTAGTTTTTTCCATTTTCATAAAACAGTTGGTACTGTTTAATTGATGAGAACTAACGTTACCTTTCTGCTACACTGGGTCTCTTAGGATTAAAGGGACAGTTCACCCAAAACTCAAAATTCACTCATGCCATCCCAGATGTGTGACTTTCTTTCTTCTGCAGAACACAAATGAAGATTTTTAGTAGAATATCTCAGCTCCGTTGGTCCATACAATGCAAGTGAATGGTGGCCAGAACTTTTAAGCACCAAAAAGCACATAAAGGCAGCATAAAAGTACTCCATATGACTCCAGTGGTTTAATCCATGTCTTCAGAAGCAATATGATAGGTGTGGGTGAGAAACAGATTAAAATATTTTTTTTTTTACTATAAATCTCCACCTTTGACCAGCCTTGACTAGTATGTGGTGATATGCATGAAAAATGCCAATCGCCAAAAATCAAAAGAAGAAGAATGTAGAAGTGAAAGTAAATGTGGAGATTTATAGTAAAAAAATGACTTCAATATTGATCTGTTTCTCACCCACACCTATCATAACACTTCTGAAGACATGGATTAAACCACTGGAGTCTTATGGATTACTTTTATGCTGCCTTTATGTGCTTTTTGGAGCTTCAGAGTTCTGGCCACCATTCACTTGCATTGCATGGATCTACAAAGCTGAAATATTCTTCTAAAAATCTTAATTTGTGTTCTGCAGAAGAAAGAAAGTCATACACATCTGGGATGGCATGAGTGAAATGTTATTTTTTGGTGAACTGTCCCTTTAAGAGAATTGCTCGGCAATAGACACCTCATTTTCAACAATGCCAAAGACACAAAGACATTACTGAAGTAAAAAGAGCTTTCCTGAAGGAAAAGATAGACGTATCCCTGAAAACTCAATACAGTGTAGTGATTAGCAAACTCTTCATTTCATTTCTTTATACATTTTGACTTTTTTTGAACAACTTGGGTTCAGTCTAGCCGTTCACACCCCATTCACAACCTCATGAGATCATGAGATAATTGTGTTTTGTCTTGGTACATTTTTTGAAAGAAAGACAAAAAAATCAAAAAGAAAATTCCAAGAAAATGTCGAGCTGTTAGAATAATTACAAGACTACTTACATATAATTAGAAGTTCAACTTTTGCGTACAACAAATTATATGGCAAAATAATAGCCATGAACAGAGACGAATCATTACAGTGTAACAAATCACGTGAAAACCAGATGCTAGATGGTCAGAAAAGAAGAAATGAGGTATGAGTCTGTGTGTCAGACAGTGAATGAAAGAGAGAGTGACAGACTGAGAGAGAGAGAGACTGAAAGAGAGAGAGATAGGCACACAACTTGCAAAAAATGGAGTGAGACAATAGCACCGCCCCATTTTAAAGAGCTGGCTTTTTATTGATAGAAAATATGTTTTAAGACCGATTTGAAGGGCTGAATCGAAACCTAGCAAGAGAACCTGCAAAACCCTTGTTCGATCTTTAAAGAAATATTCCGGGTTCAATACAAGTTAAGCACAATCGACAGCATTTGTGGCATAATGATGATTACCACAAAAATGTATTTTGCTTCGTCCCTCCTTCTCTTTAGGAAAGCTAAAGATCTGGGTTCCAGTGAGGCACGTACAATGGAAGTCAATGGGGGCCAATCAGTAAATGTTAAAAATTAAAAATGCCAATAAGACATAAACAATACACTGTTTACCCAATTTCAGTATGATAAAGTCACTTTCTTATATTTTCAAGTTATATACAATTGTACAGCTTCGTTGCCATGACAACGTAACACTATAAAACTTGTAATCCTGGTAAATGACGATTTAAACAAAATTACAGTGCAAATAATTCAGTGCAAATAAATAATTAGTTTTAACATAAAAATGATTTTAAGTGCTTTTATAAAATTATAAGCTTTGTATTTCTGCCTATAAACCCTCCAAAAATTGGCCCCATTCACTTCCATTGTAAGTGCCGCACTGTAACCTCGATTTTTGCTAGAAAACTAAAAAAAGGGTCGAGTCGAAATAATTTTTTGTGTTATTTAACTTTATGCCAAAAATGCTGACGATTGAGCTTAACTTGTATTGAACCCCAAATTTTCCTTTAAGAAGGACACATCAGTTTCTGAAGGTACAAGAAGGCCTTAAAGGGATAGTTCACCCAAAAATGACAACTCTGTCATCATTAATTCTTCCTCATGTTGTTCTAAACCTGTTTGACTTATTTTCTTTATTTTTTCTGTGGAACACAAAAGGAGGCCGAATGTTAGCCTCAGTCACCATTCGAAAATGATGCAATGAAAATGAATGGTAACTAATACTAACACATGCTGCTTAATATCTCCTTTTGTGTTCCCCAGAGGAAAGAATGTCATCTAGGTTTGGGACAACACGAGGAAGAATTAATGATGACTTCCTTGTACCTTCAGAAAGGGCAGCATAATCATTCTTTAATGTAAAGAAACATCAACAAGTTATACAAGCTCTCCTAATTTTTTCCTTACCGCCATCAAATATTTTATACCTCCATCACACTTCAGCTTTGGCTTAAGGGAGTCAGTTTGGGTTAGTCAGGATCATCTTACCTGTCTCTGAGGTCCGTTGGGGTCTGATTCTTTCCGCCGAGGCCGTCCGGAGGGCAGCGAGTGACACGGTGACTGAACAGGGCTCTCCACTGACGTCGACTGCCCTTTCCCACTCCTCCTGGACGTCTCCTCCTCCGTAAGGGGCAGCATACCCCGTGTCGTCCGGTCACCAAGTGACGTCTTGGGTCTGACCGACGGATCTGTCCCTCTATGTCTCCGCCGCTCTTCTCCGTCCTCTAGAGGGCGTAACTCCTCCGGCTCTTCATCCGTGGTGCCGGATGTGGTGGGCTCGGCCCCTGGCGGGTGGTGGAAGTCTCTGAGCTCTGTTTCTTTGTCTATGATCACCCACTCTTTGCTGTCAAAGTCCTCCTCTTCGGCGAGTGGTACAGAGCGAATGAAGGCGTTGCTGTGGGCTTCCTGGTCCACTGACGCAGAGGCCTCGTTACGCCCGCGGTCTCCACGGCAACCGTCCACAGACAGCATCTGAGCGGGTTGGGAGGAGTAAACGTGACGAGAGGGAGAACCCAGGATGTCCATTCGAGATCTGAGAAAGGAAGAAATGGCTAAATGTATTGTAGGATATGTCATATGCACAAGTATGAACAAAAACTTGAAATGGTTATTCGACACTTTTCGGATGGAGCCACGTTTAGAGTCCCATATGTCTGGGATTTAACAATCTAGGACCTTAAAAATGAAGATACCAAAAGTCAAGTTTGTTCTGAAAAGTAAAGTACAATGATATTAAGATGTGTTTAATACTTCTGGATTTACAGGAACTCAAACTTTGGAAAAACAACACAAAAAGTGCTTTTTCCCATTTTTGGACACAATTACATATTGTATTATTGGACATATAACGCATATAATATAATGCATAAAATGATTCTGCTGACCGGCAGTACAATGAACAGAAATAAATCACATTTGCCAACAAAAGTAACAGATAAAAACCGTGCGAAACAATTTCCAAATGTTTTACATGAAAGTGGGGGTAAATTGTTTTGCAACATTGTGCTCAGGGTTGGACTGGGAAGAGAAATCGGCACAGGATTTTACATGGCAACTGGCCCAAAAGTTGTTGAGCGGGGGTGTTCGCTGTCCTTTTCTGCATATCGAGGCGCCATTTTGTGGTCCATTCTGCATAATGCAGCAGCTCATTTTTGCTTATCGCGGCCCATTCGGCACATTTCGCTGACGAACAACCAGCCCGCTTGGTTCTCCTACTGGCCATGATCGGCCCCAAAGTGCGTCGGTAGCAGGTGAAAACCTGGCCAGCAGGAGCCATCTCTGCTCTTCAGGACTGTTTTGAGTGCACTGACTGGCACATGTTCAGGGAGGCTGCATCATATGGCGACCAACTTGGAGGAATACACAGCATCAGTGACCAGCTACATCAGCAAGTGTATTGATGATGTCACTTTCTCCAAGACCATCACCACACGCTCCAACCAGAAGCCATGGATGACTGCGGAGGTGCGCGCGCTGCTGAGGACCCGAGACTCCGCCTTCAGAGCAGGCGACAAGGCTGCCCTAAGAACAGCGAGGGCCAAACTGTCCCGGGCCATCAGAGAGGCAAAGCGCGCGCACACCCAGAGAATCCACAGTCACTTCCAGGACAGCGGTGACATGCGGCGCATGCGGCAGGGCATCCAGGCCATCACCAACTACAGGACAAGTTGCCTGTGTCAAAGATGCCTCCCTTCCAGATGCGCTGAACGACTTCTACGCTCGGTTTGAGGCGCAGAACGAGGTGGCGGCGAGGAAGACCACCCCTCCTCCCAACGACCAGGTGCTCTGTCTCACCACGGCGGATGTGAGGTCAACCCACGGAAGGCTGCTGGACCAGACTACATTCCTGGCAGAGTGCTCAGAGGATGTGCAGACCAGCTGGCAGATGTTCTTACTGACATCTTCAACATCTCTCTGAGCAGCGCCGTCGTTCCAACGTGCTTCAAGGCGACCACCATCGTCCCCATGCCAAAGAAGTCTTCAGTGTCCTGCCTCAACGACTACCGTCCCGTCGCACTCACACCCATCATCATGAAGTGCTTCGAGAGGCTCGTCATGAGGCACATTAAGACCGAGCTGCCCCCTCACTAGACCCACTGCTGTTCGCGTATCGTCCCAACCGTTCATGTTTATTTTTACCAGTTAAAAATAAAAAAAATCAAAAACAAATATGAATTCATTTCAGTGAATGTGAATGGTGACTGAAGATAACATTCTGGCTAACATCTCCTTTTGTGTTCCACTGTAGAAACAAAGTCAAGCAGGTTTGGCACACATGAGGGTGAGTAAACAATGACAGATTTTTGGGTTCATTGGGTGTGGACAGATATACAAAAATATAGCATTCCTCAGCTTCATACGTTTATGATACAGTATAAGAAAGAAAAGTCAAACTGACCGTTGCCCGTAACCCTCGCGCCCTTCAGCGGCAGAAAAACGTTCTGATTCAGGACTGTTGACCCGTCGGTACCTGAGCGAGTGCACCTGCACACCTGGAGAGTCCAAACCTCCCCCTCCCCTTTGTGGTGACACAGGACACACACCCCGGTTACGGTCATCCTCTTGACCCCCCTGAAACAAACACCCAGAAAATCAGAGTAAAATCTATTATACAGTAGACAGGCTTTACATTGATTTGATATTTTAAATGGATAACAATTTTTAATGGACAAAGGGTCTTCAGAGTAACCATAATTTTCAATAAATTATATGTGCATTTCATATGTGAATGTATGTATATACCGTATATAATTATTGGATATATAGGGGTAGACCGGGGCTAGTTGTCACACTTATTGTTCCAGTGAAAATTTCTCAAGTTGGCTTAATTTTGTGAAGTCAAATCCAGCATAGGCACTGTAGAGTGGAGGAGGGAACGACACATGGCCAGTCCCGAATCAGTCTGATGGGGAGTGCGAGGGATAAAGGCGGCCGGTGACGACAGTTCAAGTGAGAGAGAATTACGGGCAGCTGTCCTGTATGTGTTTATGTGTGTCTTTTTAATTAATTAAATATTATTTATATTAGTAAGTCGGTTCTTGCCTCCTCCTTTCCCTTTAACCCCCTTACAGTCACACACCTTAAAGGTTTGGCTACAAAAAAGCTACACCTCTCTTTAATTCTACGCCAGGATTATCTTAGCCTATTATGGCCTTTTCAGCTATTAAGAAGCAAAAAACGATTCACTAAACAACAAAAATGGAAAAGATAATGTACAAAAATATCAAAAAACTGTTTTGACCAACAAAAATCGCAGTTGATAAATTGCATAAAACTTTGGCATTTGAAAACAAAAAAGTGACAACATGCCCCGACCTGAATTTCATGAAAAATACCTTTGCCCTAAGAACACAGTTAATGGGACAGTTCACCCAAAAATGAAAGTTCTCTCATCATTTACTCAGCCTCAGTTTTTTCAAGATGTGATTAACTTTGTTTCTTCTGTGGAAGACAAATGAATATTTGTAGAAGAATATCTCAGCTATGTAGGTATATACAATGCAAGTGAATGGTGACCAGATCAAATTAGACCTTTGCAGCTACAAAAAGCATATAAAAGAACCATTAAAGTAATCCATACGACTCCAGTGGTTTAATCCATATCTTCAGAAGTGATATAATAGGTGTGTGTGAGAAACGTCAAAATTTAAGTCCTTTTTTTGTTGTTGCTATAAATCTCTACTTTCACTTTCACTTCCTTGTTCTGGTGTGGAAGTGACTTTCAGCCTCACATTCAGCCATCTACTTGTCAGGGCTGGTCAACGGCGGATATTGATAGTAAAAGTGGACTTAAATATTGATCTGTTTCTCCCCCATCCCAGTCATATTAATTCAGATATGGATTAAACCACTGGAGTCATGTGGATTACTTTTATGATGCCTTTAGGTCCTTTATGGAGCTTCAAAGATTTTAAAGTTTTGGTCACAATTCACTTGCATTGTATGGACCTACAGAGCTGAGATGCTCTTCTAAAAATCTTCATTTGTGTTCTGCAGAAGACAAAAAGTCATACACATCTGGGATGGCATGAGGGTGAGTACATGAGACAATTTTCATTTTTGGGTGAACTAACGCTTTAAACCTTTCGGTAAAAATGTGCCTCCTGGTCTCCCCCCTATCTAGAAATAAATTGAAGTAACCTTTCCAAAAGTAATCCTGAGTTTGTTGCGGTTGATATCGGTTTCCTCCCACCCGTCTGCATCCGTGGGTAACTGGCTGCCATCAGCCGGCTGTCCGGAGGGAACTGGAGGGGCGTTTTCCTGGTCACTCAAGTGCTCGTCCTGCACAACATCATCAGTGTTCTCCCTCTGAACGTCACCTGGCATCAGGGTCGCATTGATGACCCTAACGACCCAAGAGAAGACCACAATTAATTACATTTAAGCTGATAATGCCCCCAAAAATGTGTTACCTATGGTTGTTTTCATCTTTTCTGTGCACCATGCCATATTTTTAGAATTGAAGTGTGACTTTATATGTTAAATTGATTTATTTCTTATTTTATATTAAAGATATAAATGTACACGTTATTTACAAGGTATTTTTTTCAGTTCCATTTAGTGGCACAATAAGGACACACTTCACCTTTAAAGGAGCAATTTTCTGTAAATGTCATCCAGATTTTTCAAAACAGAGTGTCAGGGTGATGGGGTTTTTCTCCATCATGGTGAAATACTCTTCATGTCCTGGAGCATTACAACAACTTTGCTTTTCTACAACTGCAATGGACTAAAATACGTCAGTGACATTTCCAGAAGAATTGACCTACTTTTGACTAGAATCCAATATGCACTTTAGTGCAAATATTCAAAATCTGAAAATGGTGTTTGTAATTATCACCCCAGTGTATGAAATGCAGCGAAATGAAGCACATAATAGATGTATGTGTTCACCTGTCCACATGTACACGTGGAGTGTGATGTGTTCACACATGCATGCGCTCCTTACCCAACCATCGCTGCTGTAGGCCGTGTGTTTTGTTGCGCTGTAGTAGGTGTGGTGGCAGACATCATGGAGTCCGTCCCACTTTTCTCCCAATCATACGGCTCATTCTCTGTGATGATGCGTTCTTTCATGCTGTTCTCAAACACTGACATCAGGAGCTGAACACAGCAGACACATGAAATGTGATATCCATTTTGTTGCAGCAAAACATTGTAAAAACATGATTTTTTTTAAAAGGCAGCAATTGAAACAAAATAAGCAGTGCATAGCACAATAAAAAAAATAGAAGTAGACATCAGCAAACAAATGCTAGTTTAAAAAGGTTAAAAGCTTTAAACAGAAAAAGCCAAATCAGCCATCACCCATAGTTTTTAAGAGGGTTTGTGGAACAGTTAACAAATTAAATGGTAAATGGTCTGCACTTATATAGCGCCTTGTTAACCTTCTCGGTATTCAAATCGCTTTACACTGTTGACTCATTCACCCATTCACACAAACATTCATACACCAATGGCGGCAGAGCTGCCATGCAAGGTGTTAGCCTGCCATTGGGAGCAACTTGGGGTTCAGTGTCTTGCTCAAGGACACTTCGGCACGTGGAGTCGTGTGGGCCGGGATTCAAACCACCAACCCTGCGATTAATGGCCAACCTGCTCTACCAACTGGGCCACAGCTGCCCCAATTAGACTGTGAGGAGTGCAGTCTGCGATTTGGGGTGTAAGGGATTAACTATGCAGATAAATAATGAGGAGCCAAGCCACGCAATGCTTTGTATGTCAGCATCACACATTTAAAATCGGCATGGAAACTGACCGGGAGCCAGTGCAAGGACTCCAATACAGGAGTAATATGATTGCATATCCTGGTCCCAGTCAGGATCTTGGCGGCAGAGTTTTGTACATATTGGAGCCTATTGAGTGTGGATTTAGAAACTACGGCTAAAAGGGCATTACAGTAACAACAAATTCGTTTATCAGCTTTTCAGCTACAGAGAAAATTAGCATAAGGCGCAATCTTGCTATTTTCTGAGGTGAAAAAAGGATGCTTTAACAGTACTCTGTACAAATAAAATAAAATGTAATGACTCCAAGGTTCCTCATTTTACATTGAGTCTCCAAAACAAAGCCATCAACAAACAGACACAATGAAGCAGCTTTGAGAATTTGATGACGGGGACCTAAATGCATTCATTTGCTAATAATAATAATAATAATAATAATAAAGATAGCTGCAAGCAGCAATTAAGGGGCCAAGCATATCAACCATTATTAGGCATAAAAATGGCAAAAATCAAGTAAGTTTAAATAAAGTTTAAGTAATTAAAGCAATCTGATTATGATTTTAGGCAAAATGGTTGAAAAACCATGAATACTATCAATTGCATTTGCTAATAATAATAATTATTATATACACATATATCTATATATATCTATATAACATATGACATGTAACATAAGAGCAGCGCCTGCGGTTTCTAGATACCTGATAGTCTGGTTTGGTGTAATAGTCGAGGCCTAAAACATGCTCGAGGAAGACATTAAACTCTGACGGCATGTGTTTAAGAAGCATCCTGTGATCATAACGCTCCTTAATCTGACCCACCTGCTCCTAAATGATGCAGATAACAACAATGCATTTCAACAAAAGCAATGTTA